>JAZKJV010011773.1:0-389539 GCA_037367405.1 Ottelia alismoides | reverse complement strand
TAGCAGGACTGAAATACAAGTAGTATAGAGTTTTCATAATAAAATAAAACACGAATAACTAGTGGTTGGAAGTGAAAATTACACAAGAGAAATGTGCAGAGCTTGTGCTTTGAAGTCTGTCAAGTGTCTTCTGGTAAATTGGAAAACGATAAGGGGTTGAAACATAATTTTTCCAAACTTTTTAATATCTCTTAGGGTTTGATAGGGCTTCTTTTGTTTCTCTTATTCTTCGAATGGGAGTAAGGGCACCACTCCTCTTGTTTTCTCCTTTAAGGCAGCGACATATCATCATGGATGACGTATTGACGGAAAGGGGGAGACTGCAGTAGTGATATCGGCATACAGGATGCAGCTGAGTGGGTCAGCTATGCCACGGTGCTGAGGAAGGGGTGTTGTGATCCTTAATGCAGGGCTCGGGGGTGATACACACCCCTCGACGTCGATGAGGTCGGTCGGTGTAGTTGGGTCTCCTACCGCTCGTGATGAGATGCAAAGCGGTGATCACGGTGGGACGGTGAATGATGTGGCTACTACAAGCAGTTGCGGTGTAGAAGAACGACGATGCGCGCAGGTGTCTATGGTGCTTCAAGCTTCTTCAAGTACATGCGATGGATGAGGATCAAGCTGTGAGCGAAGCAATGGCGATGAGGGGTAGTGCAGTGGCTTTCTTTGCTTCTCAAAAGAGAAAGGCTTTATGCATAATGACCCCAAAATTGAGTCCTCATATTATTGGGAAGTATTGGATTGCACAAAGCAAATTTTAATCATGTTCACGGTTGTTTCAATTAACGACAAGTCAACATCACCATAGGGTGGTGAGCCCAGGTGTTAAAGACGTAATTGGGAATGCAAGTTGGACTTGCAAGGCAAAATGCGTTCCCACTTCTTTTATCCGAGTTGCAAGTTATCATATTATTGGGATGTAACAAAGGCAAGGAGGAGATCCTAGATCTTGTTGAGATATAATGGTAACTATATTTCTTACTTTAAAACTGAATAAGGGAATGAACTTTCAGAGTTGACAAGGCAAGATAGCTTTTATCTAAAAATTCCTAAATAAAAGTAATATATATACTAATGCAAATTATATTAATTCAGATAATAAGTATTTAAGCCTCTTAATGCTATACTCGACAACAAGTAGGAAAATATCATGTATTTGATGCATGATCAAGATATTGTATTTGCAGTTGGATATATAATATATATTATTTCTATGTGCAAGTTTCATCATAATAATCAGGAATGTCAATTAAATAGACAATAGGACTACTAACCTAGGGTTTGTTTGTCTCTATAGTCTCGATCTCTCATCAAATGTACTTTGGATGTGACATGTCGATGATGATCGTAATTGCTAAATAATTCTTTGAAAAATCAAAGAAGATATTATGTCATATATATGTGCTATCAACGTTTAATCATCAATGACATGGTTCACGACATTTTGCATATTTGTTGCTCGATAATAGATAATGTACTCAAATGTTTGAGTACCTACAAGAATCAAAGTATTTTAGAGTATATATGGATGTAGATACGATGAGTGTCATCATTCTACTGTGCATACTCAAGTCATTATGAGGCTTCGTAATATTTATATTATACGCATTAAATGAAGAATGTCTTGAAATACTCTTATACTGAAATCCTTTGAATTAATGATAAGAGATCCTTTGTCTTAAGCAATGATTGTTTATAGATGAATAAAGCACAACAGAGGCATGGGCCTGACCCATGAAAGAAGGATAGTCAAAGAGTTGACAGTACTTCTGTGACTTCCATATGACATCCAAAGAGTTGTATGAATGCCAATACTGCAATAGGGTTGATGTATTGATAGTATGACTATCTAACTATGTAAAATCCTTAGTGAAGGACTCAGAGATTCCATCGAAATAATCAACATATACTCATTGAAATTGACTTTCTTATTAGATAAGATCAAAGTTTGATAATTGTATCTGATTCATCTAATAACATTTGCAATTGGTTGCATATGTTTTAGAACACCCTAAAAATTGATCTTAAGGATTAATATCCATCGATGTGGATATTGATGGAATTGTTGAAACAATCTCTACTGGATAAATAGACTTCATATTTTTAGTAGGAGAGCCATTAGTTTTACAAAATGCCTCTATGACCTAGACATTAGAATACACTCATTGTTTATTTCAAAATATTTGAAATAAACATGAATTCTGGAATATGCCTATCATAAAGAGTTACGATAGATATATTCGTATAGTAATCTAACAACTACATTTCACTACTAAATTAGATAATTAGTGAATGGTTTATTAACATTTCTAATACTGAAGTGAAACCGTAAAAGATAAATATGAGGACTAAGATCATTTGAAATTGACCTAGCATCAAACCTGGGACATATGTCTATTGATGTGATCAATGTGCTAGTAAGAGATAAAACTTTGCAGTGTCTGAAATTTCAAATCTTACATACTCGTTAATATTCTATTTGAAAGTAAAAATGTCCAATGCACTCTTTTGTGGTATCATTTGATGATTATTTATGTGAAATTTCTTCCATTCTCCTTAGGAACCTTTGAAATGTTCAATGCTTTTCACAATTTTGGTTTAGAACTAGTGGTTGAAGGAAGATGAAATGAATTTGATGTAACCAGGTCGTAAGTACCTATGAGATAAATTCAAAGAATACCTTTTTGGAGAAAGGAGTATCATTCTTATCTCACTCCTCCTAATGCCCCTAAACTCAACAGAGTTATAGGGAAATACAATTGGATCATGTGTGACATGATGTGATTAATGATGAATCTTAGCATAATTAACTCTTAGTTTCCAAGGTATATATGTAGTAAAGACTATAATATATATCCTTAATAGGTTTATATGCAAGCTGGAATCTTGCACCAGAGAGTGCTACTTCTTTAGGAAAATAAAGGATGGTATTGGACACCAACTTTATGACCTTGAGAATCTTAAATACTTCATATCTGAGAATGTGAATTTTAGGGGATGACTCTCTTGAGAATAAAGATGAGGTTGAAGTGAATGAACACCTTTAATCTTGAGAAGATAATGAGGTCCTAAAATAGGAAAGTAAAAGGACAATTAAAGATGAAACAATCATACCTCTTCAAATGTGTTTGCAGGTGTGTTCCATGTGTCAGAGAAATCTGACAATGATCCTACTTCATGCGATGAAGCTTCTGAAGATCAAGTCATGGAGAGATGGATGTTCCCAATATAGTCTAAAGTAGACTTCATATACAAGTGTTTTATATGAACCCTCGAGGATCCACCTATATGGGTAAGACTCGTTAAGGTGTAAATCGATCTTCAAGAGAAAGAGGGAATCTGATGAAGATGCACAACCTTTAAAGCATGTCTTGTATCCTCAAGATAGACACTAAATGAAGACATCACTTGCGATGAGAATGGCTTTCTAATGACCATGTTTAGCTCATCAGAGATATAGTTACACAACTTGACTATGATATCTTCTAGATGGAAGCCTAGATTGCATTTCTCTATGAATATTGTTGGGCATGCGAGCCCATGGTGAGCCATAATGCAATAAATGTTCTTGCATATATCATTCCTTAATATGAAATGAAGAACAATTAATTTGAATAATATGACCCTTATTACAATTAGGTTTATGTACCATTACCATCTTAATGATCATACAGATGTTGATTCCATGTTGAATTAAAGAGGCTGGTGCTTGGATGAATATCTAGAGAGTTAGATTGAGGACTACCGTCAAATGATTATTAAGAGAGGAACTCCAGTCTGAGAAGGAGATCACAATCCTTTCTTTAAAGGTTGATATCTAATCAAACACTAGAGGCATGCCCTCTGCATAGGAATAGAGATTCGGATGTGTTAGTTAACTTAGGTCAAAGAGTTGACTTAAGAAGATCGAGATAACAAAAGTCCTATGTTGTATGCTGCCACGATATAGGCACGCATCCTTTGACAAAAGACAAATGTGTTACTATATGTCTGAGTACGTACATTTGGTAGTCCAATAGGTTGATGACCTAATCAAGGTCTATACATTGGCATGCTGGTGTGTATAAAAGGGCAATTGAGTAATACAATCTCTTAGAGGGGTCATACATCTTCATTACTGAACCGGAAGACATGAGCTAACTCATGACATATTAGGAAGAGTCAAATTCCAAACGCAATCGTCTCGATTTGGAAGCTTGACTGAATTTGTACATCTTGATAGATGCTTTTGTAAAGTATATGATCAACACCTATGAATGATACATGCTTTTGGAAAGCCTATAATCGATACTGACTCCTAATGATCAAATGAGAAACTTAATGATAAAACCCTGAAGTAGACAGTGAAAAGAGATCTAATACTTCAAGTTTATTCTGGCTCTTCCAGTATGAAAGATGTATCGGTATTACGAATACTTGAGGGTGATGTGATCATAAACGGTTGTATTTCCATGACGCTTCCATTCCTAGGGAGTGATGAAGCGGGTCTGGATTTTAGGGACTCCTCTCAGTAGAGAAATTAATCTGATCTTGGTCCAAATGTTGGACATCGATCTGAATGTGATTTAGATGTTATAAGAAGATGTGATTTTCTATCTTGATTTAATCAAGCATCTTTGAGAGGTCCCAAGATCTGGATTTGAGATGTGATCTCAATATCCAAGTCACTATACATGGAATAATACAATCACCCTGCCCTTATCTCCAAGTATCTATGGAGAAAGCACATTATCCATGAAAGAGTTCAAGAATAATTTCATTTGTTGATATTTGTATCTGAGCATTGAGAAAATTGATAATTAAATGTGATTTCATTATCATGAATAATATGAATTTGATTCGTACGATAAGAGTCATCATATATGATTAAATGTGATTTATTTCAAAGATGTAAATAATGTGAATATGATTCATATTATTTGGACACATGAGAATAGAGATCGAAGATGATTAAATATGATAAATTGTCATGGATATGATGGATAAAACTATCCATATTATTCCTGTTTATTGTAAATGTGATTTACAATATATAAGAGAGAGCTATTTGTAATTTACATTTATTAATTAAATGTTTATGTGAATTGGATTCACATTAAACACTTAATTGACAATGTGATTCATAATTTTCCAATATCAAGATTGCAATATTAACAAAATAATTACGAATTATTTTTGTAGAATAATTTACAACAAGTGTTGTCGTAAATATTGGAGATTTCCATGTAATAATGTAATCTCATTAGATTACATAAGTTTCTCACCAACTCCATCAGGAAAGGGTGATGTCATCTCCATAACATAATCTCCATGCCTGATTGATTTAATTTGGGATTAATTTATATCGATTTATCAATATATATTTAATCTAACTTCAATTAATTTTTGTGTTTCTACAATAAAATATTGTTCATCAAAAGAAATACAAATCAATATGAGCCCTTGGATTTGTGTTGTCCATCAATTGAGATTCATGGATCCCAAAATATTATAAATAGAAGAGGCACCCCATGCTCTTCAAGTTACACAAGTCGGAGACAACTTTAACAACAACATATGCTCTCTCTCTCTCTCTCTCTATTTCTCTCTACATGCCAACTTCCATTGCCTCTCTCTCTCAATCGTCCGGCCGTCAACCATGATGCCCTAAAGTGAGTTGCCATCGCTGCAGCGTCACCGTTATACTACCGGATCATTCATTCATGGATCTTTGTCTCCATCGATGCACCTCGCTCGTGAAGAATATGTCGGATCTCGTGTGAAAAGATCGGGAGATTCCTCTCTTGGATCATCAACATGGATTGCAAGGAGCATGTGTTTCATCAATGCGCTCGCAAACATCTCCTCCATCGGATCGGACTTGAGATCGGAGGTCTCTTACTTTAGAGACTCGATCACAACCATGCTACAAGAGGTAACCATAATACTTATTTATGGTTTAGATGAACCAATCCGAGAAATATTCTTTATATTTCGTCGCATGTAATTTTTTAGATTGCACTGCCTTGAGCAACTAGTGTGACTAGTAGCTCCTTATAACATACGATGCAATTCTCATGCTTCTGTGGCGCGCTTAAGGATCTCACCATATCTTTCAAGTGGTATCAGAGCCTTAGGTCAGACGTTTTGGATGTGATCCATAAATCTAGGAAGACGTGGCTTCATTACAGTTTGCGAAAGTTTTATCATATTTCATTTTCACATCTATGTTTAGTGAATATTTTCGATGATATTTGAGTCCTTTAAACACTAAATTATCATTAAAATTATGTTCCTCACTAAATAAAGAAATGTGGGATTTGAGTTTGCGTGATTTGAGATCTGTTTGCTCAAGTTATGATCATTTTAGTGAACATGTTGATGGACATGTGAGCCCACGACGAGCCATTATGCAATAAATGTTATTGCAAATATCATTCCCTGATCTGAAATGAAGAATAAATAATTTGCATAATAGGTCCCTCTGTACAATTAGGGTTATGTACCATGGCTGTCTTAATGATCATACAGTTGTTGATTCAATTATTGAATCATAGAGGCTGGTGTTTGGATGAATATCTAAAGAGTTAGATTGAGGACTCATCAAGCACCGTCAAATGATTGTTAAGATGTGATCTCCAGCCTGAGTAGGAGATGGCAATCCTTTTCTCACATAGGCTGATTTCTGACCGACCTCTTGATGCAGGTCCTCTGCATAGGAATAGAGATTTGGAGGTGTCGGATTAGTTAGGTCAAAGAGTTGACTTAACGAGATCGAGATAACCTAAGTCCTATGTTGAATGCTGTCACAGCATAGGCACGCATCCTCTGACCGGAGACAGATGTATTGCTATATGTTTGAGTATGTACATTTGACAGACCAATAGGTTGATGACCTAACCAAGGTCTATACACCGGCGCGTTGGTGTGCATATAAGGGCATATGAGTAATACGATCTCTCAAAGGAATCATACAGGTTCACTACTGAACCGGAAGACATGAGCTCACTCATGAGATATTGGGAGGAATCAAATTCTGTGCACGGTCGTCTCGCTTTGGAAGCTCGACTGAATTTGTAGGATTGATATATACTTTTGGAAAGTATATGATCAAGACCTAGGTATGATATATGCTTTTGGAAAGTATATGATCGATACCAAATCCCAATGATCAAATGAGAAACCTAGTGATCAAACCCTGAAGAAGACAGTATAAAATTGATCTTGATCTTCGGGTTGACCATGGGTCTTCTAGTATGCAGGATGTACAGGTATTGGGAATACCTGAAGGGTGATGTGATCATAAACGATTGTATATCCATGACGCTTCCATTCCGAGGGAGTGATGAAACAGGTCTGGATTTTAGTGACTCCTTTCAATAGAGAAGCAATCCGATCTTAGTCCAAGTATTGGACATTGATCTGAATGGGATTCAGATTCAATGAGAAGATTGGATTTGCGGCCTTGATTTAATCAAGCATCTGTGAGAGGTCCGTAAGATCTGGATTTGAGATGAGATCTCAACATCCAAGTCACTATACGTGGAATAATACAATCACCCTGTCCTTATCTCCAAGTATCTGCGGAGAAAGCACATTATTCTTGAAAGGGTTCAAGAATAATTCATTTGATGAAATTCATATCCAAGCAAGAAGGACTTGATGATTAAATGAGATTTAATTATCAAGCATAATATGAATATGATTCATATTGTGAGAATGATTATCCAAGATAATTAAATGGGATTTAATTATCATGGATTAGAGAATATGGATAATACTATCCATGATATATGTGTATTATAAATATGATTTATAATACATATATATTGAAGAGAGAAAATTTATGTAAATAGCATTTGTTAATTAATAGTGTGGATTGAATTCACATTAATTAATTAATTGGAAATGCAATTTACTAATTAGTTTGGGTTGTGAATATGATTCACATAATGATCAATGGCATCATTGAAATATTCACAAATTAATATGGAATTAATTTGGTGGATATTATTGCAATAATAGTTATTGCAATTTATTAAGAAATAATAAGATAAATAAAAAGGAGCCAAAATTGACCACCACAATTTTAGGGAGGTTGGTTGACTCCATTTTATTTATTACATTATCTCTTAATTAGTTAATGTTAAATTAAATTATGTTGATAATGTTGCAACATTTTTTAATTTAAATTATTGTTGTTGGTTTTAACCAACAACAATCATAGCCATTGATTTAGCATGGACCAAGCATAGCCCTTGGATCCATGTGTCCCATGGATTGAGATCCATTGGATCCTAAACTAATATAAAAGGACGGCTAGGGTAGCCTTCCATGGTACATCATTAAGAGTTGTACAAGGTGACAACTCTCTCTCTTTCTCTCTCTTTCTCATTCTCGCCCTCTCTCTCTTTCTCTTCTCCATTAAGTGGCCGTCCACTTTATGTTGAGAAAGGAGAGACTCTCGGCTTCTTCTTCGACGACTCGTGGATCTCCATCTTCTTGGGAGTTTTTTACTCTAAAGGAAGACGACGGATTTCGTTTGACGAAATCGGGGGAGCCATCGCTTGGATCTTCATCGAGGATTGCGGGAAGGAACGTGACTCATCATCGCGCCCGCAAGTGCGTTCTTCGTGGATCGGACTTAAGATAGGAGGATCTCTACTTTGGGATCTCGCGATCACAACCACGCTTCAAGAGGTATTCCTTGTACTTTGTGGTTTGATGAAACGATCCGAGAAGTGTTCTCGTGATCATGTGGTTTCATCTTTAAAGTTAAAAAATTTTAATTTCCGCTGCATCTAGCATCTAGTACGACTAGTTGCTCCGATTGCATATGATGCGATCGACACGCTTCCGTGATGCGCTTGAGGATACTCAATATCCTTCACATGTACCCATTGTTTCATGCACTACGAATCTTGATGTAATTAAGGAATTTATTACAGACATGAAACACATAGGTTCTGTATTAAATTAAATTAGAAAATTTTGGAAACCTATTTTGCATGATTTGAATTTAAATTGATTGAGATACGATAATTTTAGTAAGTGAGGGTCACTGTTGAAAGTTACTTTCCTAATCAAGAACATTGTGATTGTCATTTAGTCACTTAATGAAATTAAATGGTTTAATTTCCTAGAATAATTATGGATAAATATTTGTGAAATATTTGATGATAATTATAACTTTAAACGACATTACCTTAACCAATAATTTATTAGATATGATCTAGATCACAAATTGGTTATATGATCTAGCTGATCTACATTCCAACAAACAAAATTGCTTAAATAGGATTGGGAATTTTTTTACCAAATCTCCTTATAATATAAATCGAAATGGTTTTTATTTTTATTATATGCCGACCTGCCTACTAGCGTCTCAGTCTTGCTACTTAGAATATAGGCCTCACCCACTACTCAAAAATGGCAACCCGCCGGTCTCCTTTTCCCGAAAAATCGTTCTAAATGAAGCTTTCGGATGAAGCATAGAGGAGGGTAGATTAGGGTTCTTTCCGAGCCGAGAATCATGATCAGGCAAAGACAGAGGGTTGTCATCACCCTTGAAAGCTGCGAGCCCTAACCCCCTGTTTTCTGGAGGATAGAGCCCTAACTCCCCGTTAACTGAAGCGAGCCCTTATATATCTATTCCGAGAGTTCTGAAGGTGCAGCTGCAATTGAGAGAAAATGCCTCCTAACTGTCGCTCGTGTCAGAATCCCGGGAGCCCTTTTTTCGAATAAAAGACCCTACCGGAATGAGAAGAAAGAAGCAAGCGAGCTGGAAGAACTCCTCAATCATAGGGCCAGGGTTCTAGCTGACTGACTAAATCTCTTTCTTTCATTAGGCCACGAGGCGAGTTCGATCAGAGACATTGCTGAGTCGAGGTTGGAATAGAATAAGCCCCTTTGTCTTATCAGCTTCCAGCACATATCTTCTACTACCAGGTCTTCTTACTCGAAATATCATCGAAACAGTTATTACAGTTATTAATGAGGTAGACACTCTCTTCGCTATTATATATTGACGAACTCACTTCGAGCGAGGAGGGAGGGAACTACTAAATCCAGGTGCGGAGCAGATAAGTTGGTAGAGCAAAGCTAGGAAGAGCGTAAGGCTTGGATGCATATTGAACTAGGGGAGCGTGGATCGGATAGATCAAGTCAGCTTGCAAGTCTAGACCCGCTTTCGAGCGCCACTATATAAGGCCGAAGTCAGACATCAAAAGGCCGTAAATATCCGAAGTGATAGGGTAGTGAGCAGCATTGAGCACAACTACTGGGGAAGAGAATGTTGTTGATGAACAAAACATCATCAAAGTGTCAAATAATGCGAAGTTGCCTGGTATATATCCTAGTAGTTCGAGAATGCTGTAGTAAGGGAAGGACAAGGACTCTCTATTTATCCTCGTCGACCACTTTCTCGGAGCAACCTGGAGTGGTACGAAGGGAGCCTAGAACCCACGGCCCTATAGTTCCCCCTTTCTTTATCGAGGCCCCGGCTCGCCTACTACAGTAAACTACGGCTTGCTGCTTCCGGCTTGACCCTAGCCCTCGCCAACCTCTTGTGCCTACTGCTATTATTGCAGCTTCGCTCGAAATCAAGTCTTCTTCTTATTCTTCTTCTGGCGTCGATCAAGGAAGTAGCTGACGTACGCGGTAAAGAAGTCAGAAGGAATGCGGGGCCAGTTAATAGCCCTTGATCCTCACTGTCTCAGGCTAGCTGCTTTCCAAATTCCGAGAAAATCAAGAAGCAAAGCGAAGTAACCAATATAATATATCTAGTATGAAGCCTAACTACTCTTCTAGTGAGCAAGCGTCTGGCGAGATGTCGAGGTTATTATCGAAAGTCTAGTTCAAAACAAAAGAAAGACTTTTGCGAACAAGATTCCGAAAGCTGGTTCTTTTTCGGGGTTTTCAAACCTCAAGAGTAAGCAAGCTTTTAGAGAGCAAGACTATGTCAATTGAAAGAAGAGCTTCAGTTGAAAAACCGATTATCATCTCAAGTACACAGTGATCAATTTGACATTATCCTTTCCCAAGGTGGATATGGTGTCTAGTCGGGGAGCATTGGGGTAGCAGGTTGCACCGTGTGCGGTCTGTCCCACTCCTGTCAGTATGATCCATGAAAACGAGTAGAGACGGGATAATTTAGGAGAGATCATGATGTATTTTTCTAATTATTAAAATTCAAATAATACGTATTTGAGATGATACCATATTTCAAGTGACAATACACGAATGTTTGTTGGATATTAATGAGATCATTAATTTAATATGACTAGATTAATTGGAATCCAATTAAAATTAAAACACTCTATTATTAATAGAGATATTATTTCCTTTAAAAGAATTAATTATGTGAATATGATCATGATCATTAACTAGAATTTGAACATGATATGGAGGATCATATAAGTGACATCCATGGTCTCCCGTCAAGGCGAAGGGTTCCGTCGTTAGGAGTTACATGTAGGAGACGCATGCCTAAAGTGACAGCTCCTGTATAGAAGTGAATTTGGATCGGTCTCTTTTCTTCTCGAAAGAGTCAGTACGTATGTGTAGTGACCACAATATCGGGTCCTCGTTTTATTGGGGCGATATTGGATTGCGCATTGTGAGTTGTATTCTTGTTGACGATTGGTTCAATTAATGATGGGTCAACATCACCTTAGGGGTGGTGGGCTCGAGTGTTAAAGATCGAATTGGGAAATCAAGATGAACTTGTATGGCAGAAGTTGAGGATATGGATCTATCATCAAGCGCATCAATGAAGCATGATTGTCGTATCATATACGACGCAGAACGACTAGTCGTACTAGTTGTTCTATGCAGCGGAATTTAAAAAAAAATTATGCAATGAAACCACATGATCCAAGAACGGTTCTAGGGTTTCATCTATAACCACAACAAGCATAAGGAATATCTCTTGAAGCATGGTTGATCGAATCTCTAAGAGAAGAGACCTCCCGTCTCAAGTCCGATCGTCGGAGAGAATGCTTGCGAGCGTGGGGATGAACCGTGTAGTCCTCGCAATCCAACAAGATCATCCAAGAACGGTTGCTCCTAATCTCGTCGTACGAGATCGAACATCTCCCTCGTGACTGTAGCACTCCAAGAAGACAGAGAACCGAAGAACGTCGAAGCGGCGGAGCGGTGGCAAAGGCGTCGACGAAGAACCTCCCCTAGGGTTTGGTGGTCGGCCACCATGTAGAGGGAGAGAGGGTTGACATGTATGGAGAAAGAGAGATAGAGAGCTTCAATATTGCATAGACTTAGAGAGCATGGTATGCCTCTCTATCTATAGGGTTTTGGGATCCATGGTTCTCAATCCATGGGACATATAAAATCAATGGATGTGATTGATTTCTATCTAATCCAATGGTCAAGATTCTTGTTGGTGAAACCAACAAATTATGATCTAATTTATATTAAAATATATTTGACAAAATCAAATATAAATCAATCCTAAATTATAACAACAAATAAGGAGAGAATATACATGGAGATTACATCTCCCATGTATATACATGGTGGACAGCCCCCCATTCCAAATAGGACATGGGTGTCGTCCACTTGTTTCTTAATGGAGGCAATCTCATGAGATTTCATGAGATTGCATATCTCCATGGAAATCTCTCATTATTTATTTCCAACAAATTTGTTGTGATATATTCTTCAAAAATAATTCACAATTATATTTGAGAATATTGAAATCTTGCCATTGAAAAATTATGAATAATATTCACAACCCAAAATAATATATAATTTACATTATCAATTAATTACACAATGTGTATCCAATACACACAATAATTAATTAACAAATATAAATTATAACCGGCTCTCTCCAATACATTATAAATCACATTTATAATATATTATGAACAATTGGATATATCTATGCACATTATTCTTATCTATAATAATTAAATCATATTTAATTATATTGGATAATTTCTACACACATCAAGATGATTAAATCACATTTAATCATTGTTTCTTGATTGCTTAGATCTTATGGAATTATTCTTGAACCCCTCGAGAACAATGCAATTTCTCCGCTGATACTTGGAGATAAGAACAGGGCGATTGTATTCTTCCACGTATAGTGACTTGGATGTTGACATCATATCTCAAATCCAGATCCCATGGACCTCCCACTGATGCTTGATCAAATCAAGACCGTAGACCTAATCTTCTCGTTGCATCTGAATCTCATTCAGATCAATGTCCATTTCATGGACTAAGATTAAGTCACTTCTCTAATGAGAGGAGTCATTAAAATCCAAACCTATTTCATCACTCCCTCGGAATGGAAGCGTCATGGTTATACAATCGTTTATGATCACATCACCCTCAGGTATTCCCAATACATGTACATCCTGCATACTGGAAGACCTATGATCATCCTGAAGATAAAGATCACTTTTATACTGTCATCTTCAGGGTTTGATCATTAAGTTTCTCAATCTTGGTCACTGGGAATTGGTATAGATCATATGCTTTCCCAAAGCATATATCTTACCTTCATATTCATGTCATGCTTCCAAAGCATGACAGCCATGCATGGAATTTGATAAGTACCAATACCTCATGGTGAGCTCATGTCTCCCGGTTCATATGTGAACCTGTATGAACCCTTTGAGAGATCGTATTACTCATATGTCCTTACATGCACACCAGCTCGCCGGTTTATAGATCTTGGTTAGGTCAACAACTTATTGGTCTTCCAAATGTACACACTCAGACATATAGCAACACATATGTCTCTGGTCAGAGGATGCATTCCTATGCTGTGATACTGTTCAACATAGGTCTTTGGTTATCTCGATTTCGTTAAGTCAACCCATTGACTCAACTAACCTGTCACCTCCGAATCACTATTCCCATGAAGAGGACATGCATCAAGTGGTCAATCACTATTGTCATCTCCTACTCAGTCTGGAGATCATGACTTAACAATCATTTGACGATGCTTGATGAGTCCTCTATCTAACTCCTTAGACATTCATCCAAGCATCAGCCTCTATGATTCATTCAATGAATCAACAGCTGTATGATCATCAAGTTGTCCATGGTACATGACCCTTATTGTACAGAGGGACCTTATAGTGCATTCATTCATTCAATCTCAGAAAAGGAAGTGAAAATAATAAATAACTTTTATTAATAAATTATTTATTACAATAACATTTATTGTAGGAATGGTTCGCCCGGGGCTCACATTGCTAACAATCTCCTACGAGCCCTCAGAACCACTCAGGTACAATCCTTATACCCATACTCATTACATGTTGGTCGAAAACCTTCTGTGTCAGAGGTTTGGTAAGAGGATCAACAACGTTGTCGGCAGAGACCACCTTGGTGATAATGATGTCACCACGCTTTTGTATCTCCCGAATGATGTGGTATTTCCTATCCACGTGCTTGCTCTTCTGATGCCATCTGGGTCCCTTTGCCTGGGCAATGGCTCCCGTGTTATCGCAGAGTAACGGGATGGGAGTATCAGAGGAAACTACGCCAAGCTCTGGGATGAACTTGCGCAACCACACCGCATCCTTTGCAGCATCCGATGCGGAAATGTACTCAGATTCTATTGTTGAATCTACAACAGTGTCATGCTTCTTGCTTCTCCAGCTCACAGCACCACCATTGAACAAGAACACAAACCCTGATGTCGACTTTCGATCATCTACATCCAATTGGAAGTCAGAATCTGTATATCCCAAGACTTGGATATCACCATCTCCGTAGACCAAGATGTAATCTTGTGTATGTCTTAGATATTTGAATATGTTCTTTACTGCATTCTAGTGTTGTTCTCCATAGCAGGATTGGTAACGACTTACCACTCCCACTGCATGGCAGATATCTGGCCTACTACACATCATGGCATACATTAAGCTTCCTACAACTGATGCATAAGGACATCCAACCATGGCCTTCTTTTCCTCAATAGTTTGAGGAGTCAATCCTTTATACAAGTGGATACCATGTTTTAAGGGTAGGAATCCTTTCTTAGAACTATCCATACGGAATCGTTCAAGAATCTTCTTCATGTATCCATGTTGTGACAATCCCAAAGTCCTCTTTTCTCGGTTTCTGAACAACTTCAGGCCTAAGATGTAAGAGGCTTCTACAAGATCTTTCATCTCAAGGGTATGGGATAGCCAAATATTTACACTGGTCATCATCCATGTATCATTCCCAATGATAAGGATGTCATCTACGTAAAGCACGATGAACACAATGGCGCTCCCACTAAGCTTCTTGTACACACAAGGTTCATCAGGATTCTGCACAAAATCATAACTCTTTATGGTTTCGTCAAATCTGATGTTCCAGCTACGAGAAGCTTTCTTGAGCCCAAAGATGGATTTCTTCAGCTTGCATACTTTTCCATCCTCAGTTATGAAGCCCTGGGTCTATCCATGTATATATCCTCCTCGAGGTATCCATTGAGGAAATCTGTCTTGACATCCATCTGCCAAATGTCGTAGTCAAAATATGCAACAATAGCTAGCAATGTCCTGATGGATTTAAGCATAGCCACAGGAGAGAATGTCTCATCGTAATTGATGCCTTTTCTCTGTGTGTAGCCATTGGCTACGAGCCGTGCCTTGAAAGTCTCTACTTTCCCATCAGGTCCCCTCTTTCTCTTGAAGATCCATTTACACCCAATTGGTTTTTACCCCTTTAGGTGGATCCTCTAGCGTCCATACACCATTCTAATGCATGGAGTCAATTTCTGACTTCATTGCTAGTGTCCATCTATCCATGTCTTGATCCGCGAGTGCTTCATCAATTGAAGTAGGATCAGTGACGGTCTCACTTGACACATGGATTCCATACCTTTCAGGTGGTGCAACCACCCTCGAACTCCTTCGAAGAGGTATGTGTGTTTCATCTTTATTTATCTCTTCAGTTTCTGGTCTAGGAAGCTCAGAATCCTCAGGGGATTCAATGAGTTCCTCTACTTCATCTTTGTCTTGACCATTAAGGAAATCATTCTCCAGAAACTTTACGTCTCTAGAAACAAAAACCTTTTCGGTCTTAGGGTCATAAAGCAGGTATCCAATACCATCTTTAACATACCCAATGAAGTAACACTCACGAGAGCGAGATTCTAGCTTATTTGCGTCCATGTTCTTCGCATGGACCAAGAAACCCCAAACCCTCAAGTGATTAACACTAGGTTTGGTTCCATACCATAGCTCATGAGGAGTCTTAGGCATAGTTTGCTAGGAATCTTATTTAGGATATAGATTATAGTCTCTACTGCATATCCCTAGAAACAAAGAGGTAAATGTGCTTTGCTCATCATTGAACGTACCAAGTCGATGATGGTCCTGTTGCGTCTTTCAGCAACACCATTAAGTTGGGGAGTTCCAGGAGGAGTGAGATTGGAAACAATTCCATTCTCCTTAAGGTATTCCTTGAATTCATCCAAGAGGTACTCGAATCCGCTTAATCTTCCTATCGGTTTGGTTCTCAACCAAAGCCTTGAACTCTTTGAACTTTTCAATGGTTTCAGACTTATGACGTAATAGGAAGACAAACCCATATCACGAATGGTTATCAATAAACATCAAATAATATCGATATCCATTTCGAGTCGCGGTACTGAAGGGACCACATACATCGGTATGTATTAGGTCAATATTACCTTCGCATCTCATAACCTTATTACGAAAAGGCGTCCTAGTCATTTTACCCTGAATGCAATGTTTGCAAGTGGGCAAAGGTTGAACCTGTAGAAAATCTAGAGGTCCATCCTTTATCAATCTATTGATCCTATTAACAGATAAATGACCAAGCCTTTGATGCCAAATCTCATTTGAGATGTTTTTATCCTCCCTTGATCTTTTAGGGTTTTTATTAGTGGTTGTAACATTCATGATACATTTATCAATGCACAACTCATAGAGTCCTCCAGAAGTCAAAACACCATCCGCAATATATTTATCATAACGATTTATGACTAATTTATTACAGAAAAGGAATGAATATCCGCTTCTAAGAAGCTTAGATACAGATATCAAGTTCCTTCTGACTTCGGGTAAATAAAGACACTCTTTAAGTATAAAGACTCTACGACTAGATAATGATAGTCGACAATTCTCGAAGGCTACTGCTGCAACACTTGCATCAGATCCCATCTAGATGACTATCTCCCCTTCCTCAAGATTTCTAGTTTCCTAAAACAAATGTAACAAATTGCATACATAAACAGAAGCACCAGAATCTACGACCAACTTCCTTCTCGTCCAACGAGAAAGCTAGTTTCAATGATAAAATTAGATTTCATACCTGCTGGGGCTTTACCTTTGTCTGACGACTTCAGGTATTCCGGGCATTTACGCCTCTAGTGCCCCGGCTTTTTGCAGTGGTGACAAACGTCGGATTTCTTCGACGCTATCAGTGTGGAGGCACTAGAAGATGAGCCAACGCCTTGACTCTTCTTCTTTCTCTTCTGGGCCGGGCCCTTCCGATAACCTTGCTTCCAACCATGCTCCCCTCTGACCTATGCAACCATTACAATGCGAGTGGGACCATCTTTCTTCTTTACATCTTCTGCAGACTTTAATGCAGCAAGAAGACCAACGTTCGACAAGTCCAACTTGTTAATGTGGAATGAAACCACAAAATCATTGAAAGACTTGGGCAAGGATAGAAGAATGAAGTCAGCTTGCATGTTTGCATCCATGTTGGCCCCAAGAGTCTCCAGTTCAAACAAGTACCCAAACATTTTGAGTACGTACTCTCTAACCGAAGTTCCTTCCTGCATCTTGCAGCGAACGAGCTCTTTCATAATATTGTAACGCTGGGTGCGGTTGATGTCACCAAACATATCTTTTAGATCCTGCATTATCTCCTGGCACGTGCTCATCTCCACATGTTGCTTCTGAAGAACATTGGAGAGAGAACCCAGGATATAATATCTAGCTGAAGACATGATCTTCATCATACTTGTCATTATATGCTTTTTCTTCCTTGGATTTAGGGCTCTCATGCTTGTCCTCGAAGAGCACATAACTTATGCGCTCTACAGAGAGAACAAGCTCCAAATTACGGATCCAATCCGAGTAATTTGGGCCGGTCAATTGGTTGACCTCAAGAAGCCTACTTAGTGTGTTCGAGGACTCCATTTTCTCAAATTAAGAATGCACTATATTAGAACATATAAAAATATATTCAAATTTATGATATTTGATTAAGGTATTTTAAATCAAATTATTATTGCATTGTCGACCTTGAAAGTTCACTTCCTTAATTACTTTCAAAGTAAGAGATATACTTACAGTTATATCTCTAGCAAGAATTGGGATCTCCTATTTATCTTTGTCACATCCCAATAATATGAGAATCTGCGACTCCAATAAAGAGAAGAAAGAACACATTCCGCCTTGCAAGTCCAACTTGCATTTCCCAATTCGGTCTTTAACACCCGGTCCCACCACCCCTAAGGCGATGTTGACCCGTTGTTAATTGAACCAACCGTCAACAGGTAGTACTCACTATGCGCAATCCAATATCGTCCCAATAATATGAGGATCCGATATTAGGGTCACTACCCATACGGCCTTACTCTTTCGAGAAGCAAAGAGCCCGATCCAGATGCTCTTGCATATAGGAGTTGTCACTTCAGACAGGCATCTCCCACATGCAATCCCTGGTGATGGAACTCTTCGCCTTGACGGGAGACCATGGATGTCACTTATGTGATCCTCTACCTCATATTAAAATTTTAATTAATTATCACGAATCACATTCATATAATTAATTCTTCCAAGGGAAATAATAACTCTATTCATAATAGAGTGTCTCAATTTGGACATAATTAATTTAATCATATTAAATTAATTATCAATCCAATTCAATCAACAAACTCGATTATTTTACTTGAATATCTATGGTAAAAGTAAGTATTAATTCAAATATTAATAATTAGAAAATACACCTTGATTTTCTTTGGCATTATCGAGTCCCTACCTGATGTCATGGCCAGTACCGACGAGAGTGGGATGGACCACATACGTTGCAACCCGCAACCCCATTGCTCTCCGACTAGACACCATATCCATCCCAAGAAAGGATAATGCCAAATATATCAATTTGTACTTGAGATGATCACTGGTTCTTCAACCGAAATTATACCATATAGTAATAATCAAAACATTTTTTGATTATAAGGAAATTTGCTACACAAATTCTCATCCTATTCAAGCATCAAGTTTGATGATTGCGTTTCCAATTATGATCTAGATCAAATCTAATCAATTAATTGGTTGATGCCAAGTCAATTAAGGAAATAATCATCTTCCAATATTTCACAAAATATTTTCCATAATTATTTCATGAAATTAATTTCACTAATTGACAATCACATTGTTCTTGATTAGGAATGTAATTTCAACAGTGACCCCTACTCACTAAAATTAATATATCTCAATCAATTTAAATCCAAATTTTACAAACTCAATTTTCAAAGATTGCTAACTTGATTTAGGACAGAACCTAATGATGTTTCACACATTTCGAGGTGGATCAAAACAGTAATTAACTCTTTAATCATGTTAAGATCTACAGTTCCCGCAACAGTGCATACATGTTCATTAAAACAACCATATCTTTAGCATACGGAATCCAAATTACGAAACTCAGACACTATGGTTTCCTTATTTAATGGGGAAAAATACCAGTAAATAATTCGTTCTTAAACATTTTAAAATGGCCGATATTACTTACTAAACATATCTGCGAAATTAAATGCGACAAAAACTTTCGCGACCTTAACGAACCCAAGTCGTCCTCGGTTTGCGAATCATTTTCCAAACCATCGACCTAAGGCTCTGATACCACTTGAAGGATATGAAATTATCCTCAAGCGCATCACAGAAGCGTGATTGTCGTATCATATACGACGCAGAACAACTAGTCGTACTAGTTGTTCTGTGCAGCGGAATTTAAGAAAAAAATTTATGCGATGAAACCACATGATCTAAGAACGGTTCTTGGATCGTTTCATCTATAACCACAACAAGTATAAGGAATACATCTTGAAGTGTGGTTGATCAAGTCTCTATGAGAAGAGACCTCTCGTCTCAAGTCCGATCGTTGGAGAGAATGCTTGTGAGCGCGGGGATGAACCACATAGTCCTCGCAATCCAACAAGATGACCCAGGCACGGTTGCTCCTGATCTCATCGTACGAGATCGAACGTCTCCTTCGTGAGCGTAGCACTCCAAGAAGACGGAGAATCGAAGAACGTCGAAGCAGCGGTGCGGTGGCGAAGGCGTCGACGCAGAACCTCCCCTAGGGTTTGGTTCTCGGCCACCAAGTAGAGGGAGAGAGGGTTGACGTGTATGGAGAAAGAGAGAGAGAGAGAGAGCTTCAATATTGCATAACCTTAGAGAGCATGGTATTCTTCTCTATTTATAGGGTTTTGGGATCCATGGATCTCAGTCCATGGGACATATAAAATCTATGGATGAGACTGATTTATGTCTGATCCAATGGTCAAGATTGTTGTTGGTGAAACCAACAAATTATGATCTAATTTGGATTAAAATATATTTGACAAAATCAAATATAAATCAATCCTAAATTATACAACAAATAAGGAGGGAATATACATGGAGATTACATCTCCCATTTATATACATGGTGGACGACCACTCATTCCAAATTGGACATGGGTGTCGTCCACTTGTTTCCTAATGGAGGCTATCTCATGAGATTTCATGAGATTGCATATCTCCATGGAAATCTCTCATTATTTATTTCCAACGGATTTGTTGTGATATATTCTTCAAAAATAATTCACAATTATATTTGAGAATATTGCAATATTTCCATTGAAAAATTGTGAATCATATTCACAACCCAAAACAATATATAATTTACATTACCAATTAATTACACAATGTGTATCCAGTAAACATAATAATTAATTAACAAATATAAATTATAATTGGCTCTCTCTAATACATTATAAATCACATTTATAATATATTGTGAATAATTGGATATTTCTATCCACCTTATTCTTTTCCATAAAAATTAAATCACTTTTAATTATATTGGATAATTTCTACACACATCAAGATCATTAAATCACATTTAATCATTGTTTCTTCATTGCTTATATATTATGGAATTATTCCTGAACCCTTCAAGAATAATGCGATTTCTCCTCAGATACTTGGAGATAAGGACATGGCGATTGTTTTATTCCATGTATATTGACTTGGATGTTGAGATCATATCTCAAATCCAGAACCCATGGACCTCCCACTGATGCTTGATCAAATCAAGACCGTAGACCTAGTCTTCTCATAGCATCTGAATCTCATTCAGATCAATGTCCAGTTCATGGACTAAGCTTTGGTCACTTCTCTAATGAGAGGAGTCACTAAAATTCAAACTTGTTTCATCACTCCCTCGGAATGGAAGCGTCATGGTTATAGAATCGTTTATGATCACATCACCCTCAGGCA
Organism: Ottelia alismoides; assembly: GCA_037367405.1. Classification (NCBI taxonomy): domain Eukaryota; kingdom Viridiplantae; phylum Streptophyta; class Magnoliopsida; order Alismatales; family Hydrocharitaceae; genus Ottelia; species Ottelia alismoides. Next base: position 368,054 of record JAZKJV010011773.1, on the reverse strand, counting down.
TTCCCGATACATGTACATCATGTTCGACATGCGAGCCCATGGTGAGCCATTATGCAATAAATGTTATTGCAAATATCATTCCCTGATATGAAATGAAGAATCATAAATTTCATAATAGGTCCCTTAGTACAATTAGGGCTATGCACCAAGGCCATCTTGATGATCAAACAGTTGTTGATTCAACTATTGAATCATAGAGGCTGGTGCTTGGATGAATATCTAAAGAGTTAGATTGAGGACTCATCAAGCATCGTCAAATGATTGTTAAGAGATGATCTCTAGCCTGAGTAAGAGATGGCAATCCTTTCTCAATTAGGTTGATATCTGACCGACCTCTTGATGCAGGTCCTCGGAATGGGAATAGAGATTCGGAGGTGTCAGATTAGTTAGGTCAAAGAGTTGACTTAACGAGATCGAGATAACCAAAGTCCTATATCGTATGTTGTCACGATACAGGCACGCATCCTCTGACCGGAGACAGATGTGTTACTATATGTCTAAGTATGTACATTTGGCAAACCAATAGGTTGATGACCTAACCAAGGTATATACACCGGCACGTTGGTGTGCATATAAAGGCATATAAGTAATATGATCTCTCAAAGGGATTATACATGTTCATTTATTGAACCGGAAGGCATGAGCTCACTCATGTGATATTGGGAAGAATCAAATTCCGTGTGTACGGTCGTCTCGCTTTGCAAGCTTAACTGAATTTGTAGGTTTGATATATACTTTTGGAATGTATATGATCAATACCCAGGTATGATATATTCTTTTGGAAAGTATATGATCGATACCGACTCCCAATAATCGCTTGAGAAACTTAATGATAAAACCATGAAGTAGACAATATAAAGTTGATGCAATACTTCGTGTTTATTGTGAGTCCTCCAGTATGCAGGATGTACAGGTATTGGGAATACCTGAGGGTGATGTGATCATAAACGATTGTATAACCATGACACTTCCATTCCTAGGGAGAGATGAAACGGGTCTGGATTTTAGTGACTCCTCCCGGTAGAGAAGTAATCTGATCTTAGTCCAAATGTTAGACATTGATGTGAATGTGATTCAGAGGCAATTAGAAGATTAGATTTACGATCTTGATTTAATAAAGCATCTATGGGAGGCCCGCGATCTGGATTTTGAGATATGATCTCAATATCCAAGTCACTATACATGGAACAATACAGTTGCCCTATCCTTATCTCCAAGTATTCGGGGAGAAAGCGCATTATCCTTGAAAGAGTTCATGGATAATTCTATTGTTGATAAATGTATTCGAGCATTGAGAAAATGGATAATTAAATGTGATTTAAATATCATTAATAATATAAATTTGATTCATATTATAAGAAGATATATCTTACATAATTAAATGTGATCTAATTATCAAAGATGTGAATAATGTGAATGTGATTCATATTATTGGGGCACATGAGAATAAGAGATCCAAGATGATTAAATGTGATTTAATTATCATGGATATGAATAGTGTGGATAGCAATATCCATATTAGTCAAATATATTATGAATGTGATTTATAATATATAAAAGAGAGCTATTTGTAATTTACATTTGTTAATTAAATTTTGATGTGAATTGGATTCACATTGGACAATTAATTGAAATTGTAATTCAAATTTTATTTTGGGTTGTGAACGTGATTCACAATTTTCCAATGGCAATATTTCAATATTCACAAAATAATTATGAATTATTTTTGTAGAATAATTTAAAACAAGTGTTGTTGTAAATCTTGGAGATTTCCATGGAATAATGTAATCTCATGAGATCTCATGAGATTGCATGAGATTGCCACCAAATCCAATATTATGGAAGGAGGCAATCTTCATTCCAAAATCTCCATGCTTGATTGATTTAATTTGGGATTGATTTATATTGATTTATCAATATAGATTTAATCTAAATTAAATTAATTGTTGTTGGTTTTTACCAACACAAATCTTAGCCATTAAAAGAAACATAAATCAATGAGAGCCATTGGATTTCTGATGCCCATGGATTGAGATCCATGGATCCCAAAATATTATAAAAAGGAGAGGCACCCCATTGCTCTTCTTTACACAATGCTTGAGAAGCACATCTCTCTCTCTCTCTTTCTCTCTACACACCATCCCTCTCTATCCCTCTCATGTGGCCGTCCACCATGGATGCCCTAGAGAGGTTCTCCATCGCCGCAACATCGTTGTTATGCTGCCCGATCGTTTGCTCGTGGATCTCCGTCTCCTTCGGTGCACCTCGCTCATGAAGAAGACGATGGATCTCATGTTTCGAGATCAGGAGAACACCGCTTGTATCATCAACATGGATTGCGAGAAGCACGCGGTTCATCCCCGCGCTCGCAAGCGTCTTCTCCGTCGGATTGGACTTGATAGAGGAGATCTCTTCGTTTAGAGACTCGATCGCAACCACGCTTTAAGAGTTAATCCTATTACTTGTTTTTGGTTTAGACGAAATGATCCAAGAGTGTTCTTGGATCATGTGGTTTCATCGCATAAAATTTTTTTAATTTCTGCTGCATAGAACAACTAGTCCGACTAATCGTTCTTCGTCGTATTTGATACGACGCTCACGCTTCCGTGATGCGCTAGAGGATATAAACATATCTTTCAAGTGGTATCAGAGCCTTAGGTCGGTGGTTTTGGATACGATCCATAAACCGAGGACGACTTGGGTTCGTTAGGGTTTGCAAAAGTTTTCTTGCATTTCATTTTCGCATCTCTATTTTGAGATTATTTTCGACACTGTTTAAATTGTTTAAATACGAAAATAATAATTAGATTTTGTTCCCCATTAAATAAGGAAACCATAGCATCTGAGTTTACATAATTCAGACTCCGTTTGCTCGAGATATGGTTGTTTTAATGAACATGTCTGCACTGTTGCGGGTGCTGCGAATCATAACATGATTAATGAGTTAATTACTATTTTGATCCGCCTCGAAATGTGTGAAACATCACTTGGGTTCTGTCCTAAATCAAGTTAGCAATCTTTGAAAATTGAGTTTGTCTAATTTGGATTTAAAATGAATGAGATATGTTAATTTTAGTAAGTAAGGGTCACTGCTGAAATTACAGTTCTAATCAAGAACCATGTGATTGTCAATTAGTGAAATTAATTGTTAATTTCATGAAATAATTATTGAAAAATATTTGTGAAATGTTGGAAGATGATTACCTACTTAATTGACTTGACCTCAACCAATTAATTGATTAGATGTGATCTAGATCATAATTGGAAACACAATCATCAAACTTGATGCTTGAATAGGATTGGGAATTTGTGTAGCAAATTTCCTTATAATCAAAAATGTTTTGATTATTACTATATGGTATAATTTTGATTGATGAACCGATGATCATCTCAAGTACAAATTGATATATTTGGCATTATCATTTCCTGAGGAGGATATGGTGTCTAGTCGGAGAGCATTGGGGTTGTGGGTTGCAACGTATGTGGTCCGTTCCACTCTCGTCGGTACCGGCCATGACAGTGGGTAGGGAGTCGATAATGCCAGAGAAAATCAAGTTGTATTTTCTAATTATTAAAATTCTAATTAATACGTACTTTGAGATATTACCATATATATTAAAGTAAATTAATCAAGTTTGTTGATTGAATTGGATTGATAATAAATTTAATATGATTAAATTTATTATGTCCAATTGAGACACTCTATTATGAATAGAGTTGTTATTTCACTTGGAAGAATTAATTATATGAATATGATTCATGATAATTAAAATTTGAATATGAGGTGGATGATCACATAAGTGACATCCATGGTCTCCCGTCAAGGCGAAGAGTTCCGTCGCCAGGGACTGCATGTGGGAGACGCATGTCCGAAGTGACAGCTCCTACATGCAAGCACATATGGATCGAGATCTTTGCTTCTCGAAAGAGTAAGGTCGTATGCATAGTGACCCCAATATCGGATCCTCATATTATTGGGGCGATATTGGATTGCGCATAGCGAGTACTATTCCTGTTGACGGTTGGTTCAATTAATGACGGGTCAACATCACCTTAGGGGTGGTGGGCCCGGGTGTTAAAGATCGAATTGGGAAATGCAAGTTGGACTTGCAAGGCGGAATGTGTTCCCGCTTCTTTTTATCGGAGTTGCAGATTCTCATATTATTGGGATGTAACAAAGATTAGGAAGGAGATCCCAGATCTTGCTGAGATATAATGGTAAGTGTATCTCTTACATTGAAAGTGATTAAGGGAATGAACTTTTAGTGTTGACAAGGCAAGACAACTTTGATATAAAAATTCCTAAATCAAAGTAAAATATGTATATATATATATATGTATGAATATATACACTTATGCAAATATCTTATTTCAGATAATCCTTCATTGAACCCACTCAATGTTATACTCAATAATTACCAGTAAAATATCAAGGATTGGACTCATGATCCAGATATTGTGCTTGCAGTTGGACACATATTGTATGTGATTGCAATGTGCAAGTTTCCTCATAATAATGAGAAATGACAGTTAAATAGATAATAGGACTATAACCTTAGGGTTTGTATGTCTCTATAGTCTTGATATCATCAAATGTACTTTGGAAGTGACATATCGATGATGATCATAATTGTCATATAATCCTTATAAAATCTAAGAAGATATTCTGGCATACATATGTGCTCTTGACATTTATCGTGTATGACATGGTTCACTGCATCATGCAGGATGGTAGCTCTGTAAGGGATGATGCATTCAAAATGTTTGAATACCTACCTGAACCAATGTTTCAAAAGTTTAGATGGATGTAGATACAATGATTGTCATCGTTCTACTGTCTATACTCTAGTCATTCACGAAGCTTCATAGTATTCATATTGTATGAATTTAATGAAGCATGTGAAAATGTTAAAATGCTCTTACATTGAATTCTTTTGAATTTAACATAAGAGATCCTTAGTCTTAAGCAATGGTTGTTCATAGATAAATGCAGCGCAGTGGAAGCATGGTTTGGACCCAAGTAAGAAGTATAGTCAAAGAATTGACTGTACTTCTATGACTTCCATATGACATCGAAATAGTTGGATGAATGCCAATACTATAATAAGTTGATGTGTTGATAGTATGACTATCAAGTCTGTCTAGAATCCTTAGAGAAGGAATCGGATAGAGCATCAGAATAATCTACATAAATCAATTATATTGACTTGCTTATTGAATTAGATAAAATCTTGTAATTGTATGTCAATCTTCTACAACACTTGCAATGGGTTGCATATGTTTTAGAAGACTAGAAAAATTTAATCTTAAGCCTTATAGTCATCCACATAGATATTGATGCAATTGTTGCAACAACCTCTATTGGATTGAAAGGCTTCATAATTTCAGTGGGAGAGCCCTTAGTCTTAGAGAATGTCTCTATGACCTAGATATTAGAATACATTCATTGTTTATTTCTAAATGTTGGAAATAAACACAAATTCTGTAATAAATCTATCATAAAGAGTTATGATGGAGATATTTCAGACAGTAATCTAATTTCTAGTGGACTCCACTAAATTAGAAAATTGATGAATGGTTCATTAACATTTCTAAATACTGAAATTAAACCTCAATATCAATAGAAGGATGAAGATCATTTGACAATGATCTAGCATCAAGCCTTGGACATTTATCTGTTGATTTGATCAATAGACTAGTAAGAGATGAAACTTTAGAATGTCTAAAATTTCAAAACTTACATTCTTATGAATATTTTATTCAATGTAAAATGTCCAATACACCCTTCTTTGGGAATGGTGTAAGATGTCAAGGTATTCAGAATCTCATACATATTGATGTATGTGGATCATCTATATCATAATGAACATTGTGGATATGTGATATCTATTGATGATTATTTATTATATGAGATTTCTTCTCTTCACATAAAGAAACCTTTTAAATGTTCAAAGATTTCATTATTTTGGTTTACAACCAAAGTTTGAAGGAAGATAAATAAATTTAATCTAATCTTGGTAGCCTGTACCTCTTAGATGAATTCATAATATACCTTATGGAGAAAGGAATGTCATTCCTATCTCACTCCTCCTAATGAACCTAAACTCAATAGAGTTGTAGAGAGATACAATTGGATCATGTGTGACATGATTTGATCAATGATGAATTTTTAGCATAATATCCTCTTAGTTTCCAGGTATATATGTAGTAGAGACTACATTATATATCCTTCATAAGATTCCAAGCAAGTAAGCTGGAATTGAGCACTAGAGAGTGTAGCTTCATTAGGAAAATTAAGGATCGTATTGAATACCTACTTTATGACCTTGAGATTCTTAAAAGATCTCATCTCTAAGAATATGGTTCTTAAAGGATGACTCTCTTGAGAATCAAGAAGAAAATGAAGTGTCGGAACTCATTTAATCTTGAGAAGATATTGAGGAAACTAAAAGGATAATTAAAGATGAAACACTAATACCTCTTCAAATGAGTTTGAGGATGTACTCATTGTGTCAGTTAAGGCTGACAATGATCGGGCTTCATGTGATGAAGCTTCTGAAGATCATAGCATGGATAGATGGATGTTAGCAATAAAGGTATAAAATAGACTTCATATACAAGTATTGTATATGGACCCTCGAGGATCCACCTATATGGGTAAGACCCATAAAGGTGTAAATGGATCTTCAAGAGAAAGAAATCAAGATTGCATTCCTCTATGAATACCTCTCGGAGGATATTCACATCAAGTAGCCCAAGGGCTTCACGGTTTAGGAAAGAAAGGTGTGCAAGATAAGGAATCCATCTGTGGACTCAAAATAAGCTTCTTGAAGTTGGACCATAAGATTTGATGAAATTATAAATGTTATGATTTCAAATAGAATCTTAATTAGCCATGTGAAGCTTAGTGGGAGTACCTTTGTGTTCATCGTGCTAAATGTAGATGATATCCTAATCATTTAAAATGATATAAGGATAATAAATGTTTCATTATCTGGTTGTTCCATAACTTGAGATATGATCTCAAGGATACCTCTTGGATCTTAGTTCTGAAGGTGTTCAGAAGCAAAGAGAAGAGGGTATTGGGACTGTCACATTTGTAGTACACCATGGACATATACCATTCTTCGAAATATTAAGAAAGGCTTCCATCCCTTAAGATATGGTACTGACCTATCTAAAGGGATAGCACCTCAAAGAGTTGAGGAAGTGAATGCTAGAACTACTTGCACTTGTGCATTAGTAACGAGAAGCTGAGTGTATGCTAGATGTATACAAAAGCCAGATATCTATCATGCAGTGGGAGTAGTAAAGTGTTGCTAATCCTACTATGGAGTGAAAAACACTTGATTGCAGTAATAACAATATCTTCATAGAGGACAAGATTTTTTGAGATAATGATCTGAAAGTCTCGTCTTCAAAAACATAAGACTTTATTGATAAAGATCTAAAAGGTCTATACTACGGATACCTTAAGAGATAGTGATCTCCAAGAATGAGGGTATTCTGATAAGAATTATGGAAATATTGGTTATGATAATTATTAGCCTATAGTGCCAAGGACACTATAACCAACAAGATTAAGTACTGGTTGCATGAGATGCAACATTCGCATTAGATGCAAGCACTGTTACTGGGGATATGCAAGTGCCGTAAAAGGACTTGGTGTAGTCTCGCGGGAACAGAGTGACTGATTAGCTTACCTAGCTATTTTCTAAATAGCCTATGCTTGTCACATGAGTGCGAGTTTAAATGATTATCCCATCAATGGCTCTTTGAGCTAGTAGGAGATTGTTGGACATGTGAGCCCACGGCGAGCCATTATGCAATAAATGTTATTGCAAATATCATTCCCTGATATGAAATGAAGAATGAATAATTTGCATAATAGGTCCCTTAGTACAATTAGGGTTATGTACCATGGCCATCTTGATGATCATACAACTATTGATTCAACTATTGAATCATAGAGGTTGGTGCTTGGATGAATATCTAAAGAGTTAGATTGAGGACTCATCAAGCATCGTCAAATGATTGTTAAGAGATGATCTCCAGCCTGAGTAGGAGATGGCAATCCTTTCTCAATTAGGTTGATATATTATCGACCTCTTGATGCAGGTCCTCTGCATGGGAATAGAGATTCAGAGGTGTCAGATTAATTAGGTCAAAGAGTTGACTTAACGAGATCGAGATAACCAAAGTCTTATATCGTATGTTGTCACGATACAGGCACGCATCCTCTAACCGGAGACAGATGTGTTACTATATGTCTAAGTATGTACATTTGGCAGACCAATAGGTTGATGACCTAACTAAGGTCTATACACCGGCGCTCTGGTGTGCATATAAGGGCATATGAGTAATACGATCTCTCAAATGGATCATACATGTTCATTTATTGAACCAAAAGGCATGAGCTCACTCATGAGATATTGGGAAGAATCAAATTCCGTGCGCACGGTCGTCTCGCTTTGGAAGCTTGACTGAATTTGTAGGTTTGATATATACTTTTGGAAAGTATATGATCAAGACTTAGGTATGATACATTCTTTTGGAAAGTATATGATCGATACTGACTCCCAATGATCGTATGAGAAACTTACTCATAAAACCATGAAGTAGATAGTATAAAGTTGATCCAATACTTCGGGGTTATTCTGAGTCTTCCAATATGCAGGATGTACAGGTATTGGGAATACCTGAGGGTGATGTGATCATAAACGATTGTATAATCACCATGCTTCCATTCCTAGGGAGGGATGAAACGAGTCTGGATTTTAGTGACTCCTCTCGGTAGAGAAGTAATCTGGTCTTAGTCCAAATCTTGGACATTGATCTGAATGTGATTCAAATGCAATGAGAAGATTATATTTGCGGTCTTGATTTAATCAAGAATCTATGGGAGGACCGCGATCTGGATTTTGAGATATGATCTCAATATCAAAGTCACTGTACGTGGAACAATACAGTCGCCTTGTCCTTATCTTCAAGTATTCACAGAGAAAGCGCATTATCCTTGAAAGAGTTCATGAATAATTCTATTGTTGATAAATGTATCCGAGCATTGAGAAAATGGATAATTAAATGTGATTTAATTATCATGAATAATATGAATTTGATTCATATTATGAGGAGATTTATCTTAGAAAATTAAATGTGATTTAATTATCAAAGATGTGAATATTGTGAATGTGATTCATATTATTGGGGCACATGAGAATAAGAGATCCAAGATGATTAAATGTGATTTTAATTATCATGGATATAAATAGTGTGGATAGCAATATCCATATTAGTCATATATATTATGAATGTGATTTATAATAAATAAAAGAGAGCTATTTGTAATTTACCTTTGTTAATTAAATGTTGATGTGAATTGGATTCACATTGGACAATTAATTGAAAATGTAATTCACATTTTATTTTGGGTTGTGAATGTGATTCACAATTTTCCAATGGCAAGATTGCATTATTCACAAAAGAATTATGAATTCTTTTTGTAGAATAATTTACAACAAGTGTTGTTGTAAATCTTGGAGATTTCCATGGAATAATGTAATCTCATGAGATCTCATGAGATTGCATGAGATTGCCAACCAATTCAATATTATGGAAGGAGGCAATCTTCATTCCAAAATCTCCATGCTTGATTGATTTAATCTGGGATTGATTTATATTGATTTATCAATATAGATTTAATCTAAATTAAATTAATTGTTGTTGGTTTTTACCAACACAAATCTTAGCCATTAAAAGAAACACAAATAAATGAGAGCCATTGGATTTCTGATGCCCATGGATTGAGATCCATGGATCCCAAAATATTATAAAAGGAGAGGTACCCCATTGCTCTTCTTTACACAATGCTTGAGAAGCACATCTCTCTCTCTTTGTCTCTACACGTCAACCCTCTCTATCCTTCTCATGTGGCTGTCTACCATGGATGCCCAAGAGAGGTTCTCCATCGCCGTTGTGTCGTCGTTATGCTGACGGATCGTTTGCTCGTGGATCTCCGTCTCCTTCGGTGTGCCTCGCTCGTGAAGAAGACGATGGATCTCATGTGTCGAGATCAGGAGATACACCGCTTGTATCATCAACATGGATTACGGGAAGCACGCGGTTCATCCCCGTGCTCGCAATCGTCTCCTCCGTCGAATCGGACATGAGACAGGAGATCTCTTCGTTTAGAGACTCGATCGCAACCACGCTTCAAGAGGTAATACTATTACTTGTTTGTGGTTTAAACGAAACGATCCGAGAAGTGTTCTTAGATCATGTGGTTTCATCGCATAAAATTTTTTTTATTTCTGTTGCATAGAACAACTTGTCCGACTAGTCGTTCTTCGTCGTATTCGATAAGAGATGCGCTTGAGGATCTAACCATATCCTTCACGTCCTGCATACTTGAATACCTATGATCATTCTGAAGATAAAGATCACTTTTATACGGTCATTTTCAGGGTTTGATCATAAAGTTTCTCAATCTCGGTCACTGAGAATTGGTATAGATCATATGCTTTCCAAAAGCATATATCTTACCTTCAAATTCACGTCATGCTTCCAAAGCATGATGACCATGCATGGAATTTGATAAGTCCCAATACCTCATGAGTGAGCTCATGTCTCCCAGTTCATAAGTGAACATGTATGATCCCTTCGAGAGATCGTATTACTCGTATGTCCTTACATGCACACCAGCTCGCTGGTGTATAGACCTTGGTTAGGTCATCAACCTATTGGTCTGCCTAAAGTACACACTCAGACATATAGCAACATATCTGTCTCTGGTCAGAGGATGCATGCCTATGTTGTGACAGTATTCAACATAGGTCTTTGGTTATTTCGATCTCGTTAAGTCAACCCATTGACTCAACTAACCTAACACCTCCCAATCACTATTCCCATGTAGAGGACCTGCATCAAGAGGTCAGTCAGATATCAGCCATTTGAGAAAGGATTGCCATCTGCTACTCAGGCTGGAGATCATCACTTAACAATCATTTGACGATGCTTGATGAGTCCTCTATCTAACTCCTTAGACATTCATCCAAGCATCAACCTCTATGATTCATTCAATGAATCAACAGTTGTATGATCGTCAAGTTGGCCATGGTACATAGCCCTTATTGTACAGAGGGTCCTTATAGTGCATTCATTCATTCAATCTCAAAAAAGGGAGTAAAAATAATCAATTACTTTTATTGATAAATTATTTATTACAATAACATTTATTGTAGGAACGGTTCGCCTGGGGCTCACATTGCTAACAAGAATGTGTTCCCGATTCTTTTATCCGAGATACAGGTTCTCGTATTTTTGGGAGGAGGCAAAGATAAGGAAGGAGATCCCAGATCTTGCTTGAGATATAATGGTAACTGTATCTCTTACATTGAAAGTGATTAAGTGAATGAACTTTCATTGTTAACAAGGCAAAACAACTTTGATATAAAAATTCCTAAATCAAAGTAAAATATGTATCTATATATACATTTGTGCAAATTTCTTATTTCATACAATTCTTCATTAAACCCACTCAGTACTATACTCAATAATAATTAGTGTAATATCACGGATTGGATCCATGATCAAAATATTGTACTTGCAGCAGGACACATAATGTATGTGATTACAATGTTCAAGTTTCCTCATAATATTCAGGAATGACAATTAAATAGACACTAGGACTACAACCCAGGATATATGTGTCTCTATTGTCTTGATCTCATCGAATGTACTTTGGAAGTGGCATGTCAATGATGATTGTAATTGCCAAATAATCGCTATAAAATCAAAGAAGATCTTCCAACATACCAATGTGCGCTCAACATTTATTTATTAATGTCATGGTTCACTACATCATGCAGAATGGTGGCTCTATCAGAGATGATGTATTGAAAATGTTTGAATACCTACCACAACCTATGTCTTTAAGAGTTAAGATGTATACATAAATGACGAGAGTCATCATTCTACTATATACTCAAGTCATTCATGAAGCTTCATAAAATTCATATTGTATGAATTGAATGAAGCATGTATTAATGCTGAAATACTCTTACATTGAAGTCTTTTGAGTTCAATATAAGAGATCATTTCTCTTGAGCAACGGTTGTTTATAGATGAAGGGAGCACGGTGGAAGCATGGATCTTACCCATGTGAGATGGAAAGTTAAAGAGTTAACTGTATTTCTATGACTTCCATATGAGATCCAAGGTGTTGGATGAATGCTAATACTACAATAAGATGATGTATTGATAGTTTGATTATCTAGTCTATCTAGGATCCTTAGAGAAGATCTTGGATAGTGCATTAGAATAATCAACATTTACATATAGTTATTGAAATTGACTTTCTTGTTTGATAAGATCAATGTCTATGATTTGTGTCTCATTCTTCTAATGACAGTTGCAATAGGTTGCATATGTATTAGAGGACTAGAAATTTGATCTTCATGTTTAATAGTCATACTTGTATATTGATGCAATGGTTGCAACAATATCCATTGGATAGATAGACTTCATATTTTCAATGGGAGAGACCTCAGTCTTAGAGAATGTCTCTACGACCTAGATATTAGAATACACTCTTTGTTTATTTCTAAATGTTGGAAATAAACATGAATTATGGAATGGACCTATGATAAAGAGTTATGATGGATATATTTCAGATAGTAATATGACATCTAGAGGACTCTACTAAAATAGAAATTAGTGAATGGTATATTATCATTTATAATACTGAAAGTTAAACCTTATAAAGATCTATAGGAGGATGAATATCACTTGACAATGATCTGGCATCAAGCCTTGGACATATGTTTGTTGATGAGATCAATGGACTTAAGATATTGAACTTTAGATTGTCTAAAAGTTCAAAACATACATACTTGTGAATATTGTAATCAAAAGTAGAAATTGCCGAATGCACCCTTCTATGGGACTGGTGTAAGATGCCAAGGCATTTCATATCTCATACATATTGATGTATGTGGATAACCTAATCACAATAAACATTAATGATATATGATATATATTGATGATTATGTGTGATATTATATTTATTCTCTTCACCTTAGAAACAATTGAAATGTTCAAGGGTTTCACAATTTTTGTTTTAGAACCAAAGTTTGAAGGAAGATGAAAATGAATTCGATCTAATCTAGGTAGTCTGTACCTATTAGATGAATTCATAGAATACCTTATAGAGAATGGAATATCATTTCTATCTCACTCCTCCTAATACACCTAAACTCAACGGAGTTATAGGGAGATACAATTGGATCATGTGTGACACGATTGGACCAATTATTAATGTTAGAATAATTATCGCATAGTTTCCAATGTATATATGTAGTGAGACTACAATATATATCCTTAATAAGGTTCCATGCAAGTAATCTGGAATCTAGCACCAGAGAGTGCTACTTGATTAGGAAAATAGATGATGGTATTAGATACCCACTTTATGATCTTGAGATTCTTAAAACATTAAATATCTGAGAATGTTATTCTGAGAGGATGACTCTCTTGAGACAGGATAAAAATGATGTGAAGGAACTCATTCAATTTTGAGATGATAATGAGGCTCCTAAAATTAGAAACTAAAAGAACAATTAAAGATGAAACACTAAATCGTCTTTAAATGAGTTTGAGAATGGATTCCATGTGTCAGTTAAGTATGAAGATGATCTCACTTTATGTGATGAAGCTTGTGAAGATCGTGTCATGGAAATATGGATGTTAGCAATAAAGTCTAAAGTAGACTTCATATACAAGTGTTGTATATGGACCCTCGAGGATCCACCTACAGGGTGATGAATCTCCATTTCATCATCTTTATTCATTTATTCTAACTTAAAATCCCTTATAGAACACATCTACATAATACTAACTCCACATTCTTACTAACTTGCATTTGTGTATAAATATTGTACATTTATTATTATTTTAACCTAGAATAAAGAAAGAAAGGGAAAAAAGAAAAAAAGAGACTATATAGATATGTAATAGATACAGGATGACCCTAACCCCGAGAGAAGGTCAAGACTTGACCTAATCGACCAGGAATAAAGTAGGGGAGATAGGGTCCTTAATCAAAAAAATCCAAAAAATGTGTTGTAAACAATTGTATAATTACACTATTTTAATTTTTTATGTTAAAGATAAACCATTTCACATGTATACCGTAAACCTTGAAGATTTGAATTGGTATGATTAATTTTCTCTATATTGTTCTCCTTAATTATGAAATTGTAAAAAATTTAACTTTTTATGTAAACTTTTACTTATTATGTGTTTATTTGAAACATAAGGTGAAGAAATATATGGTCTTAAAATATAATGACCATATTTTTCCAAAATAATTTGTTTACATCCGAAGAAAGAGATATTAAATAAATAAATATACTATTAAATTATATAAAATTGTAGAAGAGCAAATTACTTAGAAATCCTTGGACTATACCTAAAGTCATGGATAAAGCTGGGCTGGGCTTTCGAATTTTGGGAGGTCAAATGAAATATAAAAAAGAATCATATATTACAAGCATAAAAAGAGAGTTGAATTTACTTCATTCTAAAAGTGTTAACATAAATATTTGAATAAGAAAATCATTTATTATGATATTTAAACTAAAAGTTCATGTCAATCTTTTTAATTATAAAAATATATTTTTAGTTCATGTACATTCCAGACCAAGCAAGGTGCGATCCTTAAGTATTAGAGCCTAAATCCAAGCTTTGATACTACCTTGTTTATCTCCTGGGTCCATGAAGTACTGATGCTTAAATTGATGCGTGGGAGAGTAGGGCCATGTTTGCTTGCGGATTTTGTCTGAAGTACTGAGTATATGGGAACTGCGTAAGCGGGTCCCTTTCTCATTGTGCCACCTCCGAGTACGTCAATTCTATTTGCAAGATCAATATGAAGTATTGGATTCATCATATTAGTTTCCTTTTCCCCCACTTCTCTGGCTGAGTAGTGGGCCTAGATACGATAACGAGGTCCTTCAAAATGTAAAGGCTACATGTTAGAAAGGAAGTGGAAAGTGTGCGACGCTTGTCGGGTAGTACTCAATCTCCTATAGGGATAAAAATTAAGGACTAAATTTGATAAAATTGACTAAAACAACCAATAAAGTTTCCAAGAAAATTATCAAACTCTTAATTCTCTTTGTGTTGAGTTGGTATATCAACCCTTGTTTTTTGGTTTGCTTGAATAGTGGTAAACATGTCAAGATAAAAAATGTCATGCCTTTGCATCAATTTATCTCACACTTTTCTTCTTACTTATTTTGTTCTGCTCACTTTTTAGACTTATTTTCTCAACTACTCTTGAGTTCTTATTCATATCCTCCATCTACTCAATTATAATCACTTCTTCTTGATTATCAAGCTCTAAGATCCGGGATGGTTTTGTTTGGACTCCCACATTGACTCCCCAATGCTGACATCTCCAATAACTTAGGGAAACACTAGAGAGACCAGATTAGACTTTGCAAATATCTCTGAAGACTGCTAGCCTCTTCTATCTCGAGATATCTCTCTTCCTAAGTCATGCCCCTCTTGGACGGAGATTGATTTCTCTCCGTAAACATCTCCAACATCACTAAACTTCAGAATTGACCCTAATTCTGAACACTTATCTACATCTGGTTCTTACTTCACAAATGATTGGGATGTGTTTTCCATTGTAGACCTGACACCTGATCTAGAGCTCGAGTTAATATGGGATTCTGAGATGGCTCTACAAAGGCATGAAAAAGGGTCGAGTTTGGATGAGACAGTGGACTAGAATGGAGTAAACACCTAGTTTCTATCCTGCATCCAAGAAATTCAGTATCAGTTGATAGATCAAGCTCTCTCCCAAGTAGAGGAGGAGGAGATGGAGAACATCATGGTGGAAATGAGGATGGTCATCTTGCAGGAAACCACGACAGAGGAGATGAGAGCGATGTACTGAAGCGAACCTTAAGCGAGACATACAATCCAAGCACTAGCTAGATTACTGAGTGGATCAGGAACCCATAGATCCGCAGACATTTGAGCTGAATTCAATACTACTTCCGCTCTTTCTTACTTTCCATGGTAGTACAAATGAAGAATCGTACATCCACCTAAAGCAATTCAACAAGATATGAGTGCGATGCACTATTCTAACATACCATTAGAGGTAGTTAAGATGACCGCCTTCCCATTTTGCCTTCAGGATAAGTCTCTCTACTAGATAAATCATTTGTGGAAGATGATGACAATCTAGGAAGAGATGAAGTCCGCTTTCTTGCATAAATATTATTCCCTTGGTCATCTTAATCAGATGATAGCCTTGATCTCTAACTTCTCTCAGATATCCCATGAGACGTTTCATGATTTGTGTGAATGACTCAAAGATCTCAAGGAGCAGTGCCCCCATCACCAACTACCAAGGACCATCCTGATACAGAACTTCTTTAGGTGCTTGCACAAAGAAATTCAATGATTCATCTTTGTTGCATGCGAAGGATCACACTTTAACATAGACGAAGATGTCATATGACAAATCTTTAAGGTTATTAAAGGCTCGATCACCTTATCATCATCTTGTATATTCTAGAAGAACCCACCAATCTCGCACAAGCTTATTAGTACGGAGACATCATACCATGAAGAGGATTTGTGTACGATTTCCAAAGTCAACATCATTGGGAACAACCTATACAAGTAGATATCATTGAAAAGAGATCACAAAACATTGAAAAAACAAATGTGGTCGAATAAAGGACAAAATTGTTAGACATGCTCGATCAAATATCAAATCAACTGGAGCTTCTAGTGAGCACAATCAACTCTGACAATCTATTAAAGAACCAATCGAGACTCTCCAGAACCCAAGGAACCAATACAATTGCAGAGTCAAAGGCAACCCCAATCATTTTAGCATATGTACTACATGCAGGCATCTGACCATTGATCACCATCTCAACCACTACAACAGATGGTTGTTTACCACCTAAAGGCCTCATCCCATGATGATCCATTCTATCCATTACATCCGAAGATCCAAGAGGTGAATGTTGTGTGGTCTAATTAACAAGATCTGACATGTCCTGAAAGACAACCTTAAGGTTATCATTTAATTATCTGATCATTCAACCTACAACAGGGTAGAATGAGTTTCCAAAAACACCAATATCATCAGTATCCGCTCCAAGCACAAACATGGAGATATAATTTCTAACACATGGTCTATCCTCAGTAGTATCATCAACAACAACTGACTACTCAATACCACGACCAGTTATGCTCTCCTCAACATTACCGAAATCAGTGCACTTCTCATCAACACTATTAGGACTATCAGCAGTAGCCTCTACATCACTAACAACCTTAACAATCACGACATGTTGGGAACCATGAGGCAGTTCGAATAAATCCCACTCTTGATTGCATGGCCCGGTTAGTGAAATGTTTGTTTAAGATGAGACAAAAGCTTGACAACCTCACATACATGATGACGACGATCCCTACATAGGTTGAGTCAAACCAAAAAATTACCGTCACAAGGAGCAGCTAGTTTGTAAGGTCCAATACCCACCCGCAACAAGTAAGAATGAATTTATGTTATCTAATATTGTGACTCTAAGGAGCAGTAGGACATTGCTTCCACCTGCCTCTGTGAAGGGAAAGAATATAGCTTCACAGGGAGAGTCATCAGCTAAGCCCACACCAAGTTTGGAGGACGAGAATAAAGTAGCAGTTCCATATTTGAAAACACAAAAAAATAATGAAAACTAAAAATCAAGCATCATTAATAACGACCATCGAAGAGCTGATGCTGCCAAGGAGATGTGAGAACCAATAGCTGATCCTGTGCGAGATGACGTATTTCCTATTTTTATTCCCTGTTGTTTTGAATGAGTGGACACTTTTTAATTATTTAAATGTAAAATATGAAACTCTTATCAACAGAAGTGGTAATTTTGATGATGTGCATGTTCCATTCCTAGTGCCGTGAAAATGAAAACATAAAACTATGTTGTCTATCCAGGTATATATGAAACATTGCAAACCATAATGCATGAAATTCCCTTACTAAAAGCCATGGAGTACATGCCTATAATGAAGAAAGGGCTAAAGGAGGCATGTACAACTAAGCGTCATAGAAGACAACATGAGAAACCTATTAAACACATTTTAACCAAGATGACTGTCAATGTTATCTGCAACCTCTCGTGCAAAAAGGACATGGGGTCGCCTCTCGTCAAATGTGAAATATTCAACCATGAGTTCGAATGAACAATTCTTAAAATTTGATAGTCTATCCATCAGATTCCTTCTTTACTACTTGAGGAATTTGGGTTGGAACCGGTCAAATCAATAAGAATGATTCTAAAATTCATAGAAACATCAATTAAGCGATCAATGGTCATTTTAGAGGATGTTGTTGTTACAATACAATGAATGAAAATTCTGATGGATTTCAATATACTATACATGGATATCTCAACAAACTTACTCCATACCCTGGTCATATCGGGATGGCCATTACTCCAAATAGTCGAAGCAGTAGTTGACTAAGACATAAAAAAGATAACCTTATACTCAAGCAATGATAAAGCCCTAATTGAGACAATACAAGTACTGAAGCTGGCAGAATCTCTGTAAGATTAGAGAGAGCATATGTAGAGTGAAATAGAAAATTATGAATTTCTGTCATAGATCAAAGACATTGCATTATTCTTGTACGATATTGAACCACAAAAATTTCTCTCTAAGGAGGAGAGCCTAGAAACACAATCGAGTTTTCCCCTGTCCTTAGGGTTGAATTATTTGTTGATAAGATAACTGAGTTACTAGGAATACCTCAATTCCCACTAGAATAAGATTATTTATTATAGTCAGAGTTTATGATACGATGTATAAAACTCCAAAGGTAACCATGATGAATAATATATAGTTGACTGAGCTGACACCGAATGCAGTTGTAGTGGTTATTACTGAGCTAACTATAACACCACTCGAGCTAAAACATTTGACATCATCATCGAAGTATGCTTTCCTTGTTGGTAGGTTCAATAAGTTCACGTTTATCATCAATTCTCAACTTACCGAGGACCAAGAACCTTTCTTGCTTGAGGTTCTATAAAGAAACGACAAGACAATGGCCTGGAAAATTAAGGATCTCCTTCGAATAAACCCTTCATTTTTCTCGCATCATATCTACTTGGTAGAACACAAAAAGCCTTCATGTAAATTTCAGTACCATCTGAACCCTAACCAACAGAGGTTGTGACGAAAGAAATCACTAAGTGTTGAGATGTAGGTTTTATCCATACCATCTCTGATTTAAAATAGGTAATTCTATTATATGTGGTTCTGAAGAAAATCTGGAAGTACAAAAGTGATAAATGAGAAAGGAGAGGAGATTCTTACTAGAGTACATACATCATAGTACACCTATGTAGATTAGTGAAACCCAAACCTTGCCTCAAAGAAAGATTATTTTTCATTTTCCTTCGTGGACTAAATAATGCAAAGACTTGTCATGAAGGAATACTCCGTTTTTTGGATGGGTACTATTATACAATCTAGTTTTTAAAGATCCCAAAGACCAAGAGAAGACTACTTTCACCTGTCTATTTAGGACTTATGTCTTCAAATGGATCCCATTTAGATTGTATAACACCACTAATACATTTCAAAGATATATGTTGGCCGTATCGGCAAACACGGTGGGAAGTTTCCTTGAGGTTTTTATGGATGATTTCATGATCTACGGAGATAGCTTTGATACATGCCTAACATATTGTTGAACATGGTTTTTCATTTTTGTCTAAAAATTTCCTCACTGAGAAGCAAAGATAGAGTGTCAATGAGGCAACCCACAAGAAATCCCATGTTCAGACAACAAGTATCCACATTATATGATCGACCAATGAATAGCAAAAATGTGAAGTACAATTTATTTTTTATATAAATAAATATGTATAGTGTATAAGAATGTAGAGGTCGAACCAAAATGAGCAAACATGGTAGCCAATATTTATAATTATAACTAATTATTAATAATTAAAATAGGTTTATTTGTACACGTGTCTACTTAACAAATGAACCAATTAAGGTTTTTGGTATTATGAACTTTTTAATGATTTCACTTTTATATAGTATTTATTATTATTATTTTATTTTTATATCTAATTTTTATTTTGTTTGTATAATTTCTTTTTTTTATTTTCTTTTCATTTAAATATAATAATAAAGATACATATATACAATTGTATACAAGTAGTATGTATAGTATAAGTAATGAATATGTGTAATGTAATATAAATATAAAGAAATCAAAAAGTATCTAGAAAAACGGTCATTTTTTTTTCTTTTTTAGGGTCTTAATATATTTACATGTTATTTATAATGTTAATTATAATTTAAACTATATATAGTTATGTAATACAATATAGGGTATTATAATTATAAACATAGATAAATTTTCATGAATATAAGTTGTTTTCTTTCTTAGGGACTTAAAATATTACATGTTATTTATAATGTTAATTATAATTTAAATTATATATAGGTACGTAATACAATCTAGGGTATTATAATTATAAACATAGATATATTTTCATGAATATAAGATTTATTAATGTTCAAAAAGGGAAAAATGACATGTTTTTTATTGTTTAATAATAGCCAATAAAATTAATATGAAATGTATATTTTACACAATTACAATACACATAATAGGAATATAAGATGAATTTTCATGAATTTACTGAGCAAAATAAATATTTATTCTAATGAGAAAAGCATGCCAAATCAATGGACTAGATAACATGATTGAAATACAAGTAGCTTAGAGTTTTCATAATAAAATATAACATGAATAACTAGTGGGATGGAAGTGAAAATTACACAAGAGAAATGTGCAGAGCATGTGCTTTGATGTATGGCAAGGGTCTTCTGGTAAATTGGAAAACCTTAAGTGGGTTAACACATAATTTTTCCAATTTTTTTATTATCTCTTAGGGTTTGATAGGGCTTCTTTCGTTTCTCTTATTCTTCAAAGGGTGTAAGGGCACCACCCCTCTTGTTTTCTCCTTCAAGGCAGCGACGTAAAACCATGGACGGCGTATTAACGGAAAGGGGGAGACTCTAGCAGTGATATCAGCATACAGGATGCAGTAGAGTGGGTCAGCTATGTCATGGTGCTGAGCAAAGGGGTGTTGTGGTCCTTAACGCAGGGCGTGGGGGCGATACACAACCCTCGACGTCGATGAGGGCAGTCGGTGTGGTTCGGTCTCCTACCGCTTGGGAAGAGACGTGAAGCGATGATCACACTGGGACGGCGAATGACGTGGCTAGTACAAGCAGTTGCGGTGCAAGCGAACAGCGATGCACGCGGGTGTCTATGGTGCTTCAAGCTACTTCGATTAGCTACGATGGACGAGGATCAAGCTGTGAGCGAAGCAATGGTTATGAGGGGTAGTGCAGTGGCTTTCTTTGCTTCTTGAAAGAGAAAGGTTTTATGCATAATGACAACAATATTGAGTCCTCATATTATTGAGATGTATTGGATTGCACGAAGCATGTTTTAATCATGTTCACGGTTGTTTTAATTAACGACAGGTCAACATAACCTTTGGGTGGTGAGCCCATGTGTTAAAGACCGAATTGGGAATGCAAGTTGGACTTGAAAGGCAAAATGTGTTACCACTTCTTTTATCCGAGTTGCTAGTTCTCATATTATTGGGATGTAAAAAAGGCAAGGAGGAGATCCCAAATCTTGTTGAGATATAATGGTAAGTATATCTCTTACTTTAAAATTGAATAAGGGAATTAACTTTCAGAGTTGACAAGGCAAGACAACTTTTATCTAAAAATTCCTAAATTAAAGTAATATATATATATATTAATGCAAATTATATTAATTTAGATAATCAGTATTTAACCCACTCAATGCTATAGTCGATAACAACTAGTAAAATATCATGAATTTGATGCATGGTCAAGATATTGTATTTGCATTTGGATAAATAATGTATATGATTTCTATATGCAAGTTCCATCATAATAAGCAGGAATGTCAATTAAATAGACAATAGGACTACTACCGTAGGGTTTGTTTGTCTCTGTAGTCTCAATCTCTCATCAAATATACTTTGGATGTGACATGTCGATGATGACCGTAATTGCTAAATAATTCTTAGAAAAATCGAAGAAGATATTCTGTCATATATATGCGCACTCACCATTTAATCGTCAATGACATGGTTCATGACATTTTGCATATTGGTTGTTCGATAATAGATAATGTACTCAAAATGTTTGAGTACCTACCAGAATCAAAGTATTTTAGAGTATATATGGATGTAGATACGATGAGTGTCATCATTCTACTGTGCATACTCAAGTCATTATGAGAATTCATAATATTTATATTATATGAATTAAATGAAGAATGTCTCGAAATGCTCTTATACTGAAATCCTCTGAATTGAGCATAAGAGGTCCTTTGTCTTAAGCAATGATTGTTTATAGATGAAGAAAGCATAACAATGGCATGGGCCTGACCCATGTTAGAAGGAAAGTCAAAGAGTTGACAGTACTTCTATGACTTCCATATGATATCCAAAGAGTTGGATGAATGCCAATACTGCAATAGGGTTGATGTATCGATAGTATGTCTATCTAGACTTTGTAAAATCCTTAGAGAAGGACTCAAATATTCCATCAAAATAATCAACATATACTCATTGAAATCGACTTTCTTATTAGATAAGATCAAAGTATGATAATTGTATCTCATTCATCTAATAACATTTGCAATTGGTTGCATATGTTTTAGAAGACCATAAAAATTGTTCTTAAGGTTTAATAGCCATTGATGTGGATAATGATGGAATTGTTGCAACAATATCTACTGGATAAATAGACTTCATATTTTTAGTAGGAGAGCCATTAGTTTTACAAAATGCATCTATGACCTAGACATTAGAATACACTCATTGTTTATTTCTAAATATTTGAAATAAGCATGAATTCTGGAATATGACTATCATAAAGAGTTATGATAGATATATTTTGTATAGTAATCTAACAACTAGACTTCACTACTAAATTAGATAATTAATGAATGGCTTATTAACATTCTAATATTGAATGTTAAATCGTAAATGATAACTATGAGGACTAAGATCATGTGAAATTGACCTACCATCAAACCTGGGACATATGTCTATTGATGTGATCAATAGGCTAGTAAGAGAAGAAACTTTACGGTGTCTGAAATTTCAAATCTTACATACTCATTAATATTCTATTTGAAAATAGAAATGTCCAATGCACCCTTTTGTGATATCATTTGATGATTATATATATGAGATTTCTTCCATTCTCCTTAGGAACCTTTGAAATGTTCAATGCTTTCACAATTTTGGTTTAGAACCAATGGTTGAAGGAAGATGAAATGAATTTGATGTAACCTAGGTCGTAAGTACCTATTAGATAAATTCCAAGAATACCTTTTGGAGAAAGAAGTATCATTCTTATCTCACTCCTCCTAATGCCCCTAAACTCAACAGAGTTATAGGGAAATACAATTGGATCATATGTGACATGATGTGATTAATGTTGAATCTTAGCATAATTAACTCTTAGTTTAAAAGGTATATATGTAGTAAAGACTATAATATATATCCTTAATAGGTTTCTGTGCATGTAATCTGGAATCTTGCACCAGAGAGTGCTACTTCTTTAGGAAAATAAAGGATGGTATTGGACACCAACTTTATGACCTTGAGATTCTTAAATATTTCATATTTCAGAATGTGATTTTTAGGGGATGACTCTCTTGAGAATAAATATGAAGTTGAAGTGAGTGAACACCTTTAATCTTGAGAAGATAATGAGGTCCTAAAATAGAAACGTAAAAGGACAATTAAAGATGAAACAATCATACCTCTTCAAATGTGTTTGCAGATGTGTTCCATGTGTCAGAGAAATCTGACAATGATCCTACTTCATGCGATGAAGCTTCTGAAGATCATGTCATGGAGAGATGGATGTTCGCAATATAGTCTAAAGAAGACTTCATATACAACTGTTTTATATGGACCATCGAGGATCCACCTATATGGGTAAGACTCATTAAGGTGTAAATCGATCTTCAAGAGAAAGAGGAAACCCGATGAAGATGTACAAACCTTTAAAGCACGACTTGTATCCTCAAGATAGACACTAAATGAAGACATCACCTGCGATGAGAATGGCTTTCTAATGACCATGTTTAAGCTCATCAGAGATATAGTTACACAACTTGACTATGATATCTTCTAGATGGAAGCCTAGATTGCATTTCTCTATGAATATTGTTGGACATGCGAGCCCATGGTGAGCCATAATGTAATAAATGTTATTGCATGTATCATTCCTTGATATGAAATGAAGAATAATTATTTTGAATAATATGACCATGACCATCATAATGATCATACAGATGTTGATTCTATGTTGAATCAAAGAGGCTGGTGCTTGGATGAATATCTAGAGAGTTAGATTGGGGACTACCGTTAAATGATTATTAAGATAGGAACTCGAGTCTGAGAAGGAGATCGCAATATTTTCTTTAAAGGCTGATATCTAATCAACCACTTGAGGCAGGTCCTCTGCATAGGAATAGAATTCGGATGTGTTAGTTAAGTTAGGTCGAAGAGTTGACTGAAGAAGATCGAGATAACAAAAGTCCTATGTCGTATGCTGTCACGATATAGGCATGCATCCTTTGACAGAAGACAAATGTGTTACTATATGTCTAAGTATGTACATTTGACAGTCCAATAGGTTGATGGCCTAACCAAGGTCTATACATTGGTATGCTGGTGTGCATGCAAGGGCATATGAGTAATATGATCTCTCAGAGGGATCATACATGTTCATTACTGAACCGGAAGACATGAGCTCACTCATGAGATATTGGGAAGTGTCAAATTCCACCCGCAGTCGTCTCGATTTGGAAGCTTGACTGAATTTGTACATCTTGATATATGCTTTTGGAAAGTATATGATCAACACCTATGTATGATACGTGCTTTTGGAAAGCCTGTAATCGATACTGACTCCTAATGATCAAATGAGAAACTTAATGGTAAAACCCTAAAGTAGAAAGTGAAAAGAGATCTAATACTTCAAGTTTATTATGGGTCTTCCAGTATGCAAGATGTATCGGTATTATGAATACTTGAGGGTGATGTGATCATAAACGGTTGTATTTCCATGACGCTTCCATTCCTAGGGAGTGATGAAACGGGTTTGGATTTTAGTGACTCCTCTCAGTAGAGAATTAATCTGATCTTGGTCCAAATGTTGGACATTGATCTGAATGTGATTCAGATGCTATAAGAAGATGATATTTTCCGTCTTGATTTAATCAAGCATCTTTGAGAGGTCCCAAGATCTGGATTTGAGATGTGATCTCAATATCCAAGTCACTACACCTGGAACAATACAATCGCCCTGCCCTTTTCTCCAAGTATCTATGGAGAAAGCACATTATCCATGAAAGAGTTGAAGAATAATTTCATTGTTGATATTTGTATCTGAGCGTTGAGAAAATTGATAATTAAATGTGATTTGATTATCATGAATAATATGAATTTGATTCGTGTGATAAGAGTCATCACATATAATCAAATGTGATTTAATTCAAAGATGTGAATAATGTGAATGTGATTCATATTATTTGGACACATGAGAATAGAGATTGAAGATTATTAAATATGATTCAATTATCATGGATATGATGGATAAAACTATCCATATTATTCGTATATATTGTAAATGTGATTTACAATATATAAGAGAGAGCTATTTGTAATTTACATTTATTAATTAAATGTTGATGTGAATTGGATTCACATTAGACAATTAATTGAAAATGTAATTCACATTTTATTTTGGGTTGTGAATGTGATTCAGAATTTTCCAATCTCAAGATTGCAATATTAACAAAATAATTATAAATTATTTTTGTAGAATAATTTACAACAAGTGTTGTTGTAAATATTGGATATTTCCATGTAATAATGTAATATCATTATATTAGATAAGATTCTTACCAACTCCATTAGGAAAGGGTGATGTAATCTCCATAAAATAATCTCCAAGCCTGATTGCTTTAATTTGGGATTAAGTTATATTGATTTATCAATATATAATAAATCTAACTTCAATTAATTGTTGTGTTTCTACAACAAAATCTTGTCCATTAAAAGAAATACAAATCAGTGTGAGCCATTGGTTTTGTGTGGTCCATCGATTGAGATCCATGTATCCCAAAATATTATAAATAGAAGAGGCGCCCCTTGCTCTTCAAGTTACACAAGTTGGAGACAAATTTAACAACATATGCTTTCTCTCTCTCTCTTATTTTCTCTACATGCCAACTTCCTATGTCTCTCTCTCTCAATATTCTGGCCATCAACCATGACGCCCAAATGAGAGTTGCCATCGCTGCAACGTCACCGTTATGCTGTCGGATCATTCATTCTTGGATTTTCATCTCCTTCGATGCACCTCGCTCGTGAAGAATATGCCAGATCTCGTCTTACGAGATTAGGAGATTCCTTGCTTGGATCATCAACATGGATTGCGAGGAGCATGCATTTCATCAATGCGCTCGCAAGAACCTCCTCCATTAGATCGGACTTGAGACCGGAGGTCTCTTCCGTTAGAGACTCGATCACAACCATGCTTCAAGAGGTAACCATAATACTTGTTTGTGGTTTATATGAAACAATCTGAGAAATATTCTTTACATTTCATCGCATGTAATTTTATAGATTCCACTGCCTTGAGAAACTAGTATGACTAGTCGCTCCTGATCGCATACGATGCATAGTAACTTGGATAGTGATATCCAATCTCACATTCAGATCTAGAATATCTTTATGGTCACTAATAGTATTGTATTGGGCCATGTCATTTCCATACATGGTATGGAGGTTGACTCTGCTAAGATTGATGTGATTTCCATGTTAGAGCCATGACAGAATTGGAAGCAGTTATGGTCATTTCCGGGACACGTAGAATTCTATAGGTAATTCATAAAGGACTTCAGCAAGATCATAAGACCTTTGACTGAGCTTTTGTGTAAGGAGAGTGATTTTGTTATCAATGAGAAAATCCTCCTTGCATTCAATTAGAGGAAAGAAATGGTTACTGGTGCTCCTGTCTGACAGTCACTGCATTGGTCTTTTCCTTTTGAGATTATGATGGATGCCTCAGATTTCACTGTTGGAGTTGTCTTATCACAAAGAAGGGATGGGATACCATTTTCTATACACTATACTAGCAAGACTCTGGATGAAGGACAACGAAAGTATATAGTTACAAAGAAGGAGATGTTAACAACTGTATTTGGGTTGGAGAAGTTCATATCTTACCTCATCGATTCCAATGTTATTGTATACATGGATCACACTAACATACGATACTTGCAGGTAAAGAAGGATGCCAAACCACGCCATATCAGATGGGTCCTTCTTCTACAGCAATTTTATTTAGAGTTCGAGATAAGATTGGAATGAAAAATGATGTGGTAGAGCACCTTTCCCGTATCACAGATGTAGAGACCTCTGAGCAGAACACAATCCCCATTTCCGAATCCTTTCCAAATGAGGCCATTTTGTCTGTGGACTCACTCCCATGGTATGCTGACATTGTGAACTAGCTTGTCTCCAATAAAGTCCCATAATATTTGACGATGTACAAGGCAGACAAATTTTTGTCAGAGAGTCAATATTACCAATGGAAGTATTCGTACCTATTTTGCAGGGTGAGGATTATATCTGGAGAAGGTGCATTCCACAAGTGGAACATACCAGTCTACTTGAGCACTATCACAAACTAGAATCCGGTGGGCATCATTCGGCAAAATGCACAGCAGTAAAGGTTTTACAGAGTGGCCTATGGTGGCCCATTTTGTTTAAGGATGCTATAGAGTATGTTCGAGGTTGTACTGATTGTTAGAAAATTGGAGGAACTGTTGGTTCCAAATATACAATGTCCCTAAGATACATACATATTTCTAATGTTTTCGAAGATTGGAGCATCGATTTCATGGGCCCATTTCATCTCAGTCATGGATTTCAGTACATACTGCTCGTTGTGGATTATGTTAGTCTATGGGTGGAGGCTATCCCCATCCGCGCCGCAAATAGTCGTACAGTTTGTTCATTTCTCAAGGACCACATTCTTACATGGTTCAGGATTACTAAAATACTTATTTTTTATGGGGGAGCCATTTTGTTAACGGTGAAGTAACGAAGCTTGTGAAGGAGTATGCCATTGAGCAAAGAGTTGCATCTCCATACTTTATGAATCTGCATTTCATCATCTTTATTCATTTATTTTATCTTAAAATCACTTACAAAACACATGTATATTCTACTAACTCCAAGTTCTCACTGACTTGCATATGTGTGTAAATATTGTACACTTATTACATATTTTAACCTAAAATAAATAAATAATAAAGGGAAAATAACGAAAAGAAAAAAAGGAAGACTATATATGTAATAGATACAGACTATGACGAATCCTGAGAGAAGGTCAACACTTAACCTGATCGACCATGAATAAAGTAGGGGGAGATAGGGTCCTTAATCTGAAAATAAAAAAATGTGTTGAAAATAATTCTCACTTATTTGGTGTATATATGCATAAAATAAACAATGTTTTATTTGTACATAAATTGATTTCAAAATGAATATTTTTGAAAACAAAGTTGTAAATAAAAATTTTCCCTGCATAATAAAATTTATTGCAAAATAAAGTCTTGTATAAAATAAAAATAACCACGTCTAGAAAAAACCATAGGGTCATAATTGAAAGATCAATCCTGGCTCCATATGAACTCAAATTGAACAAAACTCATTGGAGTTATAGTTGAAAAGTTGGTTTTCTTAGGTGCTTTGTGCAATTTTACAATTTATTTATTGTATATATTTAATTTTATTAGATTTTTCATAAAAAATAAAAGAATATAACAAAAACCTAATTTTCTTATTTCACAATTATATAATGTCATATATGTATATATTACATGTATATATTTAAATTTCTTAAAAACCACAACAAAAAATTAACATTTATTTTTCGATTGAATAAAGTGATGAGAATAAAAATTATCTTCATACAAATTTTTGTAATTTAAACTCTACATTTTTATCTATTTATATGACTCCCCCTCCTTCATTTCAACTTGATAAATATTTGGTGAGAGGATCCTATTCTCTGAGAGCTATCTTGTCCAACAAGGTGGCTAGCCTTCGAGCCGTCCGGTGATGGCGGGCGGCCTTCGTCGAGGCAATCATGGTCTTTTCCGCTCCTAAGGTCAGATCCACATTTTTCTTCTCTTATTTTTTCCTAGGTTAATCGTAGTTTTATTTTTTTGCATTTTTATTTCATTTTTATTATTTAATCTACATCTTAGAATCCATCACAATTTAATATATCCTCGATTCTGATTTCTCACCTTCACATCCCAATGTATTCACGTTTTTATTCTACCTCACGTAGTCTTCCAACACCGACCAGACACGGTGGTCGGAGAACCAGATGTGATTCTTCCATTTCACCAGATCCCCATTCAAATCTTTTTCAATTTTTTTATTCTTATTTAAATAAGCAGAGATGATGCATCGTGCTTGAGTTCTCTTATATTTCAAAAAATATATATAAAAAATAAAGAAAAGCATATTTTTTTAAACGTTTCTTTGCAGTATAAAGTAAAAATAACAAAAAATAGAAAATATTTTTTAAAAAAAATATATTTACAGTTTTTGTTTCTAGAAAATTTTAAAAAAAAACTACTCTTATGTATGATCAAAACTTCTCTAAAGCAAACACCACTACTAAAATCTCCTTTTATGTAATTGTATAATTTCAATGTGCTTCATCTATTGTCTTTCTTATATAGTGTATGGTAAATGGTATCTCATCCCTTCCCCACCCTTAAACAACTCCAACTGCATAGTCTGATGCATCTGTCATTATCTCAAAGGGGAGAACCAATCAGATGGCTGAAGGCTAGGAATTCTAGTAACTATGTCTTTCATTTTATGAAATGTAAGGAGGAATTTCTCATCAACTATATACTCACTTTCCTTGCATAGAACCTCAGTTGTAGGCCTGACGATCTTACTGATGTCCTGAATTAATGGCCTAGAATTTCCATTGTGATCAAGAAACAATCAACTTCATTAAATTCTGCGACGTCTTTAGCTTGGTGATGGCTTAAAATTTAGCAAGGTTAACTTTTATACCATGTTTGGAGATGACATGGTCTAATACAATTCCATTAGTCACCAAAAGTAACTCTTCCCCCATGAGAGAACTATGTTTACCTCGCAACATCGCTGAAGTGCTTGGTCAAAATAAGTAAGACATGTGTCAAAACTATCCCCGTACATCGAGAAATCATCCATTAAAACCTCCAGAAAACTACCTACCATGTCGGTAAAAATGTCAAACATACACCTCTAGAATGTAGCGGAGGTGTTACACAATCCAAAGGAAATTCGTCTAAAGGTGTAGGTGCCAAACAAACACGTAAAATAGTTTTCTCTGATCCTTACGAGCTATTATACCCTAGTTATAGCCAAATTACATATACAAGAAACAAAAGAACTCCTTCCCAGCCAACCTATCAATAGGTGCATCAATAAAGGGTAGTGGAAAGTGGTCTTTCTTAGTTACTGAGTTCAGGCATCTATAATCTATGCTGACACACCATGAAGTAGGTACATGAGTTGGAATCTCCTCACTTGGTCATTCATTACAATTGCAATCCTGGATTTCTTCAGGTCCACATGTAATGTGCTGACCCACCTGAAATCTAAAATCGGATAAGGAATAGAGTGACATGACCTGATCGACAAGGAATAGAGTAGGGGGAGATAAGGCCTTCATTCATAAAATCAAGAAAGCCATTACTCACTTGTGTATATTCATCACTTGTATAATACTATATGTATTACATAATCCTTACACTGATTTTTTCATTAATAATTTTCACCCAAATAAAAATGTTTTCTTCTTCGAACTTGTACATAAAATTGTGTCATAAATATTAAAAATTATTGCATGAAGAATCATTGTATAGTTTGCAAATCATAACCCTTAGAAAAATCCTCAAAGCTCAACATCTCAGATCAGTATCTTCTCCGTAAAATCTCAAAATGCAGAAAACACACTTTATTGTACTCAGAATTAGATAATCATTAAAATGAAAGTGGCTTCTTAAAAATGGAGATAATATGTGAAATGTGGTTTTTTGGGGTGTTACTATTACACCTATGTATATTTATTTTCATTTTATATTTATATAAAATGTATTTTTAACTATTCGCATATATTGTATTTGACTTATATAAAATGCTGATCAAAAATATAAAAAATAATCAAAAAATCATGTATGTATTGTAATTAAAATACTTTTAGTTTTTAATAAGAAATTATTAAATTATATGTATATTTGTAAAAATAATGTATTAAAAATCATGATGTTGTAAATATAGGTAAACATGCTTATGAATTACATTTTTTATTTGTTTTTTACCTATGTATATCACGTATTTGAATAACTTAAATTCACCATAATTAAGCTAATTTAATTGCTAACATTTTCTTTTTATATTAAATGTTCATTTGAATTGATTTTTTATTTTTTTGAAATAATTTGATATTTTGTCCCATTTTGTCATGTAATGACTTTTGTCTTGTACTTGAGGTGCTTCCAGATTGGTTGAGCCTAATTTTATTGACCCGGGTCAAGCCCCCAATCAATGGTCATTCCTACTTCTTTCGCTCGTCGGCCCTACTTCTCAAATTTTTCCAATCCAACCCAGTTATAACTACGCCCGATTTCTTCTCCAACCTATTAGACCTAACTCAATTTCCCATCGCAACATCATCACTTCCCCTCTTCCAACCTTTTAGCCCTAAAAACCTCTCAGAAGTTTGGATAGAGACGGCGTTGACACTCACGTGTTGGTTTGCTATCATCCTCTAGGTAGATATGATGCGAGCACAAAGCTGGACTAATCCCACGAAGATCTGAAATATTCCATCCTATGGCCATGTGGTTACTCTTGAGAACCTCTAGCAAGAAAGATTCGTAGTCAGTAGTCAACTACGAACTGATGATGACCATAAATATTTAGGGTGCACCCGCAAGGAAGGCATACTTCAGCGTCGATGGTAAAACTTTAATCTCAGGTGGGTTCTGAATCGACTCTACAACAACCTCCTCAACTACATTGGCAAAAGGTATATGATCTATGCTTTGTGATAGTGTGTCTACTATAGGCTCAACATGTAAAATCATAGAAAGGTCCGCAATGAATGATATCGACTCTAAATTGGATGGCTCTTTAAGATGTTCAAAGATATCAGAAAACTTATCAACAAAAATCTCAAGTATGTCAACATGAGCTATACCATCAGTAAACTTACAAGAATCTATCTCAAGTATCTCAAAATTTATCTCCGAAGGTAACTCAGAATGATCCTCAGAAAATAGCTCAAATAATCCACTAGTTAACAACTATGAATCATAAAAAGGGGAGCTAAAGTTGATTGTGCTTTCCAGAGATTTCTTCATGGAAAGGAACTCTTGAGTGTCCATTAAATCAATGAAAACTTCTATATTTCAAATCTCAACGAGAAAATTGCAATCCTCAGAATCGTTTGTAACTAGCTCTCTCTCTCTCTCTTATATGTTGTTGGTGGTACTGGTAATGGCTTTGGATCTAGGATCATCTTTATCTTAACCTTATTACTGAGGGAGTGGAAGGTTATCTGTCAAATACCATAATCAATTACAGCTTTGACCGTTCAAAGGAACGACCAACCAAGTATGATCGAGGTACGGAGTAACAGTATAGAGGTATTGACGAATTTGCATTTCATCATCTTTGTTGATTGATTTTAGATTAAATACCAAATAAAAGACTGGTAATTATCAATAAATCACTCATTTTATTAACCCTCATTCTTGTTTAAATATTGTATATTTATCGCTATTTTAACCTAAAATATATAAAGAATGAAATAAAGGAAAAAAATAAAGAAAACAAAAAACTGTACATAAGAAATAAATAAAGGCTAACTCTGACCATGAGAGAATTTCAAAACATGATCTGATTGACAAGGAATAGAGTAGTGGGGAGATAAGGCCTTCATTCAGAAAATAAAGAAAGTCATTACTCACTTGTGTATATTCATGACTTGTATAATACTATATGTATTACATAATCCTTACACTGATTTTTTCATCAACAATTTTCACCCAAATAAAAATGTTTTCTTCTTGGAACATGCACATAAAATTAAGTCATAAATATTAAAAATAATTGCATGAAGAATCATTATATAGTTTGCAAATCATAACACATAGAAAAATCCTCAAAGCTCAACTTCTCAGATCAATATCTTCCCCGTAAAAACTCAAAATGCAGAAAACACACTTTATTGTACTCAGAATTAGATAATCATTAAAATGTAAGTGACTTCTTAAAAATGGAGATAAGATGTGAAATGTGGTTTTTTGGGTGTTACTGTTATACCTATGTATATTTATTTTCATTTTATATTTATATAAAATGTATTCTTAACTATTTGCATATATTATATTTGACTTATATAAAATACAGATCAAAAATATAAAAAAAACCAAAAAATCATGTATATACTGTAATAAAAATACTTTTACTTTTAAATAAGAAATTATTAAATTGTATATATTTGTAAAAATAATGTATCAAAAATCATGGTGTTGTAAATATAGGTATACATAGCTTATGAATTACATTTTTTATTTGATTTTTTACCTATGTATATCACTTATTTGAATAACTTAAATTCACCATAATTAAGCTAATTTAATTACTAACATTTTCTTTTCATATTAAATGTTTATCTGAATTGATTTTTTATTTTGAATTAATTTCATATTTTGTCCCATTTTGTCATGTAATGACTTTTGTCTTGTAGCAGAGGCGCTTCCAGATTGGATGAGCCTAGTTTTGTTGACCCGAGTCAACTCCCCAATCAATGGTCGTTCCAACTTCTTTCGCTCGTCGGCCCTACTTCTCAAATTTTTCCAATCCAACCCAGTTATAACTACGCCCGATTTATTCACCAACCTTTTAGACCTAACTCCATTTTCATCGCAACATCATCACTTCCCGTCTTCCAACCATTTAGCCCTAAAAACATCTCAGAAGTTTGGATATAGACGGCGCTGACACTCATGGGTTGGTTTGCTATCATCCTCTATGTAGATATGATACGAGCACAAAGCTGGACTAATCCCACGAAGATATGAAATATTCCATCCTGAGGCCATATGGTTACTCTTGAGAACCTCTAGTTAGAAAGATTCGTAGTCAATAGTCAACTACAAACTGATGATGACCATAAATATTTGGGGTGCAACCGCAAGGAAGGCATACTTCAGCGTTGATGGTAGAACTTTAATCTCAGGCGGGGTATGAATCGACTCTACAACAACCTCCTCAACTACATTGGTAGAAGGTATATGGTCTATGCTTTGTGACAGTGTGGCTAATGTAGGCTCAACATGTAAAATCATAGAAAGGTCCACAATGAATGATATCGACTCTAAAATGGATGGCTCTTTAAGATTTTCAAAGATCTCAGAAAACTTATCAACAAAAATCTCAAGTATGTCAACATGAGATATACCATCAGTAAACTTAGAAGAATCTATCTCAAGTATCTCAAAATATATCTCCGAAGGTAACTCAGAATGATCCTCAGAAAATAGCTCAAATAATCCACTATCTAACAACTATGAATCATAAAAAGGGGAGGTAAAGTCGACTGTGCTTTCCAAAGATTTCTTCAGGGAAAGGAACTCTTGAGTGTCCATGAAATCAATGAAAAATTCTATATTTCAAATGTCAATAAGAAAATTGCAGCCCTCAGAATCTGTTGTAACTAGCTCTCTCTCATATGTTGCTGGTGGTACTGGTAATGGCTTTGGATCTAGGATCATATTTATCTTAACCTTATTACTGAGGGAGTGGAAGGTTATCTGTCAAATACCATAATCAATTACATCTTTGACCATTCAAAGGAACGACCAACCAAGTATGATCGAGGTACGGAGTAACAGTGTAGAGGTATTGACGAATTTGCATTTCATCATCTTTGTTGATTGATTTTAGATTAAATACCCCATAAAAAACTTGTAATTATCAATAAATCTATAATTTTATTAACCCTCATTCTTGTTTAAATATTGTATATTTATCACTATTTTAACCTAAAATAAATAAATATTGAAATAAAGGAAAAAATAAAGAAAACAAAAAACTGTACATACGAAATAAATACAGGCTAACTCTGACCATGAGAGAATTTCAAAACATGATCTGATTGACAAGGAATAGAGTAGGGCAAGATAAGGCCTTCATTCAGAAAATCAAGAAAGTCGTTACTCACTTGTGTATATTCATGACTTGTATAATACTATATGTATTACATAATCCTTACACTGATTTTTTCATTAACAATTTACACCCAAATAAAAATGTTTTCTTCTTGGAACTTGTACATAAAATTAAGTCATAAATATTAAAAATAATTGCATGAAGAATCATTGTATAGTTTGCAAATCATAACACTTAGAAAAATCCTCAAATCTCAACATCTCAGATCAATATCTTCCCCGTAAAAACTCAAAATGCAGAAAGCACACTTTATTGTACTCAAAATTAGATAATCACTAAAATGTAAGTGACTTCTTAAAAATAGAGATAAGATGTGAGATGTGGTTTTTTGGGGTGTTACTATTATACCTATGTATATTTACTTTCATTTTTTACTTATATGAAATGTATTTTTAACTGTTTGCATATATTGTATTTGACTTATATAAAATACAGATCAAGAATATAAAAAAATAACCAAAAAAATCATGTATATATTGTAATCATAATACTTTTAGTTTTAAATAAGAAATTATTAAATTATATATATATTTTTAAATATAATGTATTAAAAATCATGGTGTTGTAAATAAAGGTATACATGCTTTTTAATTACATTTTTTATTTTATTTTTTACCTATGTATATCACTTAATTGAATAACTTAAATTCACCCTAATTGAGCTAATTTAATTACTATCATTTTCTTTTCATATTAGATGTTTATCTAAATTGATTTTTTATTTTGTTTTGAATTAATTTCATATTTTGTCCCATTTTGTCATGTAATGACTTTTGTCTTGTAGCTGAGGCGCTTCCAGATTGGTTAAGCCTAGTTTTGTTGACCCGGGTCAACTCCCCAATAAATGGTCGTTCCTACTTCTTTCGCTCGTCGTCCCTACTTCTCAATTTTTTCCAATCCAACACAGTTATAACTACGCCCGATTTCTTCTCCAACCTTTTAGACCTAACTCCATTTTCCATCGCAACATCATCACTTCCCCACTTTCAACCTTTTAGCCCCAAAAACATCTCAGAAGTTTGGATATAGACGGCGCTGACACTCGCGGGTTGGTTTGCTATCATCCTCTAGGTAGATATGATGCGAGAACAAAGCTGGACGAATCCCACAAAGATCTGAAATATTCCATCCTACGACCATGTGGTTACTCTAGAGAACCTCTAGCAAGAAAAATACAAAGTAAATAGTCAACTACAAACTGATGATGATCATAAATATTTGGGGTGCACCCGCAAGGTAGGCGTACTTCAGCATTGGATGGTAAAACTTTAATCTCAGGCGGGGTCTGAATCAACTCTACAACAACCTCCTCAACTACATTGGTAGAAGGTATATGATCTATGCTTTGTGACAGTGTGGCTACTGTAAGCTCAACATGTAAAATCATAGAAAGGTCCGCAATGAATGATATCGACTCTAAATTGGATGGATCTTTAAGATTTTCAAAGATCTCAGAAAACTTATAAACAAAAATCTCAAGTATGTCAACAAGAGGTATACCATCAGTAAACTTGGAAGAATCTATCTCAAGTATCTCAAAATGTATCTCCGATGGTAACTCAGAATGATCCTCAGAAAATAACTCAAATAATCCACTAGCTAACAACTATGAATCATAAAACGGGAATCTAAAGTCGACTGTGATTTCCAGAGGTTTCTTCAGGGAAAGGAACTATTGAGTGTCCATGAAATCAATGAAAAGTTCTATATTTAAGATATCAACGAGAAAATTGCAGTCCTCAGAATCTGTTGTAACGAGCTCTCTCTCTCTCATATGTTGTTGGTGGTACTGGTAATGGCTTTGAATCTGGGATCATCTTTACCGTAACCTTATTACTGAGGGAGTGGAAGGTTATCTTTTCAATACCATAATCAATTACTGCTTTAACCGTTCAAAGGAACGACAAACCAAGTATGATCGAGGTACGGAGTAACAGTGTAGAGGTATTGACGAATTTGCATTTCGTTGTCTTTGTTGATTGATTTTAGCTTAAATAAAAAACTTGTAATAATCAATAAATCATTCCTTTTACTAACCCTCATTCTTGTTTAAGTATTGTATATTTATCACAATATTAACCAAAAATAAATAAAGAATGAAATAAAGGAATAATAAAGAAAACAAAAAACTTTATATAAGAAATAAATACATGCAAACTCTGACCACGAGATAAGTTCAAACATGACCTGATTGACAAGGAATAGAGTAGGGGAGATAAGGCCTTCATTCAGAAAATCAAGAAAGCCATTACTCACTTGTGTATATTCATGACTTGTATAATACTATATGTATTACATAATCCTTACACTGATTTTTCCATTAACAATTTTCACCTAAATAAAAACGTTTTCTTCTTGGAACTTGTACATAAAATTAAGTCATAATTATTATAAATAATTGCATGAAGAATCATTGTATAGTTTTCAAATCGTAACACTTAGAAAAATCCTCAAAGCTCAACTTCTCAGATGTATATCTTCCCCATAAAAACTCAAAATGCAGAAAACACACTTTATTATACTCAGACTTAGATAATCATTAAAATGAATGTGGCTTCTTAAAAATGGAGATAAGATGTGAAATGTGGTTTTTTGGGGTGTTACTATTATACCTATGTATATTTACTTTCATTTCGTACTTATATAAAAATGTATTTTTAACTATTTGCATATATTGTATTTGACTTATATAAAATACAGATCAAAAATATAAAAACACAACCAAAAAATCATGTATATATTCTAATCAAAATACTTTTAGTTTTAAATAAGGAATTATTAAATTATATTTATATTTGTAAAAATAATGTATTAAAAATCATGGTGTTATAAATATAGGTATACATGCTTTTGAATTACATTTTTTATTTGATTTTTTACCTATGTATATCACTTAATTGAATAACTCAAATTCACCATAATTAAGCTAATTTAATTACTATCATTTTCTTTTCATATTAGATGTTCATCTGAATTGATTTTTTATTTTGTTTTGAATTAATTTCATATTTTGTCCCATTTTGTCATGTAATGACTTTTGTCTTGTAGCTGAGGCGCTTCCAGATTGGTTGAGCCTAGTTTTGTTGACCCGGGTCAACTCCCCAATCAATGGTCGGCCCTACTTCTTTCACTCGTCGGCCCAACTTCTCAATTTTTTCCAATCCAACCCAGTTATAACTACGCCCGATTTCTTCTCCAACCTTTTAGACCTAACTCCATTTTCCATCGCAACATCATCACTTTCCCACTTTCAACCTTTTAGCCCTAAAACATCTCTGAAGTTTTGATATAGACGGCGCTGACACTCGCAGGTTGGTTTGCTATCATCCTCTAGGTAGATATGATGCGAGAACAAAGCTGGACGAATCCCACGAAGATCTGAAATATTCCATCCTACGGCCATGTGGTTACTCTAGAGAACCTCTAGCAAGAAAGATTCAAAGTCAATAGTCAACTACAAACTGATGATGACCATAAATATTTGGGGTGCACCCGCAAGGAAGGCGTACTTCAGCGTTGGATGGTAAAACTTTAATCTTAGGCGGGGTCTGAATCGACTTTACAACAACCTCCTCAACTACATTGGTAGAAGGTATATGATCTATGCTTTGTGACAGTGTGGCTACTGTAGGCTCAACATGTAAAATCATAGAAAGGTCTGCAATGAATGATATCGACTCTAAATTGGATGGATCTTTAAGATTTTCAAAGATCTCAGAAAACTTATCAACAAAAATCTCAAGTATGTCAACAAGAGGTATACCATCAGTAAACTTGGAAGAATCTATCTCAAGTATCTCAAAATGTTTCTCCGAAGGTAACTCAGAATGATCCTCAGAAAATAACTCAAATAATCCACTAGATAACAACTATGAATCATAAAATGGGAATCTAAAGTCGACTGTGATTTCCAAAGGTTTCTTCAGGGAAAGGAACTATTGAGTGTCCATGAAGTCAATGAAAAGTTCTATATTTCAGATCTCAACGAGAAAATTGCAGTCCTCAGAATCTGTTGTAACTAGCTCTCTCTCTCATATGTTGCTGGTGGTACTGGTAATGGCTTTGAATCTGGGATCATCTTTACCGTAACCTTATTACTGAGGGAGTGGAAGGTTATCTGTTCAATACCATAATCAATTACTGCTTTAACCGTTCAAAGGAACGACCAACCAAGTATGATCGAGGTACGGAGTAACAGTGTAGAACGACCAACCAATAGTGGTGACAAGTTGAAAATAGAGATGATCCCTGATACTTGACCATTGCCGCCACTAGCAATAGTAAATGAGAGAGAATTACACTAGATCCTATATACTGTGATTTTCTAGCTGAATTTAGAGAGAAGGATATTTTTACATATTTAATAAACACCCAGGAGATCCTTTCCCATAAGGACCTTCTGGAAAAGCAGTCGACATGAGTCCCTTTATTGATCATATTGATGTGTTTGTAGATGGTCAGTTTGAGCTGATTTTCGAGGATCAATATGAGTTTTTGGAGGTACATTCTAATATTCCTTTAACATATTATTATGAGATTACTGATGAAATGACTCCTTCTGAGAGTTTTGGGGAAAGATATATGAGCCACATGGTGAGTTCCCTGAGATATGCATTGATGAGAGACACCTTTTTGAGATTATTGTTGAGATATCTAAACCATGCATTTCTAAGATTACTGAGGATTCTGAACATCTTGATGATTCCTTCTCTTTTTAGCAGAGATGATTCATTGCAGATCTATCTGAGATTTTATTTGTTGAGACATTCGTAGCCACGGTGGGCAGTTCACATAGTACAGATCACATACCTTCTACCAGTACAATTATGGATGTCGGCAAAGAGTTGATGCTGGCATCACCTGAGCTCAAAGTTTTACTTTCAACATTGAAATATGCCTTCCTTGCAGGCCCCCCAAGAAGTTTCTGATCATCCTCAGCTCAGATTTGATTGATGAACAATAATCTCATGTGCTAGAGGTTCTTGAGAGAACCGCAATACCATTGGATGGAATATTCCAGATATCTGTGGGATTAGTCTAGCTTTATGCTCATATATACTTGGAGCATGACTGTAAACCTTCTCGTGAGTGTCAACATTGTCTAAATCCAAATCTAAGGAAGGTTGTCATGAAAGAAATCAGGAAATGATGTGATGTTGGCTTTATTTATCCCATTTTGGATTCTAAGTGGGTCAGCCATTTACATGTGGTCCCAAAGAAGTCATGTATTACTATCATGAAGAATGACCATGATGAGGAGATTTCGTCCTGTGTACCTACTTAATGGCATGTTTATGTATATTACCAGTGCATGAACTCAACTACCAGGAAGGATCACTTTCTCTTACCCTTTATTTATTTGGTTATCGAGCGGTTGGATGGGAAAGAGTTCTTTTGTTTCATGGATGGGTACTCGAGGTATAACCAAGTTGCTATCGCTCCTGAGGTTAAAGAGAAAACTACTTTCACTTGTCTTGTTAGTACAAACGCCTTTAGACATATGCCCTTTGGATTGTGTAACACCCCTGTTACATTCCAAAGGTGTATTTTGGTCGTTTTTGTCAACATGGTGGGTAGCTTTCAAGAGGTCTACATGGATGATTTCTCAGTCTATGAGTATAGTTTTGACACATGTCTGCTCATTTAAATAGAGTCCTTCAACGTTGATGCGAGATAAACCTAGTGCTCTTATGGGAGAAGAGTAACTTTGTGGTGACTAATGGGATTATATTGGACTACATCATATTGAAACATGATATGGAGGTCGACCCGACTAAGATCAATGTGATATACATGCTTGAGCACAACATAAATTGAAGAAGTTGAGGTCATTTCTGGGACACTTAGGATTCTATAAGCGATTCATTAAGGACTGCAACAAGATCGCCAGAACTTTGAATGAACTTTTGTGCAAGGAGAGTGAGTTTGTTTTTTTATGAGAAAGCCCTTGCATTTCATCATATGAACGATATGGTTACTGGTTCTCCTATCCTGCAACCACCTGATTGGTCTCTTTCTTTCGAAATCATGACAGATACATCGGATTTTGCAATTAGAGTTGTTTTAGTGCAAAGAAGGGATGAGATACCATTTGTTATACACTATGCTAGCAAGAATCTGGATGAGGCACAACGAAACTATACGGTTACAAAGAATGAGATGTTAGCCGTTGTTTTTTGGGCAAGAGAAGTTCAGATCTTACCTCATTTGTTCCCATATTATTGTGGACATGGATCACACTACCATACAATATTTATTGGAAAAGAAATATGACAACTACACCTTATCAAATGGATCCTTCTTATCCAGAAATTTGTTTTTGAGATTCGAGATAAACCTGGAGTCAATAATGTTGTGGCAGATCACCTTTCCCGTATTACTTATGCCAAGACCTCTAAGTAGAGCAAGATACCTATTTCTGAGACCTTTCTACATGAGACCATTTTTTCTGTGTCCTCACTCCCATGGTATGATGATAATGTAAAGTATCTTGTCTCCAAGGAAGTTCCACAAGATTAGTCGAAGCACAAGGTAGATATATTCCTATTAAAGATTCATTATTACCAACAGGAGGATCCATACATATTTTATGAAAGTAAGGATTGTATCTGGAGAAGGAGCCTTCCTCAGGAGAACGCATGAGAACACTGCCATAAATTAGAATATGGTGGGCATCTTTCGGGGAAACACACAGTAACAGAGATTTTACATAGCGCCTATAGCGACCAACAATATTTAAGTATGCTACAAAGTCTATTTGAGGTTGTACTTACTATTAAAAGATGGGAGGAACTATTGGTTCCAAAGATAATATGCTCCTAAAATATACATAGATCTCTGATGTTTTTGATGCTTGGGGCATAACCTTCATGGGCCCATTTCCTATCAGTCAGGGATATTAGTACATCCTGCTCGTCATTGATTATGTTAGTCGATGGGTAGAGGCTATCCCCACCCGAGCATTTGATATTTGTATAGTGTGTCGCTTTCTCAAGGACCATATTATTGGGTGGTCCTGGATTCCCAAGATACTTATTTCATATGGGAGAAGCCATTTCATTAATATAGAAGTCACGAAGCTTGTGAAGGACTTCCGATTGAGCACAAGGTTGCATTTCCTTACTACCCACAGACTAATGGCTTGGCTGAGATTTCAAATAGGGAGATCAATATTATATTGCAAAAACTTGGACATTGAGATAGGAAGAATTGATCCCATATGCTTGACTATGTTCTATGGGCTTATCGAACATGGTACAATTCTCCTTTGGGTATGTCTCCATATAGATCTGTGTATGGAAAGACTTTCCACCTGCTAGTGGAATTAATTCACAAATATTTATGGGAACTCCATCTTTGAAATCTTGATTATGAGAAAGCAGGAAAGAGCAGGAAGTTGGATTTGAATAGATTACTGAAACTCCTAGACTTAGCATATGATAACTCACTCGTGTATAAGGAGAAAACTAAGCGTTGGCATGATAGACACATTAGAAGGAAGACTTTATCCCCTAATCATAATGTTAGTTATTTGTTTCTAAGTTGAAGTTGTTTCCAGGAAAATTAAAAAGCAAATGGTCACGACCGTTCATTGTTAGAGTTGTACATGACAATGGTAGTATTGTCATATCTTTGTTGTCGTATGATGCGTAACCATTTGTTGTGAACATACAGTTGTTGAAGCCATATGTAGATCATGATAAATTCATGTCCGTGACTGATTTTATGTCTATGGTATCAGATGATGACTCTTTGACATTTTGTGTGCGTGATACATAAGCTGATTGTCTCTCGTATGTATACTTTCGTCTTATTCTTTCTTCTTTCATTTTTACAATTCACCTCCTTTTCATGTGTGTGCGCCATACTTAGGATGTACTCTATCCTAAGTATAAGGAATATGAATGATTTGAGTTGTTCATATTCATCCTGTTTCGTCACTCTTGTTGTTGCATATGCTAAGGGATCCCTTACCCTGAGTATAAGGGGAGTAATGTTGTTTAGACCTTCTTTTTGTGTTATTAGTTTCTTTCTTCAGATATCTCGCTTGTCCTTCAACTAGTTTAAATTCTTTTCTATACTTAGGGATCTTTCATCCTAAGTATATGGGAGGAAAAGTTGATTCGTTGATTTGTTCATTCTTTTCCTTGATTTTTCCCATTTATACAGTCTTCTATACTTTGGACTATTCGATCCTATGTATAGGAGGGATCACCAACTTCTATTCTCTTTGTCTATTCCTTTAGTCACTATTGTATAGTACTCTTTTCACTTTTCTATACTTAGAAAAAGTTATGTTTTTCTTTGTAGCTCTTTGTTTACCATGAGGACATAGTTCACGCTAAGTATAGAGGGGTTTCATATAAATTGTATATATACTTTAGGCATAACTCATACTTTTATTAATTAAAATGGATATAAAAATGTTATTGAAAATTTATTTTGTGTATATTATTTTGTCATGTGGGATATAAATGGGATGTGTATAAATAAGTAAAATCCACGTTGTATAGGAACTTTGGTCCCCTTCTATCATGTAAATAAAATTCTTTATTGTCTATGAAACTCTTATTATAAAATTTACATCTAAAACTTGTTTATAAATTCTTCTTGTAAAATATTGTATAAAATTTGTATAAACCTTTTATATACTTATATATATATATATATATATTACTAATCCTTTTTCTTTCATTAGAAAAATGTTGTCTATATAGTTCTTGTATTTCTATGTACATTTTTCAGAATGGTATTGACATTTAAACTATTATGGATTAAATTTGAAGAATGGAGATTGTTTATGATCTTAATCCACTTAATTTCAGAGGAACCTTATAAGAACTAGATTTGAGACATTTCCAGTCCTTGCGACTTAATTCTTCGAGTCTACAATACTATGTTCGCATGTCATCTTGATGATTCTAATTAGAATTTTTAACAGCACTTGCGTGATTCGTCTAGGCCATGGCTTAAC
This sequence comes from Ottelia alismoides, assembly GCA_037367405.1. Classification (NCBI taxonomy): domain Eukaryota; kingdom Viridiplantae; phylum Streptophyta; class Magnoliopsida; order Alismatales; family Hydrocharitaceae; genus Ottelia; species Ottelia alismoides. Next base: position 323,561 of record JAZKJV010011773.1, on the reverse strand, counting down.
TTGGATAAGTGCTCTACATATAGCTCTTCATGGATGAGATTGTGAGGGGGCATAATCCTTTGGCTTGGGGTAGCACATGGGTGTGTAACAACTAGTGGGAACATTCGTCTTCCTCTTGGGAGGATAGTGCATCTCAACCTGGTCTAGTGGCATTGAGGTCTAAAGATAAGATGTTTTGGGGTAGCAATAATGTTTCAAAATAGAGATAGTCTAGTGGCTCAGAAGAAAAACACTTTATGTGCATGTTGCACCCGTGTATATATTCAATAAAATGCATAATTTATAAAGGTGGACATGCATGATTGAAAAGTAAAATACCTATCAGAGTGTGCATACAAGGATGAGCTTAAAAGTCAAATTATTGTGATCTTGCAGTTGGATGACTTGTCTACATTGATCATGCATTCATGGATAGATAGCTACAATGGATACCGTCCATTCTTTTCTCCATCTCCTATTCTTGAGTTGGTTGTACTTTAACTTAGAATGGAATATCCCTGCTTTTCGAGGAAAGAGTAGCTAGACCAGGGGACTAGAGTTACCTTGTTGAGCGAGGTTGTTTCTTAGCCACTTTTGTGGTGAGGAGCTATATTTTACTTACACTATAGAAGTAAAGATTCATAGTCATAAGAATTTGTGTATGTAGACTTGTTCTGACCAGACTGTTGAGGTGACTTGAATAGGAGTCTTGTGGAACTTGAGGGTCGTTAGGTTTTAAATGCATTTCAGACTAAGGTTCCGGCACATTAATAATCCAAAGGTCTAATTGAGCTCCATACTAGTATTTTATGAAGATAAGTTTAATACTCAATGTTGTTTTAAGCTATTTATTTTTCCTTTATTCTTTTCTTTTTCTTTTATTCACTTATTCTTCCAAATAAGTGTTTGCTAAGGGACTAGTAAAGTTAAAGCACAGGGGATGATAAATATGCATTTCATCATCATTATTCATTTATTTTAGCTTAAAATATATTATAAAACACTTGTATGTATAGATAAATCTATCTTCTTACTAACCAGCATCTTTGTGTAAATATTGTATAGTTTAACCTAAAATAAATAAGGAAAGGTAAAGAAAATAAAAGATTGCATATATGTAATAAATACAGGATGATTCAGACCCCAAAAGAAGGTCAAGACTTGACTTGAATGACAAGGAATAAAGTAGGCAGAGATAAGGCCTAAAATCCATAAAATACTTGACACTTGTATATATTCCTCACTTGTATAATATTAGCTATATTACATACTTTTAAATTTATTTATTCATAACAAAATCCTTTGTAAATAAAACTAATTCCTTCTTAAAAATTGTGTATAATTTTCTTTTGTAAATAATAAAATGATTTCAATAAAAACTTGCAAAATATTGTGTAAATATCATCACTCTCCAAAAGTCACAAGTAGAATGCTCCAAGATCAATATTTCCTCCATTAGACTCCAACTAAGCAAACTCAGTTTCATTGTACTCCAAATTAAATTATCATTAGAATGGAGGTGATTTTGTAAAATTCTGATTTAAGATAAAAAAACATGGCTTATTAGGTTATTAGTGTATACCTATATATAATATGTATGTTATTTAATATATCATTTTCTTGTACATATTTGTGAATATTGTATTTTTCATTACACGTAAATATTGTATTTAACTCATATAAAATACCAATAAAAATCACAAAATCAAAATCAACAAAAATAAATCATATACATATTGCATATGTCTTATCATGTATATATTATACCTAGACCTATTTAATTAACCTAAATTATTAACACTTATAAATGAAATAAAAAATAACATTAAAATTCTTGTAAAATATTATAAATAAATAAAATATTAACTTATGTGTACATATATAAATAAATAATTAATAAATAGAATGGTATATATAGGTATACAAACATGTAAATAACACTCTATATTTATTTTAACCCTTTTAATTGTATTATTTATTTAATTAAAAATCACTAAAATTAACATTAAATTATTCCTAACATTTTTTATTTACATTATCTAATTAAAAAATCTTCTTCTATTTTGTTTTTGAAATATTTAACTTTTATTTACAGTTTTGTAGTGTAGCTTAATTTGTCCGCATATAATGCATGCCTTGATTGGACAAACCTAAGTATGTTGACCTGGGTCAGCTCCTCATCAACGCCCTTTCCCCTGCCAACTTTATGCCAACATTACTTTATCCAATTTTTCCATGCACTCTAATCAATAACTCCTCCCGCTCCCTTCTCTTATTCTTTTGCCTATCCAAATCCTATCCACGCCATCACCTCAGATCCACCAAGAACTCCTTTGATCTCGCCCCTTTTCAAAACTCAAACTTGCCTGAACCACGCTTATAAATACCATCCCTCTACCTATGGTAAATTCTTAGTCTAACTTTAGCCCAAATTTTTGCCTGCGATCGATTCCTATAGATTGCTACAGTGACAGGGCAACCACTCTTCGATTTGGAGTATGAGATTTTACGTGAAGGTCATGATTAACTACGTTGACAGTGACCTACGTCATATGTCTCTACCTCACTGCATAGCCACAAATCGAGCGTGATCGTCATAGTTCTTTTAATTTGTAGGTAACATAGATAGGTCATCTTCAATTAAGCATTTTCCTTTTGCTTTGATTTCACCTAAATCACGTAAATTAGAAAATCATCACCAACCTCTGATCTACGCGGCATTCTGATCACTATCGAACCCTTTGACCATGCCTACACCTATGCCATACCTTTCTTTATCTACTTCCACTATATGTCCACCTTCAGATCATCGCTGATCAGGAGCTTGGTCCCCCCTTCGACCACCTACACCATAGACCTTCATCCATCCACAATTTCACATGTTTTAGACATATTTTTTGGCTAGAGGATACCATCAAGTATGGGATTTTCCTTACAGGTCAAATGTACTCCAGAAACGAAGGAAAGGCAGAAATCAAGACTTGACACATGTTCTTAGAGCTCCATATTTCATCAACTTCCATATCCCTAACCTGGTGATCTCACGATGATCCAAGATACACAACAGATGTGGAATCCCAAGAGCTTGGATTCGAGACCGATTGGACTAGGAATAGAACCAGACGAGGGAGATTCATATAGATTGAGATCGCTAGAGCTCACATTCTTTGTTGTTCATCCAAGGCATCTTCACAACATACGATCAAGAACAGTGATTCCAGGCTCAATATCCATCTTCAATTGAGCCCTAAGTGGTCACCATTGATCAAAGCCTCCTGATCTAATCATGGCCCTTGATTCACAATAGATGCTCAACCGTCCGATCAAACCTACAAGGCGTCTAAGCTGTCGGAGCCTGCTCCGTCCGAAATCGCACGAGTTAAGGAGTGGTTTTTATATTTGTTAGTGCTAAAAGAATAATGGGTCGTTCGTTGTAGGCGGCGATCGGAATCAGTCAAAAAATAACCACAAAAATTATTTATCAATTTTAGTCAAGTGGTTTTATGTTTATTTTACTTGGGCAAGTCCCAAGGTCGATCACAAGGAGGCAAAGGAACAACCTAGAGTTGTGTTTATCCAGTTTCGTGTTCGATTTTCAAGGTGGTCTTTTTTTGGATTTTCAATGCAAATAAGGGATGCAGAATGCAGTTTTGGCCTGTTTTATGGACTAAAATATCGGTTATGTTCAAACAAAGTCCGAAAAATATGAAACTTGGCCACAATTTAGATTACGATGAAATGAATGCACTGTAAATTTTTGAAATTTATGGATGCAAAATGAATTTTTTATGAATTTTTATTTGCAAACAAAATGATTTTCAATATTTAATTATAATAAATACTAAACCTAATTATTTTCGAGAACCAAAATTATCTAAGATCTATCACTAGGTGATTGATCTCAGAAAAATCCTAAATCTCGAAAATGTGAGATCTAATACCTTATAAAAATTAAATAATGAAATATGCAAAATGATTTTTACAAGGCAAACGATGTTTGCAAATGCAAATATTTTTGGGCACAATATCAAGCACAATTAACTCTACAATATTTCGGGGATTTTTCGAGCAACGGTTAATCAAATAAAAATTCAAGAGCACAAATTGGGAAAAGTTTACAAATTTCTACAAAATAATTGATTATTAGTTAATCATCAATCATGAAAATATCCATAGTATGTCAACAAGTAGAGAATTAACTGAGAAACAATATGCCAATTTTTGATAAATAAAATAATGCAATGTAGAGGTCTAAAATGAATGACAATGACAGGGGTACAGATGCAAACAAAATAAATAACAAAAATGCTGTGGGGGACCTAAAAGTAATTACCTAGAAATAGAGGGCGTCCTCTACAAATTTGCCAGAGGGTCACGTGCGTTGCACGTGACCTCTGGCTGCTTGGACTGCAGCGCAATAAAGGGATCCTCCAGGGGGTTATGAGCAATTTGCCCAGGTCACGTGCGGAACACGTGACACGTGGGTGATGTTTGCTAATGGAGGCGCTGACGTCCCTCCCTGGGACGCACGTGCCTCGCACGTGCGTGAGGAGGTCTCGAGCATCATGCCCGGTGGCGAGAGAGGCAGAGGTGCGGATGTGCGAAGGCCGCCCTAGCGGAGGACGTTTCAGCTTCTAGCGACTGTCGTTGGCTGGCGGAGGGCGATGGAGTAGTTCTGACGCGTTGGTGGCGATGCATTGTCGGAGTCGGAGATGCCGAAATCGGAGCGAGGCAGCTGGCGGAGTTGTGGTCGACGAAGATCGATGACGGTGGAGGCGGTGGCGCTTGATGGGTCGTCATTGTCGGAGCAGATGGAGTTGATGAAGTGATGGAGGGAGAAGTCGATGGCGTCGAAGTTGGAGAAGAAGGTTGATGGCGAAATCGTAGTCGATGATGGTTGGAATCGAATCTTAGCGGGCTCGACGGCTGGCCGGAGCAGGAGCACGGCAGCACGAAGCTGCAGCTGCGACGGGGTTTGGGAAGCCCTCGGATCTCGCCGTAGCGGTGGCGAGGCCGGGTTGTCACCATCGGCTCACCTGGATATAATGTATATAGGCGGATGGGGGAGATATGTGCGGCAGAGCTCCTTAAATAGGATGAGGGTAGCCGGTGGGGGTTGCGAGATGAGTGGCGTCAGGTTCGCGGAGGAGGTTGGGTCGTTGCTAGTGCAGCGCGCGAGATATGTGGGGGCGGCTTGGGGGGTCAACGGCGAAAGCGGTGGTGGTTTGCAGGTCGGCGAGGGTTGTTGCGGATGGGGGTGGCGCCTGGAGAAGAAGTACAAGGGCCGTTTGATCGGCCGAGATCGGACGGCCCAGATGTCGACGCGTGGCGGGAGAAAGGAAAGGGGGCGCGACACGTGCGGAGCACATGCCTGGGGGCACGTGCTGCGCACGTGCATAGGCTTTAGTTATTTTTTTATTTTTTTATAAAAATGAAATAAAGAAAAGCCCAAAAATGCTGACACGTGGCAGCCTCTGGGGCTGCCACGTGTCAGCACTAGAAAAATCCGCGAATAAAACCTTTGTAAAATCGATAAAAAATTGCAAATGACCTCGGATCAAAAAAGTTTCTTCACAAAAATTACTGTTCTCGATGAGATCTACAACTTTCATGAAGACTTCAAAGCCAAAATCGATCAAATCTAAAAAGTGAATTTTTGGGGTATCCCATGTACATAGAATACCTTGATTTTTGGGTTTTATAATTTTTTTGTACTTTTTAATCAAGATAAAAAATCCGGAAAAAAATTGGAGAAATCAAAGATAAATAAAGACACCTAACTCTAATTTTTTTTGGATTTTTATTAATTAGGAAAATATGTACAAAAAATATGAGGTTAAAAACCGTTGAAATATACAATGTAGAAAAGAGGCCCAAAACCCAACTTTCACATATGAGCTCCGTTTCACTTGAACTTGGTTTTGTTTTGAAGGTAATTAAATGTATAGTAGTTCAAAAGTGAATAGGTTCAAATCAGACACTGGATGGAGAAGATATATGGCTTTTAGTCCGAAAATCCTGAAACTAGGGTTTCGGTTTTTGGTCCACTTATTTGGGTTAATGATTTTTTTGTATTTTTCATTTATTCTTGTGAGTGATATGTACACAGTGGAAGTGGTTTTGGATTCTGCGGTGTTAGCATGAAGGAGTTGAAAATCCGGGAAGTTGGGCTATTTACAGGTCACTTTTGGCTTGGATTTTTTGCTTCTTATTTTGAACAGAAATTATGAATAAAATGCCATTCTTATGAAAACATGCATGAATGCTAATTATGCATAATAGATGCAGATATGCTGTTGATTTTTAGGGAATTGAGCTTAATAAATGAGATTTAGAGTGATGAATCCGAGATTCATCATCCCCATATACTTAAACCATGCTCGTCCCTGAGAATCAAAAAGAAATGCCATGAGGTGAAATGAGATTGGGTTCCATATGAAGACCATGAACTGAATATGAAAGTGAAACTAAACTCGACCTTTGGATTATTTGTGTGTCGGAACTTCTGTGAGACTTAGAATTTCAAAATCAACATCGCTCAAGTTCTACACATCATTGTCACAGTTTCGGCTCAGAAGTCATCTTAGATCAATCCTCTTCACAAAGTATACCCTATGAACATTGAACAACCGACTCATGTGTGTGAAGGGTTTTAGCTCTTCCCATCCAGAATGTCGAACTACCATGCTCCTCTCCTCTCCAGTAACTCGTCCTCGGCGAGTCAGGTATTTCCTTCTAAGATCTGTCGTGCTGTGTTCACAATCGAATTGGGGGAGAAGATAAAAGAAGGGGAAAAGAACTGGAGGGTGGCCAGTATAGTCACCTCTCCTTGTGAAGTTGGCCAGTGTAGCCGGGTCTCCACCAAGATCTGCAGGTTTTCATGAAGCTTGGACCTTTTTGGTTGGATTTTATTTGGTATTTGCTTCTTTGTATTTGGAATTTTTGGTGGTTCTGCTTGGATCTTGATGTGCCCCTACGGATATAGAATCTTTTGTTCCGTACACTTTTTGGGGTCTTAGAAAAAATTGTGCCCAGCCGTCCATCCCTTTTCCGAAGCTTTATTTCAACCCGTACTCCGGTCTTTATATTTCCACGCTACCAGAAAAGAGACTCACACAGTCTTCCAATATGCCGTCTGAGTTGAGCTATGTGCATAGTGCAAGAGTACAATTTAATTCCTTATTCCAGAGTTGTACCCAGAATGAAGAGACCAGGTTAGTCACTAAGAGTCAAACGCTGCACATTGTTATGTGGAACTTAAAGAATTAAGTCAAATGACCTTAAGTTCTTAAAATCCTATTTCTCACTGAAGTTCCTCTGAAAATTAGGTGGATTAAGGTCAAGTCCAGACCACTCTCGGTTTCTGCTCACAACTCAGTTCAGAACCCAATGACTTTTCACAGATGCAGATGAATGCAATGCTGGATGAAGTGCAGGTGTGTGAAATGCAGATACATTTTTTTAAATGCAAGGGATTTTTTTCTTTTTCTCTTTTTTAAACCAATAAGAAGCCACTTTTCAAAATTTTTTGGTTGAACTCAATGTTAGTGGCAAAACTCTCTTTTCTTGTTTTGTTTTTGATTTTTTTGTTTAAAGATTACTCGCCTCATAAATACATATAAACTTACGCGAAAGTACGAGATATGGGTAAAATATATACAAAGTATATATACAGACCCCCCTATACTTAGCGAGTGTTGTGTCCTCAGAGCACAAGAAACGTAATGAAGACATAGCTCGGGCTAAGCGTAAGAGAGTGGAAAATTTATATACAATGGTCCGCCCCCCTATACTTAGACTATGAACAGTCTAAGTATAGAAGAAGAGCGCAAAAGAGGTGGTCAGGGTATGTGAATGAGGAGAGTATATACATGTGGATGTCGGTTCCCCCTATTCTTAGGCTTTGGTCAGCCTAAGTATAGAAGAAGGGTGGAGATGGAGTGATCGGGAGAGGGAGTGTGATGAGAGAAATAGTATATACACATGGCATCGGTCCCCCACATACTTAGGTCTTGACCCAAGTAGAGGAAGAAGCTGTACAAGGGAACCGATGTGGTCGGGAGGGAGGGTGGTAGCCGATGATTAAGGCGGTTTTCGGCTGATCTTCTTGTGAGCCTGCGGTGGGAGATCGTAATGATGAGATGGAGATGAGGCATATGATTCCCGACTATTGTCAGTGTCATCCTCAGAAAAATCATGATGGATAGTGGATGAAGTGTTTGAGTCTGATGAAAGATATCCATCATCGGAATTATCCTCAGAGGAGTAGTATTCGAAAGTGGACATACTCCAAATATTCTGGTCTTTTTGTTTTTTCAATTGTTTTCTTAGAATTCGTTCCTTCTTGGGGTCGCGTGGTTTTTCCTCAGATGAATACTCGGAAGCACCGGTCTCAGTTAGCTTATACGAAATAATTCCAGTTTACTTGAAGAGGGCAGGAGCATCAGCTTTGGATGAGTAGTAGTTAGGAACAGGAGTTGTCCAACGAGAATTGAATTTTGGATCCTTGCAAAGATATGGCTTTAGAGATACCGAACAGACTTCACTCATAGACTACCTTTTCTGGACCTGATGAGGGATCATCGGCTGATTCCTCTTCCGAAAGGTCAAAGGTGACTCTCTTTTTATTTCTTCGTGAAGGTGTCGGTTCACTTGAATATCCAGATGAATAGCTATTGGAATTTTCCTTGATCAGTGTTTGGCTTGTGTGCTTGTTCTTAGTTTCCTGAATGTTTGAGCACTCTTGATTTGGGATGATTTGGTCAAGATATTAAGAGAAGGTTGCTCCTGGATGTGACCATGCATATGTCTCAGGATCGTAGTAGAAGGATTTGTCTATTTTGAGATCCGCCGGAATTGAAATATTGGGGAGAGTCTCTAAACCAATAGTTTCATCAACAACCGCTATCTCAGGTGTTGCATCGGGGTAGGGCTCTTCTACCTCTTCATGGTTGCGGCTGTCAGAGACTTCGTGGGTTTCCTCAGAAGATTGTGTTTCCTCAAAGACATGATCTGATCTAAGTTCTCCCAATGCTTTAAAATTGATTTCCCGAGTCTCACAATCAATAATTACCTTAGCCAATGCTAAGAACAGTTTTCCGAGAATGATTGGAGACTGGGTGAATTCTCCTTGATGCTCAATATCGATGATCGTGAATTCTACTTTGAGCGGAGCACGTTGGAATTTCATGATGACAGAAATGATTCCTTTCGATCGTTTTATCGATCGTTCCGCCAATTGAATAATCTCTCGTATCTTCCGAATCGATCCGAGTTTGAGTTCGTGAAATACAGAGGTCAGGAGGATATTGATCGGTGCATCGTCATCAATCCGAGCATGGGTGAAAATTGTGTCGTTGATTTCGCAGTCAGATCTGGGCAACTGCTTCACTATGTGGCTCTTGGTTTTTTTTCTCAACACCAAGGAGGAGGCCATTGACAAGATATGTCTTTCAGTCTTTATTCGTATCCTACCCGACTTTTTGTTCATTAATTTATCCATTATAAATCTTTTAAGGTCGGGGAAGTGTTCAATGGCCTGTTATAAGGGAAGTTTAAACATCAGGTATTTTTCCGTTGCTTCCCGTATAGTCGTATCCAAATTCCTTGGACTTTCTTCCGTTTCAATTTTTATGAAATTTTCTAAATTTTCGATTTTTTGTGGTTTTCAAATATTTCCATTTTTTTGGTATTTTCTGTGTGGCGTGGGGGTGTGGTGTGTTCCTCATATTAACAAAGGTTCGGGTGTTTAGAGAGAGAGTCAGTGATATAGTCATCTCTAGGGGAATAATATGCAGAAGTGATATTGTCAGACTCATCCCTAGGTTCTTGAATATCCTCAAAATATTCAATTTCAGATCCAATCATTTCCTCATCCATTTTTATGTCCGAGCCACCATAGAATGCGATTATTCGATCGGTGAATTTTTGTCATCTATCCTCCATTTATTCGAATCTTTGATTAATCCTCGAGATATCATCCTCAAAAATTTGTTAATGATCACTTATGGGAGCAGTCGATGTGTGTTGTTGTGATTTAATAATTTCATCTTCCATTTTCCTATATGTGCTAGAAGAGGAGTTTCTTAGAATGTCCAATGTTTGATCCTTATTTTCTTAAAATATCTCCTCAATAATTATGGAAGGCGGCTGCTCATTTGGTTCAGGCATGTAAAGTTGGTCCGAGTAGAATTTATTCCTTTGATCATGAGTGGTCAGATCTTGATATGGTGTAGTCAGCATATAGGGTTCCTGTGTTTCTATGTATTCAGTCCAGTCCTCTATATGATTGTCATGTCTGAAAAGTGGGTTGTGATGATCAATCCAGGATAATGGTTGTTCATTGGTGTTCACTGGCGGTGGCGACGGGAGATATGAAGAAGTGTTGAGTTCAATCATGTGGTTATCATCTTCCATGAATGATGGATTGACATTCACCGAATAAGAAGGATCAATTGTATGATCGGCGTAGAGAGGATTGATATATGAGGAAGTGGAGACCTCAGTCGGTTGTGGGTCTGTTAGGTCCGAAAACAAGGGATTGTCATTCATGAAGCAAATCGGATTGATAAAGAGAGATGGTGGTTGAGAGTCTCTTGGAGGAGGTGTTCTAGGTCTAACCGATACGAATTCGTTTTCATAGTATAGTTCTGATGGATTCTCGGTCATTTCTGGAAGAGTTGAACTGTAGGAGATTTTGTACAAGAGTTCCATGATGAGGTTAAAAATCAAGAGAGGAAAGAGATGATCGCATGGGAAGAGAATTTTTATCAAATGTGTGGCTATTGGTCTTGAAATCGGTTCACGCACACCAATGCAAACACAAATCAAACCATAGATTCACCAACTCACACAATGAAGCTGTAAGAGTTCGACTATTATCTTTTCAATTTTAGTTGGTTATAAATCAATCTTGGCAAAAATTTAGCGAGTTGTTAGGTGCCGAAATTTTCGTAATGACTTGCCCAAAAAATCAGTAGTCAATATGAAAATTCGGATTTGGGGTTCTAACCTTAAGTGTTGTCTCTCTCTCACTCAGAAAAATAAAAACATCCAAGGTCGGGGTTGCTCTCCCGCAGATATTCTTGATTTTACGGCGCCATCTGACAAGTCTGAAATCGCACGAGTTAAGGAGTGGTTTTTATATTTGTTATTGCTAAAAGAATAATGGGTCGTTCGTTGAAGGCGGCGATCGGAATAAGTCAAGAAATAACCACAAAAATTATTTGTCAATTTTAGTCAAGTGGTATTATGTTTATTTTACTTGGGCAAGTCCCAAGGTCGATCACAAGGAGGCAAAGGAACAACCTAGAGTTGTGTTTATCCAATTTCGTGTTCGATTTTCGAGGCGGTCTTTTTTTGGATTTTCAATGCAAATAAGGGATGCAGAATGCGGTTTTGGCCTATTTTAGGGACTAAAATATCGGCTATGTTCAAACAAAGTCTGAAAAATATGAAACTTGGCAACAATTTAGATTATGATGAAATGAAAGCACTGTAATTTTTTGGAATTTTTGGATGCAAAATGAATTTTTTATGAATTTTTATTTGCAAACAAAATGATTTTCAATATTTCATTATAATAAATACTAAACCTAATTATTTTCGAGGACCAAAATTATCTAAGACTTATCGCGAGGTGGTTGATCTCAGAAAAATCCTAAACCTCAAAAATGTAAGATCTAATACCTATTAAAAATTAAATAATGAAATATGCAAAATGATTTTTACAGGACAAATGTATGCAAACGCAAATATTTTTGGGCACAATGTCAAGCACAATTAACTCTACAATATGTGATTTTTCGGGGATTTTTAGAACAACGGTCAATCAAATAAAAATTCAAGAGCACAAATTGGGCAAAGTTTACAAATTTCTACAAGATAATTGATTATTAATTAACCATCAATCATGAAAATATCCATAGTATGTCAACAAGTAGAGAATTAACTGAGAAACAATATGCCAATTTTTTGTAAATAAAATAATGTAATGTAGAGGTCTAAAATGAATGACAAAGACAAGGGTACAGATGCAAAAAAATAAATAACAAAAATATTGTGGGGGACATAAAAGTAATTACCTAGAAATGGAGGGTGTCCTCTGCAAATTTGCAAGAGGGTTACGTGCGCTGCACTTGACCTCTATCGGCTTGGACTGCGGCGCAATAAGGGGATCCTTAAGGGGGTTATTTTAAAATCGGCTATATTTAGCAGTCCCAATTTTTATTAGGTGATCACTGAAGAATTTAAATGAGCACAAAAACACGTCTACCGTTCAGTCCCAATTTCCTTTAGAATTATGTGATAAAACAAAAGGGAGAAATTCGGGAAAAGCTGATGCACGTGGAAAATTATGATGAATGCTCAGTTAGAAGACTTACAGTGCTTCCTCACAATCTCCATGAGGGATGCAATACAGAATTGTAAAATTATTCTAAATGCGTGCAAGCCGATGAAAAACCGCACCTAGGCAGAAAGCTCTATTAGCGGGAAGAATTGAGTTAAATTTTTGGCTAAGTTGAATGATCTAATGTGCGTCTCAATTAAAGTGTAGTGTGGCCTTAGATCCTACGAGCACAAGAAAAAATAAAAATGATCTGAGAGCCGTATGTGCAGGTCTATCCTAATCGCCACTCAAGTCGGGCCCCACCCTCAACGGAGAGTGAAACAGGTCACAACACACCACAAGAAGAGTTCATAGTCTTTTTACACACGCGAGAGTCCAAACAGACACCGTTGTAATTGAGCAAGTAAATAAAATTGCAGAAATTGAAAACCTAGACTCTACACTCTCTCACGACTCGACTCGATCTTAAATTAATTGCGGCTTCTTCGGATGTCGGTGAGGATGCTTCAGTTTGTTAAAAACCGCTCCATGTACGCTGGGTACCTCGTAAGAAAAATAAGAGAGATGGGTATAAGATAATGATTCAAAAAATAATCAAAAATAAAATAAGCAAAATAATTGCTGAAAAATAAATGTAGGAAAGAAAATGGGATTTAACATGAAAATTTCAGGGGTCAGACTACCGAATGCGGAAAACCGAACAAAAATTTTTAAAACACAAAACTAAGTCGTTTGCCTCCCCGGCAACGCGCCATCTGCCGAGTCCGAAATCGCACGAGTTAACGAGTGGTTTTTATATTTGTTAGTGCTAAAAGAATAATGGGTCGTTCTTTGTAGGTGGCGATCGGAATCAGTCAAGAAATAACCACAAAAATAATTTGTCAATTTTAGTCAAGTGATTTTATGTTTATTTTACTTGCGCAAGTCCCAAGGTCGATCACAAGGAGGCAAAGGAAAAACCTAGAGTTGTGTTTATCTAATTTCGTGTTCGAATTTCGAGGCAGTCTTTTTTTGGATTTTCAATGCAAATAAGGGATGCAGAATGTGGTTTTGGCCTATTTTAGGGACTAAAATATCGGCTATGTTCAAACGAAGTCCGAAAAATATGAAACTTGGCCACAATTTAGATTACGATGAAATGAATGCATTGTATTTTTTTTGGAATTTTTGGATGCAAAATGATTTTTTTATGAATTTTATATGGAAACTAAATTATTTTCAATATTTCATTATAATAAATACTAAACCTAATTATTTTCAAGGACCAAAATTATCTAAAATCTATCACTAGGTGATTGATCTTAGAAAAATCCTAAACCTCAAAAATGTGAGATCTAATACCTAGTTAAAATTAAATAATGAAATATGCAAAATGATTTTTACAGGGCAAACGATGTATGCAAATGCAAATATTTTTGGGCACAATGTCAAGCACAATTAACTCTATAATATGTGATTTTTCGGGGATTTTTAGAGCAACGGTTAATCAAATAAAAAATTCAAGGAGCACAAATTGGGCAAAGTTTACAAATTTCTACAAAATAATTGATTATTAATTAACCATCAATCATGAAAATATCCATAGTATGTCAACAAGTAGAGAATTAACTGAGAAACAATTTTTTGTACATATTTTCCTAATTAATAAAAATCCAAAAAAAATAGATTTAGGTGTCTTTATTTATCTTTGATTTCTCCATTTTTTCTGGATTTTTTATCTTCTTTAAAAATGACAAAAAAATTATAAAACCCAAAAATCAAGGTATTCTATGTACATGGGATACCCCAAAAATTCGCTTTTTACATTTGACCTATTTTGGCTTTGATCTTCATGAAAGTTGTAGATCTCATCGAGATCAGTAATTTTTGTGAAGAAACTTTTTTGATCTGATGTCATTTGCTATTTTTTATCGATTTTACAAAGGTTAATTCATGGATTTTTCTGGTGCTGACACGTGGTGGCCCTAGAGGTCGCCACGTGTCAGCGTTTTTTGGGGTTTTCTTTATTTCATTTTTATAAAAAAATAAAATAAAATAAAATAATGGGGGATCCATTATCAAGTAGGGTACGATCATTCTCTTGATAAATGATATGGCAATGGATGTGAGGTGCTCCCTTATCTTCCTTTTTGGGTAGGAGATTACTGATGGAATGAACTGTGGCCATGGTAAGATGTCCTTTTCTAGTTTATTTCATCTGTTTTGCTTGGTTGACACTTTTGAGTACATGCTTCTTTCATTCTCTTTTTAACTATAGTCATGTACTCGAAGGCCTTGAGGAGTGGAATATCTAAAAAGATGTTCTGAAATATCACTTCCACTCCAAAATCAGATAGTGTTATTTTTTGGATTTTTTTATTATTTTGCAAAGAGGAAGGAAATGGAATGGAATCAGAAACACCAAACTACACATTTCTCTTACACAAATCAGAGTCATCATGTACATGTGGATAACCAGAATAGGTCTGTATGATGCCATCCAACATAGGAATAAAAGAAACAAAAGGAAAAACAAGATGGGCTACTTGGTCTGCTGGTATAGAAGAAGAATTTGCATTGGGTATGTTCTCCTTCATGGCTGACTTGGTGTTGATCGAAAATCTCAAGGTTTTTATTAGGATGAATTAAACATAAATTTCGTCGCACCCAATGATGTGTTAAATAAAAACTAATTATTCTCAACAAAAATAATAACAAAATATAAAAAGAGAATTTACTATTCAATATACGTGTATAGTAAACTTGACCGAACTCAGGGAGGCTACAAGAATCTTGAGGGTTATTCTTTTAATTAAAAAAATTAATGCAAAGAATAAAGGAAATACTAAGTAAAACTATGTTTGTTTTTTGTGTTTTAGAATTTTGAATTTTTCATGGATTTTTATTTTATATTTTTTTATTTGGTTTTCTATTTTTATATATTTTTTAAAATTATGTAAAAGATATTGTTATTTTAAATAAATGAACTATTAAAAGAAAATATACAAAGAAAATAATGTCCTCTTTTTGATTTTTTTAACGTTAGCAGATATACAAAAAATAGAATAAAATTCTTTTTAGATTTTTTTAACTTTTTATAATATTTTTATGAATTTTCTAGAATTTTCGATTTTTTATTTTTAAATAATTGAAAATAGCTTATAAAGTAAATCTCATGTCATTCACGCTACTCAGTGAGTTTGGATTGGGGCCTCATAGATCCACTAGGATGATCCTTTAGTTTGCTAATAGATCGTAATAGGTCAAGGGGCATTCTTGAGAATGTTATCTTAATGGTGCAAGATGAGATTCCCTGTTGATTTTGTTCTTATGGATATGGATACCTCTACATCATGACCATTTACGTCGATCATACTTGGTCGACAGTTTCTTCAAATGATTCACTCCCTTAATGGCAAGGTTACGATAAAGATCTCAGATATGAAGCCATCACTGCCACCAATAGTAGATGAGAGAGACAGTTACAGTAGATTCTGAGGATTGTGATTTTCTTATTGAGTTTCAAGATACAGATCTTTCTACAAATTCCATGGACACCTAGGAGTTCCTTTCCTAGAATGAACCTCTAGAAAGCACGGTCCACATTAGCTCCCCTATTTACTATTCTGAGTTGTCAGGTGATGGATTATTTGAGTTGTTTTCTTAAGATCGGACGGACTTACATTCAGAGGTACATTTGGATTACCTTAGATACTTTCTTCTGAGATTACTAATGGCATACCTCCTACTGAGATTTCTGAGATCTTTTAACATCTTGAGGAGACATCCCTTTCTGAGCAGAAATTAGTCATTGTTGATCTTTCTGAGACATTACTTGTTGAGACTGCAGTAGCACTGTGGATAGTTCACATAGTGCAGATCAGCTACCTTCTACATGTGCAGTTGTAGAGGTTATTGTAGAGCATATTTAGACCCCACCTGAGATTAAGGTTTTATTCTGAATACTAAAGTATGTCTTCCTTGCGGGTGCACCCCAAATGTTTCACATCATCATCATTTCATAGTTTACCGATGATCCAGAATCTTTCTTGCTAGAGCTTCTCAAGAGAAACTGCAAGGACATAGGCTGGAATATTTCGGATCTTCATGGGATTAGTCCAGCTTTGTGGATGTTGTCATGAAAGAGATCAGAAAATGGTGTGATGCTAGATTTATTTATCCTATTTCGGATTCCAAGTGAGTCAGCTCATTGCATCTGGTCCTGAAGAAATCCGGGACTATAATCATGATTAATGATTGTGGTGAGAAGATTCTGACCCATGTACCAACTTAATGGTGTGTCTACATAAATAACTGATTCCTGAACTCGAATACCGAGAAAGATCACTTTCCACTACCCTTTATTCATCATATTATTGAGGATGGAAGGGAAGAAGTGATTTTGTTTCATGGATGGATATTCGAGATATACCAGGTTGCTATCATTCCAATCAGGGAAAACTACTTTTACTTGTCTGTTTAGAACCTACTCCTTTAAACGGATGCACTTTATATTGTGTAATGCCCCCGCTACATTCTCGAGGTGTATATTGGTTGTTTTTATGGACATGGTAGGTTGATTTCAAAAGGTCTTCATGGTTGATTTCTCGGTCTACAGGGGATAGTTCTGACACTGTCTTACTCATTTAGATCCAATACTCCAGTGTTGTTGTGAGGTGAACATAGCGCTTTCATGGGAGAAGAGTCACTTTATGCTTACTAATGGAACTGTATTGAGTCACATCATCTCCAAGCAAGAGAGGCCACTGAATTTGAAGTAGTTGAGGTTATTCCCTGGTCACCTTGAATTTTATAGGTGATTCATTAAGGACTTCATCAAGATCGCCAGGACTTTAACTGAGCTTCTGTGCAAGGAGAGTGAGTTTATAGTTAATGAGAAAGTTCTCCTTGCATTTCACTAAATGAGAGACATAGTTATAGAAGCTCATGTCCTTCAGCCACCCAATTGGTCTCTCCCCTTTGAGATCATGACGGATGTGTCCGACTATCAAGTTGGAGTTGTTATAGGGCAGAGAAGGGATGAGATACCATTTGCCATACACTACACTAGCAAGACTCCAGATGAAGCATGACACAACTATACAATTATAGAGAAGGAGATGTTAATAGTGGTGTTTGCTTTTGAGAAGATCCGCTCATACCTACTCAGTTAACACGTCATTGTGCACACGAATCATGCTACCATACAATACTTACAGATAAAGAAGGATGCCAAACCCTGCATTATTAGATGGATTCTTCTTATCCAGGAGTTTGATTTAGAGATTCAAGATAAACATAGAGTGAAAAATGTTCTCATAGATCACCTTTCTCAGATCACATATGTAGACTCCTCTGAGAATATAGTACTTCCAATTTCGGAGTCTTTTCTAGATGATGATATTTTGTTTATTGCCTCATTCATGGTATGCTAATGTTGTGAACTATCTTGTCTCCAAAAAAATCCACAAGATTGGCTAAAGCACAAGGTAGAAAGATTCTTGTTAGATATTCATTTTTACTAGTCGGAGGATCCGTACCTATTTTGTGAGGGTGTGGATTGTATCTAGAGGTGGTGCAATTTTCAGAGGAATAAACCAATGTGCTTGAGCATTCTCACATATTAGAGTCTGGTGGGCATCATTCGAGAGGTGTACTGCATCTAAGTTTTTACGATGTAGCTTATGTTGGCCAATCTATTTAATGATGGTATAGATTATGTTTGAGGTTGTATTGATTATCAGAAAGTGGGAGAAATCGTCAGTTCAAAAGGTACCGTGCCCCTAAGATATATCCAGATTTCAATTTTTATGCTTGAGGAATATACTACATGGGCCTATTTCTTGTCAGTAAGGGATTTTAGTACATCCTTCTTGTTGTGAATTATGTTAGTTATTTGGTGGAGGCTATCCCCACCATAGCCACTAATAGTCTTACAATTTGTTTCTTTCTTAAGACAACATTATTGTGTGGTTTGGAATACCCAAGATGCTTATTTCACACGGGAGAAACCATTTCATAAATAGAGAAGTTAGAAATCCTGTGATGGAATAAGCCATTGAGCACAAAGTTGCATCTCCTTACCACCTATAGACTAACGGCTTGGTTGAGTTATCAAATAGGGACATCAAGACGATACTTCATAAAATTTTCCATCCAGATAAGAAGAAGCGGTCCTAGATGCTTGACTCCTATGGTCTAATCAGATGGCGTACATTCTCCATTGGGTATGTCTCCCTACCGATAGGTTTATGGAAAGCCTTGTTACTTGCCAGATTAGTTGATACACAAATCTTTGTGGGCACTCTGTGTATGCAATTTGGACTATGAGAAAGTAGGCTAGAGTAGGAAACTGGTTCTGAACAGATTGCTGGAATTCCAAGATCTGCCTATGACAACTCACTCATGTGTTAGGAGAAAGTCAAGCATTGACATGCTAGACACATAGGAAGGAAGACTTTCTCCCCTTATCAAAAAGTTTGGTTTTTTGATGCAAAATTTAAGTTGTTCCACGACAAGCTTAAAAACAAATGGTCATGATCATTCAGTGTTAGACTTGTGCGAGACAATGGTAGTATTACTAATTATGGATTGTCATCTTATGCACAACCATTTTAATGAACAGATAGTTTCGAAAGCCATATTTAGATCAAGATACATTCCTGTCTATGGTTGATTCCATCTATGTGGTATCAGATGATGATTCTTTGACATCTTCTGCGTCTGATACATGAGCTGACATTCTCTTGCATATGTTCCTTTCGTTTTATTCTTTCTTCTCCTGTTTTTACCGTTTACCTATTTTTCAGGTGTGTATCTGTGCATTTGTTTGTGATATACTTAGGATGTACTCTATCATAAATATAGGGGAGGTAAATGAGTTGAGTTTTTCCATTTTCATTATGTTTCATCACTCCTGTTATTGCCTATACATAGGGATCTTTTACTCTAAGTATGGGGGAGTGATGTCATTCATTTTGTTATCTTTCGTGTTTTTATTTCTTTTGTATTACTAATTATGGATTGTCATCTGATGCACAACCATTTTAATGAACATATAGTTTCGAAAGACATATTTATATCAAGATACATTCATGTCTATGGTTGATTCCATCTATGTGGTATCAGATGATGATTCTTTGACATCTTCTGCGTCTGATACATGAGCTGACATTCTCTTGCATATGTTCCTTTCGTTTTATTCTTTCTTCTTTCGTTTTTACCGTTCACCTATTTTTCAGGTGTGTATCTGTGCATTTGTTTGTGATATACTTAGGATGTACTCTATCATAAATATAGGGGAGGTAAATGAGTTGAGTTTTTCCATTTTCATTCTGTTTCATCACTCCTATTGTTGCCTATACATAGGGATCTTTTACTCTAAGTATGGGGGAGTGATGTCATTCATTTTGTTATCTTTCGTGTTTTTATTTCTTTTTATTTCTTTCGTTTTCGTGTTTGTCCTTCAACTTATTGTTAATAATTTTCTATACTTAGGGATATTTTACCCTAAGTATAGGGGAGGACAAGTCGAGTTGTTGAGTTTGAACATTCTTTCGTCGGTTTTCCCTGTATGTATAGTCTTCCATACTTAAGATTATTTGATCCTAATAAGCGAGGATCGTCGACTTCTCTTCTTTTCTTTTCGTACTTTGATTCATTGTTGTATGGATTCTTTACACTTTTCTACACTTAGCAGGAGTTAACCTTTGTAGCTCTTTGGTCACTTTGAGGACATAGTTCAAGCTAGATATGAGGTGTCGTATATATTGTATGTATGTATATATATATATATATACTTTAGCCATAAATCATACTTTTATTTGTTAATAATATGTCTATTAATTAAAAATTATTTTGAAAAATTATTTATAAAAATCTTTTGTAAAATTATTTGCAAACAATGTTTTGTAAAATAATTTGTAAAAACCTTTGCAAAATTGTTTATATTTTGTACAAATCTTTGTAAACTTATTTTGTTTCTAAAATAATTTAGAAATTATTTTTTCAAACAAAATATGTGTATTGTACAAAATATTTCTATTTTTTGAAAACAAATTGTTTACAAAAACCTATATAGAAATTATTTGTAAAATGGTTATAAAACTCTTGTAAAATCTTTTGTAAAATAGGTTGTTAAATGTTGGTAAAACCTTTTGTCAAATGTTTTCAAAAAGTTTGTAAATTTTTTGTAAAATTATTTTCTCACATGGGATAGAAATTATGGGATGTATTTGTTTCTTGTAAAATATCTGTGTGTATCTATAATTATTTCTTGTGTAAATAAAATTCATTGTTGTATCTAAAATCCTTTGTAAAATTTTTATTTCAAACTTGTAAATAACATTCTCTTGTAAAATAAAATCTCATACATAACTTGTATAATCTTTGTATTTATATAAAACCCTTATTAAAAAGTAAATAGTCATTTTTAATTCTCGTAAATACATTCAATCTACTAACTCTTCGCTTCTTGTTTAAAAAAAATCAATATGTCTAAAATTCATAAAAAAAATCATAACTCTTTAAAAACCCTTTTTAAAAAATATTTTGTTACTTTATTTGCTTTTCCAAGAAACAATGTGTTTTGCATATATTTCTTGCATTTACATGTTCATTTTTCAGAATGGTATTGACATTTAAACTAGCCTGGAATAAAAATAAAAAATGGAGCTTGGTTAAGACCTTAATCCACTTAATTTTAGAGGAGCCTTATAGGAACAAGGGTTAGGACTTTTCAGGTCAAGTGACTTAATTCTTTGAGTTTGCAAGGCAATGTTCACATGTCATCTTGATTGGTCTGACAAGAATATTTAACAACACACGCACGACCCTTTTAGAAAGTGGCTTAACATGGACAAGCACCCAACACGTAGCGCAACACATATGAGGTGGTGAGGGGGAATGATCCTTTAGCTTAGGGAACGCACAAGTGGAAACATTCACAATCACAATAAGTGGTCAGTATGTGTCAACCTAGTCTAGTGGTGATGACGTCTAAAAACACGATGACGTGGGTTGCAATAAAGCTTCAAAAAAGGGATAGTCTATTGGCTCAAGAGTAAAACTCCTTATGTACATGATGCACCTTTGTATATATTCAAAAAAGGGAAAAAAAGAGAGAAAAAGATCTCTCTTTGATCCTAACTAAAATCTCATATCAAGGAAACCTGCAGCTGGAGTCTTGGCTACATTGGTTACTCCCCAACGATATGTGGCTACATTGGACATAGTTCATTCTCTTCTCTAACCCCTCTTCTTGATCTAGTTGTAAATGAACTTAGAAGGGAATACCCTTATCCTCGAGGAAAGAGTATCTAGAACAAGGAATTAGAATTACCTTGTTAGAGGTGGTTGTTTCATTGTCATTTCTGAAGTGGGGAGCTTTATTTCATTTTAATAGTACAAGTAAAGACTCATAGTTACAAGAGTTTGTGCACGTTAATTGTTCTAATCTAAATGTTAATTGTTCTAATCTAAACATAGAGTTTTCGAACTTAAGGGTTGTTGAGTCTTAAATCATATTCGCAATAAGGTTCCACCAATCTAATAATACAAAGGTCTGACTGAGCTCCATACTTCGATTTATGAATAAAAGTTTAATAATCAATATTGTTCGAAGTTCTTTATCTTTCAATTATTTTTTTCTTTTTCTTTTAGTGCTTATTCTTCAAATAAGTGTTTGCTAAGGGACCAGCAAAGCAAAGAATAGGGGGTGATGAATATGCATTTTATTATCTTTATTCAATTATTTTAGCTTAAAATTCCTTATAAAACACATGTAAATGTCAATAATTATATCCTTTTATTAACCCTCACTCATGTGTAAATATTATATATTTATCACTTTTTCATAAAAATAAATAAATTAAGAAATAAAGGAAAAAAATAAAAGAAAGTATATATGAAATAAATACACGTTGACTCTAACCTCGAGAGAAGGTCAAGACTTGACATGATCGACACGGAATAAAGTAGGGGAAGATAAGGCCTTCATTCATAAAATCAAGAAAACCAACACTTACTTGTTTATACTCATCCATTGTACAGTAATGTATATATTACATAATCCTTACACTAATTTATTCGTCACAGTCTTACCCAAAATAAAAATGTTTTCTTCTTGGAACTTATATATAAAATTAAGTTGTAAACATTAAAAAGAATTGCAAGAAGAATCGTTGTCTAGTTTGTAAATAATAACACTTCGAAAAATCTGTAAAGCTTAAATTTTCATATCAATATCTTCTCTCTAAAAACTCAAAATAAAGCAAACTCATTTTTATTATACTAAGAATTCAGAATCATTAAAATGGAGTGGTTTCATAAAAATCGGTGTTAAGATGTGAAATGCGATTTTTTGGGTTCTATTTGATATTAAACCTATATATATTGTACATACACACAGATGTGTGTATATATATATTCATTGTATTTTGTATACATCTTATTTTTAACTATTCGTTTATATTTATTTGATTTATATAAAATACAAATGAAAATCACAAATAAAAAATAAGCAAACATTAAATCATGTAAACATTGTCTATATACCACTATGTGTATTGTAAAATACCTCTATTTACTTCTCGTAATAAAATATTCCTAAAAAAACTAATAAAAATATAATTAAAATCCATGTAAAATAATTTAAAATAATAAATTATATAAATTATATCTATGTTTGTAAAAAAGGCATTAAAAATTATGGTGTTATAAATATAGGTATACATACCTATTAACAACATTTTTTATTTATTTTTACTTATTACTTATTTAAATAATTAATTTTCACCATAATTAAGCTATTTTAATTACTAACCTTGTCTCTTTATATTGGTTTTCCATTTATTTTAGCATAAAATCCCTT
Organism: Ottelia alismoides; assembly: GCA_037367405.1. NCBI lineage: Eukaryota > Viridiplantae > Streptophyta > Magnoliopsida > Alismatales > Hydrocharitaceae > Ottelia > Ottelia alismoides. Next base: position 300,384 of record JAZKJV010011773.1, on the reverse strand, counting down.
ATAAAACACCTGTATATAACACTAACTCCATATTGTTACTAACTTGCATCTTTGTGTAAATATTATATATTTGTATATTACTTTAACCTAAAATAAATAAAGAAAGAAAGTAAAAATAAATAAAAGAAAATACAAAAAGGAAGACTGTATATATGTAAGAGATACAAGCTAACCTGAACCCCGAGAGAAGGTCAAGACTTGACCAGATCAACCAGGAATAAAGTAGGGAGAGATAGGGTCCTCAATTAGAAAATCCAAAACAAAATATGTACTATGTATATTTGTACTACACTATTTTATTTGTACATTAATTAACCTAAAATCAAATAACTTTCAAAACCAAAGTTGTAAATAAAAATGTGCTCTCATTAATAAAAATAATTGCACAATTAAATCATGTACAGAATAAAAGTAACCATACTTGGAAAAAAACACTAAGCACTAATTGAAAGACCAATTCCAGCTCCATAAGAACTCAAATTGAACCAATCTCACTTCCATTGGATTCTAAATTAAATTATCTTTAAAATGGCTGTATTTTCATAATTTTTGAAGTTACGAGTAAAAAGTTGGTTTTCTGGAGTGGTTTGTGCAATTTTCCCATGTATTTTGTACATATTTTATTTGTATATATTTATAAATATTGTTACTAATTATTTAAAATAAAAATAAAAATAAAATAATAATAAATTTAAAACCAAAAAAAACTAATTTCCTCATTTACCAATGTATAAAATATCATATACTTATATAGTATATGTATATGGTTGATATTCTTAATAAACCACCATAAAAAATTTAAAAAAATAATATTTTTTATTCAAATAAATAAAGTGACGAAAATTTAAAAAAACTAATTTGTAAATAGTTTTATCTCTCTTTATATTTATCTCATTTCAATTTTCATCTCTCTTTTCTCTTTATCCAAAAAATCAAAAATTCAAATTTCATCTCCATTATCTATTCTATTTATATGGCTCCTCCCTCATTCCAAATTTATCAATCTTTTGTGAGAGGAGCCTAATCTCTGAGAGTCTTCTTGTCGAGAAAGGTGCCTAGCCTCCGAGTCGTCCGGTGATAGCGAATCGGCTTTCGTCGAGGCGATCACGGTAGTATTTCGCTCCTAAGGTGAGATCTGTCGTCATTTTCTTCTTATTTTTATCATAGATTAATTGTTGTTTTATTTCTCGCATTTTCTTCGTTGTCAAAATTTTTATCTAGATCTTAGAATCATCACCCATGATTTAATCCGCCACCGACTCGAATTATTCGTCTCACGTTCTCGATCTCTACGCGTTCTTTTCTACCTCGCACGATCTTTCACCTCCGACCACGAACAGTGGTCGGAGAACCAGATTCGATTCCTCATGTTTCGTCGAATCCTCATTCACCTTCTAATTTTGTGCATAAATAAATATTAAAAAATTAAAAAAAACATATCATTGTTTTCCCTTTTTTATCTCTAACATTGTTTTGCAAGAGAATTAAAATATAAAAATATATATAAAAATTCCTTTTTCATTTGCAGTGCTTGTTACAGCTTTGTTTTTAAAATAATATAAAAAACCATTTTATTATTTGTTGTTTAAAGAAAATAAAAAAAACTAAAAAATTAAAAAATTAAAGGAGCAGGTACGCAGCGGGTCGCCACCCCCACCCCTCGCCGACGACCCCAGCCGCGACCTCCACCCTCCTGCACGGCCACCTCCCGTGCAACTCGCTCTGTCCAGCCACAGCCACGCACGTCCGCCCAGATCTACGCCGACTCCTCCTGGTGGATCCTTGCAAGCGTCGCCCTTAGCGCATCCCTCCAAGCTCTTCCTCCCAGTATTAAGAAACAAAAAAGGCAACATAATTTATATTTAACAAGACTGCAAAAGTCGGTAGTCGGTATTCGGTCGGTTGGGTCATTGACTAAGGGTTAATCGACAGTCAGACGAGTAATCGGATTTAGTCGGACTTTAATCGGCTTTGAATTTTTTAATTGTTTTAAATATATAGCTCATTTTTATACATATTTACATAGATTTTGTACATTTTTATACTACCATAATAAAATAAAAGAAATAATTGAATTTAAATAAAACATTAAGCATATTAAAATAAGTTTGCTTACAAAAAAGAAAAACATTAAAAAAATTTTGTATCTCCAAGCAAAAATTGATCGATTAGTTTACCTAGTTGGAATTAGTCGGTACTCTGTCGGCCAGCCCACTGACTAGACTCGTCGGACCTACTAGTCGGACCAATCGAACGACTTTTACAATACTGATATTTAAACAAACAGAAATGGTGACCTAACCTATTAAATTTACTATCTTTATGAAAATTTCATTATCATTTAAGTTATTCAGCAAAGATTTGATTACGTAAGCTAATAGTCTGTAATCCTTATGGCATAACTTATAATGTTCTACTTCTCAACCAAACCTCTGACACCCATCGCTCTTTCTAACAAAAGAAACAAACCATATTGGTTTTTTCTAGAAAGAAAAGACAGATCTCTCGAACATTATATGAATGTGTACTTTAAAATTCAGTAATTATCATCTCAGCTCTTTACCTGCATATTTAAAACATATATAGGCATTAAACTTGCTTATCTAGGCAACTATAAAAAGCAAACTTTCTTTTTTTAACTATGTTTAAATAAAAGAAAGTGCAAAATTTCAGTATAATGAGATGAAAGAAAATGTCTTTTTTAAAAATTGGGCCAAAAGAAAATGTATTCTTTTAATTGTGCAAAAAGCATTTTTTTTCCAATGAAAAGAACCCCTAGTCTGGTCTTCTTTTCAGGAAGTGCTAGAATACTTGCAGTATGTTCTATTTTTACAATGTTAGCACCAACAACAATAGCTCCGATGCTAAAGCCCTGCAGATGCGGTGCTATCACCTGCAAAAACTCTTTTTTTTGTCTTTTTGCAGGAAAAAAGGAGAAAGAAATCACCCAACTCCACTTCTGCCAACCTAATCCTTGAGAAGCAAAGGAAACTTAAAAAACAAAAACATAAGGAACAAAGCAAACAACGACAGGGAATAGTAAGTAAACTGTACCTCAATCCCCCTGATCCTTAACAATCAATAAGCTTATTTAAGGAAGAAACTATGAATATCGGAATCCCTTTTGCTAATTCCACTTCACTACCTCAGCAAAAAATCGGGGAAGTTGCAGCAATAGCAAATGAGCAAACTAAATTTTTTGTAGTCAGTCAGACATATGAGAGAGATACGATGTATCTTCAAAAAACACAAAGCGTATCTTTCCACCATCCTACATCCTTCTTTTGAATTTCTTACACACATCTGATCCCTTCGCGTGGTTACAATGTTGGAATATTGGTCTTTGAAATTCGGAAAACCTGATAAGAGGTGCCAACACATCGATGATACATTTGGTACCCGTTGGTTTGGCCGTGTAGCTGCATGATTCCACTAGAGTAATTCGAGTCCACAAAAATGTCCATCCGTCATGTCTTTGAAAAGAATGCAATGAAAAAACTCAATTCAATGTACAAAAGAGATGCACCCGTAACTCCGATGGCGACACCATGCTTACATCATGATGAAAGGATGCAAGGTTAATCCTTCTGTAGTTTTCGAAAACAGGTCCAGATGTTAATAGATACTTACCATCGACATTTTCTCTTTATCAATGAGAGAATTTCCAAAAGTATTACTTAGCAAAAAAAAATTGCAAAAGTAACTAGTAAACAATCGAAAAGAACAGAAAGAACGAAAACTCTCACCGCAATTTCCCTGATCCTTGACAGCCGCAACGGCGCCTTTCTCCCTCCAGTCGATGCTCTCCGGCAGCTCCTCCCCATACCCCAACATGTACCTACCGCTCCTCCTCCTCTCCCGTCCATTATTCACCCTCACGCCAAGATACGTCTCCCTGAACTCGTCGTTGGTAAGATCGGCGAACCTGTTGAGGCCTACCGTGTAGGAGTGACCGTTCTCGGGGCTGTTGTGCTCGTCCACGAACCTAACGTTGTCCTTGAAAATCTGGAACCTACGATCCCCCTCCCCAAGGGCGTAATAGACCTTCCCGTGCCTCTCCCGCCACGCCTTGTACATGCTCCGTAGCTCCTCCTCCGTCCGGTCAAGGACGGCCGAGGCCAGGGCGAGCAGAGAGAGGATCGTGATGGCGACAGCAGGGAGAAGCTTACCCATGAAAGAGAGGGAGGAGGTTTTGATGGACAAGTCGGGATCATGTATACATTTTATACAAATTTTAACATTCGTATCTGTATTTGTTTTAAAATAGATACGGACATAGATATCGTTTTGATATCTGTAAATATTCATATCCGTATTTGTATATTTATTTTCGTATATAAATATAGTCATGAATTTATTTATAATCATATATGGCATAATTCTATACCTTCTTTTACTTTATATTTATATTATAAACACATTTAATAAATTATTATTATATTCGTATATAAATATAGTATTTTTATGTATTATTATTATATTTTTATATTAAGAGTTTTTTTATTTGTGTATAGAGTAAGCATATTGTTTATTAATGTAGAGGAGTATGGATGTGATAGTATGGAAACTGTGGGGGTGTGTGCGATAGTGCAAAAACGGAGGGCTTCGTGCACAAATGTTTCCTCGATCCACGTGCTGGAGCACGTGCAGCAATGGAGGTTGGACCTATTTGTGATTGGCTATCATTCGGAGAGTGTCCCTGTAAAAAGTCCGGGCACGTGCTTAATCTATTGTAGGAGGTCCAGCTTATAAATGCATAAGATCTGACGGCGTTAGTGAAGTCCTAGATATATCTGAGTCCTCACGTGCTTTCACATGTGTTGTGCTAAGCGGTGGGTTGGCGAGGACCAAGCACGACTGACACGCATCGCGATCATCTCTGTGCGATCATCGAATGCATGAATTGATTTCAAGTACCGGATGCCTTCCTTTGATCTAACGCATCAGCTTGAGAATGGCAATGGTGACCTGGAGTTTTTTTTTTCAAATTTAACAGTCAACAATTAGGATCCTCGATTTGATGATATTCGATATGAGGAGTCATGCGGTGAGCAATGGTCAAATGGTTCTGTGGTCTAAACAGCGACGACTGACAATGATCCTGGTGGTTGCGGCGGTGCTTGGGCTTGCAGGTTGTCGACGATGCGTCAGGAAATCGTATTCGCTGCGAAAGTGATCTCCATTCAGTAGTTGGTGCGGTGGTGTTCTGCTCTGGCTCTGAATCATGAATGATCAGAATCCCCCTGATGTTGCTTCATGGAGTAAGACTCGTTATCGATCAAAGGTGGTGATCTTTAGGGAAGCGGAAACACTCAATTCGGGAAAATGTTTGATCGACAAGGCACATGACCTACGAGGAATGTTCTACGTTATGATGTTCACGACCTCCTGATCTGGTCTCTCAAGGGAGATGCTTTGTCGGATATACTGCAAATAATTTCAAGCGGCTCGAGATTCTCGTTCTTGGCCTAGCTTTAAATCTATGAATCAATGAAAATGAAATGGATCTGTATGGGGAAATCCTACGAAGGTAGAGGATATGGAGTCCAAACTCCGGTGTTATTCAACCGAAAGTAAATAGGAATGTATGGAATGTGCGTATAACTGAACTGGATCTATCAAGATGAGGTGGAATCAGAAGCAGATAAAACAGAGAAAACAAATGAGTTATCGAGACAATGGAGATTAGAGAGGGGCCAATGGAGAGAAGAGAAGGAAGCGAGAAATCAGAAGAAGAACAAAAGAGAAGGGGAGATGGAGAATCTAACATGGAAATCCCATGGCGACTACAGATGAATCGGAATATATTGCGTAGGAAAGCTGAGTCTCGGCGGAGCTCTAACGGTTGATTGCCTCGACGCCCGGCGAAGACGAAGGCTTCGCGCATGGTGGATCATGGAGCTTCAACATCAGCTATGGTCATACCACTCCTTCTTGCTCGCACTACAACTTAATGATGGTGGGAGGCTCTGTCACCGCACTCGACTCACTCTCAGAGCTCAAGTGGAGGACGCAAAAATGGCGAATCGTTGGATATAGAGGGGTTGACATGATTTTATAAAGGAGGGTGATCCAGGTCAACGATCGTAGGTGAAGGGAAGCCGAGAGCGGTTGGGGTTGAGGTTGTTGATGCGTAGAGAGAAGCAGGAGGATGAAGAAGAGGCGGCGACGGGGGAAGAAGCATGAGGAAGAAAGAAGATTGGGAAAGTATGAGAGAGAAAGGGAAAGGAAGAGAGAGCAATAAAATTATAAAATAAATAAGTTAATTAATTAAAATAGTTAATATAATTAATAATTATTAAAATTAATAATCAATTAAATTAATTAATTAATTAAGATATAATTAAACAAATAATTAAGTAGTTAATTAAGGATTTAATTAAATAAATAATTTGTTTAATCATTAAATATATAATTAAATAATTACTTAAACTATTAAATTAATAAATTAACTTAAATAAATAAATAACATTCATTAAATTAATAATAATAATATAAATTACGGTTCATTATACAATTTTTCATATTAACTCTGATTTTAGAGAAAATAGTACCATTTTGTAGATAATTATTTAATACGAATTTTAGGATTGAGTTTGCCCAATTCAGAGTTCATATGGCCGAGTTATGAGGTCCGGAAAATCTAGGTAGCGTCTTTGAGGTTCGGGATTTATTAGTATTTTAGACTAATTATATTTTTATATTTATATACATTTAAAATATTTTTATAAAATAAATTAAGTTAATCAGAATTACGGTTAATTAATTAAAAGTCCAAGAAGTTTCTACATATAGTGCATATATAATGGGCCCAAATGCCAGAAGAACTCACCAGGTTTATTCTAATTTTTGTGTTATTTTTGATAAATGTTATTAAGTATAAAATGAAGTTTAAAAGTAAGTTTAGTCCATTTGGAGTTTTTTATAAATAGTTATGAACCTCAAAAGATGGTTTTTTCATCTTTTTCTTTCCATTGTCATATTTTATTTTTTTTGTCAAAATATTTTTATGTATTTTTATAGAATAATATATATTTTTGTGATCAACTTTTATAAAAGAAGAAATTTGATTTGAGATGATTTTAATGATGAATAAAATAGGTGAAATATTTAAATTGTGTATAATGGTTAATTATATTTTGATCTTGGTTTTCTTTATATTTTTATACCTTTGGATCCTTATCTCCCCCTACTTATTTTGTCGACCCAGTCAATATTGACTTAGTCTTGGGGTTAGGATTAGTTTGTACAAATTTTATAAATACATCCTTCTTTCTTTTATTTTTCTTTTTATTTTTATTATTTTATAGTAGATAAAATAAGTGTTAGATATATAAGATTAATATTTATGGTTAGTATGTTAATTAGTTGGAATTAATGAGTATTTACATGTATTTTACCAAGGATTTTAGCCAAAATGAAAGAATAAGGTTATGAATCATGTATTCGTCATTCCCCTCTATTTTACCTTTGCTAGTCCCTTAGCAAACACTTATTCTATAAATAAATGCAAGTAAAAAGAAAAAGGAAAATAAAAGAACTTAGAACATGTCTGTTTTTTTAAATCGAAACTCACTTCACCCAAAATCTAGAGCTTGCATTCAAACTTTTGGATTAATAGTGTATTGGGACTCTATTAGAATTAGGATTTAAGCCTCGACAGCCCTCAAGTTCCACATATCCTTACTCCGATTCACCTCAACAGCCAGCTTAGATCCACCTATTCATCACGCAAACTTTTCAGCTTTGAAAGCAACTTGTACTGTGTGTGAAAAGGGTTTAGCTCTTCCTGTTTAGAGAAGCGAAGAAACCGCCCATCCCAGTAATACACTCCCATTGGGCCCTCATCCAGCAACTCGATCCTCGAGGAGGGGGGTATTTCCTTCTAAGTTCATGTCGTGTTGTGTCCACAATCAAATATAGAAATAAGTAAGAAGAATGGGAAGAGAAGTGGAGTTTGATCAGTGTAATCACATCTCATGTGAAGCCTGGCCAGTTTAGCCAAGTCTCCACTAAGATATGCAGGCTTTTCTGAAGTTTGGACCATTCATCTGATATTTGATGTATTTGGCTTCTTTTTGATAGTAATGATTGTTGCATTACATAGGTCTTTTATGCCCCGACGCATATAACATATTTTCATTCCATCCATTTTTTGGGGTCTTAGAAAAAGTTGTGACAGTAGATCCTTCCCTCATCCGAAGCTTTATTTCAACCCAATCTCTCCCGTCTTAAGACATTACCACAACTAGACAAGGATGGAAACACGCCAATGAAATGGATTACCCTTCGCAGCCCCATGCAAGTCGAGCTAAGTGCATAGTGCATGAGTTCAAAAATGGTTCAAATGGAGAAGAGTTAAACGGATGACACTAGGTGTCCTACTTAGGCACTTTCAAGTTGAATTCTGAACACGATCTCATGGAACCCAAAGATCTAAGTCTAAAAGATATGAAGACTCTCAATTCCAGTTCCTAATAAAGTCCCTTTAGAATTAAGTGGATTAAGGCCTAAACATGCTCCATCTCTCGGACTTAGATTCATTCGATTCAAGAATCAAACTTGTTCTGGCGAATGCTCATGAATGCAACAATTTTTTTATGAAGTAGATTTTTGGCTTAAATCTTAAGTATTTTTTCAAAGATTTTTGGAAATTTCATTGAATTTTAAACTTTTCTATTTTTAGGATCTTTTTGAAAATGTTAATGAATTAATTCGATTTACATAAGTTTTACACGAACCATGTACATTTTTACATAGGATTTTATACAACTTTTAAATACAAATAATATGTCTTTTATACATGATTTTAAAAGGATTTTATTTACATTTCTTTAAAGGATTTTATCAAAGTATTTTACAACATTTTTTACTTGCAACTTTTAAGCCATTTTTTCTAAGTCATATTTACAATTTTCTTGTAGCTTTTAAAAATCCAAAATATACACCCATACTTTTAGAGAGCCATATTATTAAACAATAAAGTATGAATTATATCTTCTAAAGTATATATATAGCATATATATACGACACCTCATATACTTAGCGTGAACTATATCCTCACAATGACCAAAGAAACAACAAGGGAAGACATAACTCGGGCTAAGTATATATCAGTGAAAAGAATCTATACTACAATGACAAAGAATATAGAATAGAAATCGATCATCCTAAGGATAGCAGACTAAAAATCGAAGATTATCGAGGTCAAGAGAATGTACAAACTCAACGTCTCGGCTTGTCCCCCGTATACTTAGGGTAAAATATCCCTAAGTATACAAACGAAGATCAAAAGGTAAGGGACACGAGAGAGAACAGACGAGACAAAAATCAACGATAATCAAAAGACGATGATGAACAATATTACCCCCCCCCATACTTAGGGTAAAGTACACCCTAAGTTTAAGAAATGATAAGGCTAATAGAACAGAACGAGATGAACACAATAGTGTCTACACCCCCTATACTTAAGATGTGATGAACCCAAGGGTGTAAAACGAAAGGAAGAAGGAGTGGATAAAATCAAAAACACATATGTACAGAATAGATCATGAAAATTGTGTATGAGATGCATAATACGAAGAATGAAGAGCAAATCTTATAGAAAATCTATCGGGGCAACTTCAATGGTCGGCAGATCATGATCGAGAAATGGTTTCAAACACTGACCATTGACTCAAAAGGGGATTCAGAAGACAACTCAGATATATCGATGCAGCCATTGGAGTACACCTTTGTGACAAGATATGAACCTTTCCATTTTCTTTGAAGTTTCCCTGGAAATAATTTCAATCTAGCATCGAATAGCCACGCTTTATGATCAGGCTCAAACTGCTTTTGGCTGATGTGAGAATCATGCCACTCTTTCATCTATTTCTTATAATGCAGGCTACTCGTAAAGTCTTCATCTCTCAGTTCTTCCAGGGTTGCCCGTTCAGTCTGCCTTTGATCTCCCGCATCATCTAGTCCAAAGATCACTTCTTTCACTGCCTAAAAGGATATGTGCTTGATCTCAATAGTAAGTGCCCTGGCTTTCCATAAACGAGTCGAAAGGGAGATATACCCAATGGAGTTTTGAAGGATGTACTATAGGCTCAAAGAACCGAGTCCAAAAGCTGTGACCAATCCTTTCGGTATGAATGAACAACCTTCTGCAAGATCATCTTGATCTCCCTATTCGAGACCTCTACTAGACCATTTGTCTGAGGATGATACAGAGTAGCATCCCGATGATCTATGTCGAACTCATTAGCAAGAGCCATTACCTTATTATTGATAAAATGACTACCCCTGTATGAGATCAGAACTCGAGGGACCCCGAACTGCGTAATGATGTGTTTCCTTAGATACTTTAAACTGTGTTTGCATTCACGTTTCGGGCAGGAATAGCCTCTACCCAACGACTCACATAATCCATAGCCAGAAGGATATACTCGACCCCCTGACTTTTAGGAAATGGGTCCATAAAGTCGATGCCACATGCGTCGAAAACCTCACAAATGTGAATTGGCTGCATCGACATCATATCTTTATGTCCACAAGTGCTCATTTTCTGACAGTCAGTACATCTCCTTATGAATGCGTGGACATCCGCAATGAGAGTAGGTCACCAAAGACCGGACGGAAGCACCTTCTGTGATGTCATCTTCCCTTAATGGTGTCCTCTAACTTCGAATTTATGGCAATAAGTGAGGACACTCTGCTATTCCTCCTGAGGAATACACCGATGCCATACTGAATCTGCTCCTTCACGATGAAGGATCGGATCCCCCCAATGGTAAGACTTGTCTTTCGCGAGGAAAGTCTCAAGTCTCTGCCTGGACCAACCTTGCAGGACTTCCTTAGCAACAATAAAGTTCACAATGTCAGCATACCACATGATTGAAGTGACAACAAGAATCGCCTCATCTGGAAAAGTCTCTGTGATAAGTGCATCAAACTTAGTCGTTTTGGGGAGTTCTAGTCGGGAGAGGTGATCCGCCACCACATTCTTGGCTCCAAGCTTATCCTTGATTTTGATGTCGAACTCCTGGAGTAGAAGGATCCATCTAGTCAGACGAGGCTTTGATGCCTTCTTATCCACTAGATATCGGATGGCGGTTTGATCAGTGAAAATCGTGACTTTTGATCTTAAGATATGGGATCTAAATTTATCTAAGGTAAATACTAAGTCTAGCATTTCTTTCTCTATAACAGTGTAATTACTCTGCATTGAATCCAAAGTCTTGCTAGCATAGTGTATGGCATAAGGCAGACCATCCCTCCTCTGTCCCAACACAGCCCCAACGGCAAAATCGAAGGAATCCATCATAATCTCGAATGGAAGAGACCAATCAGGTGGCTGAAGGACATGAGCCTCTACAACCATGTTCTTGAGAGTTTCGAACGCTAAAAGACACTTATCATTAACAGTAAACTTGGTATCTTTTGCGAGAAGATCAAATAACGGTCGAGCAATTTTATTGAAATCATGAATGAACCGTCAGTAGAAACCGACATGCCCCAGAAAATGTCATAACTGCTTCAAATTGGATGATGGATTGAGCTTCTTGAGATGTCTATCTTGGCTGAATCAAGCTCCATGCCCCTGTTGGAGATGATATGACCAAGAACCGTCCCCTGAGTCATCATGAAATGACTCTTCTCCCAAGAAAGAATGAGATTTACCTCAATACACCTTTGAAGCACTCGGTCTAGGCTAGACAAATAGGAGTCGAAATCATTACCTAGATCAAAAAATCATCCATGAAGACCTCTAAAAAATCGCCTACTATGTCCGTGAAATCGAGAGCATGCACCTCTGGAATGTAACCGGAGCATTACATAATCCAAAGGGCATTCGTCGGAAAGCATATGTTCCGAACGGACAAGTAAATGTCATCTTTTCCTGGTCTTCAGGTGTGATGGCCACCTGGTTATATCCTGAGTACCCATTAAGAAAGCAGTACTGGCTCTTCTCGGCTATCTCTTTATAATCTGATCGATAAACGGTAGTGGTAAGTGATCCTTCTTGGTTGCCTGTTTCAAACATCTGTAGTCTACCAGACACGCCAAGAAGTCGGTACTCAAATGTCGATCTCCTCTCCATCCTCATTGATCACTATAGTAATACCTGTCTTCTTGGTTACCACATGTAAAGGACTAACCCATTTCCAGTCGGTTATGGGATAGATAAAATTGACGCTCCACCAATTGAATATTTCCTTCATAACCACCTCTCGAAGATTCAGGTTCATCCTATGCTGAAACTCAGGAGATGGCTTGGTGTCATCCTTGAGAAAGATGCGGTGGGAGAACAAAGCCAGACTAATTCCATGGAGATCCGCTACTGACCATCTGATTGCCTTGCAATTCTTCTCAAGAATCTCCATCAAATAAGATTCCTGATCTTTGGTCAGATCGAAGGAGATGATGATAAGAAACATTTTAGATTCCCTAGCAAGGAATCAATATTTCATTGAATGAGGTAATCGTTTAAGCTTAGGGGGAGAAGGAACAGGAAGAGCAGGTTTGACTAGGGCCTGGGTATAGGCTACTAAATTGATATACATAAGCTCATCCTGCTCTGACTCAGAAAGATCTGGAGACTGCTTTTTTGATTGCTGACTCTGTTGTACTGGCTTGGCCTCCAGGATGGTTGTAGGCTCATCAGAAATGAGACGCGGAACATACTCATCAAACATCTTCTAATCAAACTCCTCATATACATCAGAGGGATCAAGATCTGAACAACAGGATTGGAATTTAAAAAGATCATCATCAAACTTGTCAGTTTTAGACTCTAACTCTACTTGCTCCAAGACTGAGCTATCCAATCTTCCATCATCTAGAATCTAACACTCAGACTCTCCTGAAGATGTGATGAAAAATCGTGTACTCGGTTCGGCCCGAACGACATCATCATCGGTCTGCACGAAATCACAATCTTGATGACTGTCAGCTCCGTCTTCAGATGCTCACTCTAACTCTTCTAATTTGGCTCTGAGGTCTTGGATCATCTCTATATGTATACTCTTTCCTTGGATGCGAAAGTACACCTTCCATGTACAATAATCAGAAACAGCCTTGGATGTTGCCAGAAAAGGTCGTCCCAATATGATCGAGGTATCAACCACACATTCGGGGACCATCATGTCCAACACGACGAAGTCCATGGGGAGTTTCAAACCCTGAATGGTGATGATAACATCTTCGATTAATCCCCTTGGATTCTTGACTGATCTGTAGCAAACTGCAAGACTGTTTTGCTTGATCGAAGAGGTCCGAACTCGAACTTATCGAGTAAGGAAGAGAGAAGAAGATTAATCGATGATACGCTATCTAAAAGAGTACAATCAAAAGTTTGATCAAGGATATCGCATCTGACATACGGTGCTCCCATTTCTGATCTTTTGGCTGGGAGACGATTCTGGATGGCATGATAAGTCTCTTTGGTTAACACATGGATTTCAGACTAGTGATTACGTTGCCTCTTCTTTCTACGAATGGTGGTTCGCTCTTTGAAACCTTTCTATAGAAGAGGGATATGTGCTAAGGCTTTCGAATGAATGAGCTGAAAAATGAATTTATTGAGCATCTCTTTCGTTAGATCAAGCATTTGAGTCTTTTTTGTGATTTTATTTTTTATAGCCTTTTTCTAAGTAGAGTGCTTGCGGAGAAGGAATATGTATATCCTCCTTGTCAGTCTGTACAAGAGTAGGATCAACAGAAGAAGAACATATTTTTGTAGAACAAGGATTAACATTTCATGAATCATCAGAGGATGATCCATGAACTCAAGATTAATTAACTATCTTATTTTTATTCTCTTTCGACGTCTTCTCTTTTGTACATTTTTATGAGATTTTCTATCATCATCACTATTTACAAAGAAAGGTAAAGAAACTGATTCGACATTCGTCTCTGGCTACATCTATTCAGATCTAGTGGCTTCAACATCACCATCCACATAGTCAAAGGGTGCAGCTTCAGTACCGCCATCAATGCCTTCTACAGTCTTGCTTGTGTTATCCAGAGTGTCCTCTTCGAGCATGGTAGAGTCTCCGCCTACTGACATCCTACCGCTCCTAAGAGAGATGAAATCAACGTTATCACGATAAGGAGAGTCATCTAAAAATACATGTGGCTGGAGGGTGGACGTGGTTAAGTCTACCCGCTCTAACTTTATCTTCAGATTATTCGGATTCGTCTCTATCTGAGCAGGTGCGGTGGATTTCCCCTTGACAAATCAGTAACATGAGTCTTGAAATCATCCATTTCTCACGTAAACGCAACCTGTTGACCAGTAATTAGGTTAGCGAGATACTCTAAAGCTAAGTTATAATGGAAGGGACCATGAGACCCAGATGAGTTGCCTCGATGATACTGAGGCTGTTGCGGAACTGACTGCTGTTGAGGAGGATGCTGATATTGAGATGGATAGGAGTTCTTCCTCCACTGAGTCTGCTGAAACTGACAAGGATCGGAATGTTGTTGTTGGTCTTTGTTCTGCCCCATCGGTGCTTGTTGCGGCTGCTAGGAAGAGATACCTCCTATAGTGTTAAGCGCGAAATTCGTGGGATGGAAAGATAAATTTTTAATGATAAAAAGTCGTGGTCGTTGCTTTAATCCCGTGCCAACAAAAAATATTTTTCTTCTTATTTTGCTACTTATTAACCTGTATAGCAGATAGGGTCGAACTCAGGGAGGCTACAATTCCCGAGGGTTATTCAATTAATCATAAACTAATTAAGAGAAAACACGAATCTCAAAGGACAACTATCCTTGGTTTTTGTGAATTTTTTTATTTTTTTTATTTTTTTTAATTTTCAAAGATTTTCAAATTTTTAGTGATTTTGATTTTGTAATTTCTTTTATTTTCAAAAATAATATGAAGTAATATTCACAAGATCAAAAATACGCACACCAACTCTTTTTTGTAATTTTTCAATTTGTCAAAAATGCTCAGAAAAATCCAAAAAAATATTTTTGGGTTTTAAAAGTTTTGAAATGTTTTTGAGGATTTTTGTGTAATTTTCAGATGTTTTTGTATTTTTCTAAAAATCGAACAGTGAGATAATATGAAAATGTGCACAGCTTGAAGTAATTTGAACCTTAACAAATATTTTAAGTGCCCAAAACTCCTGGCAATAATTTTAAGGCAAACTAGAAGAAATTATTTACAAACAGAAACTGAAATCACTATTTTTGGATTTTTGTAGAATTTTTTTTGATTTTTATAAGATTTTTGATGTTTTTCATTTTTTTGGTTTTATAAATAATTAATACGTGAAAATTGGTCAAAATCTAAAAGACAATAAATAAAACTACTCCATTATTTTTGGAATTTTTGAAAGAATATTTGAATTTTTATGAATTTTCGAATTTCAAACAAGGAAAAATGGCATGTTTTTTATTTTTTAATAATAATAAATGAAGACCAAATTCAATGAAAATTTTATGCTAAGAAGATAATCACATCAGGAGTATAGCACAATTTTTGCATTTTTTTGGATCATAAATAACCATTATTTCAATGAAAAGCACAAGCAAATTTTTATTATGCAGTTTAGGGACTAAAATGTAAATAAGTTTTCTTCTTGCATCAAATGAGTAACAAAAATAAAGCAAAGGAAAGGAGGTGCAATTTTACCACTATGTCATGTGCATGTGTTCTTCTGAAGGTGGCGTTCTTTTTGCAATTTCGAAAACTTCGAAAGATCTGAATGCAATTTTGCCAAATGATATTTTTTTAACCCACCTAGGGTTCTTGTTTCGTTTCTTGCAAAAGGGGCAAGGAGTGGCTTGGCCGCCTCCCCTTCTTCTTCTCCACGCAAGGAGCGGCGGACGCGTATGGCGGTGCGGCGGCTTCGGCGGGCTTCGGGCGGCGCATTGGAGGTCAGGGCTCGCTAACTTCGGCGGGCTTCGATGGAGGGAGTGCCGCGGCGCTCAAGGAGGAGGAGGCGATGGCGATTGCAGCGGAAGAGGGCGGCTGGACTGGACTGCAGAGGGGCGGCCGAGTGGTGCGGGCTTGAGGCTTGGCGGCGGGGGAGGCGCGCCAGCGCGCGGAGGCGCGAGCACGGACGGCCAACGGCGGTGGCGCGGATAGCGTGGAGGACGGAGCTGAGGGGGCCGCGGATCTGATGGCGGAGAAGGAGCGGGGCAGCGCGACCTCGAGCGGCGGCTCCGCGCACGGAGGGGCTGGTGTCGGCGCGGCCTGGGCAGTTGGCTGCCGGTCGCGAGGAGCGCAGGGGAGATTGGGCGGCGGCCCTCCTGGCTGCCGTCCTCTCTTTTTTTAATTTATTTTTTTTGTTTTTTTGTTTTTTGCAATGTAAACAGTAAGAAAAAAATCTTTTTTATTTTTTTAAAATCCGAAAAACAGAAAATGAGAAAGGATAAATTTTTTTTATTTTTTATTTTTTTATTTCATATGATCCTGCAAAACAAATGTTAGAGAACAAAAAGAAACAAATGGTTTTTTATTATTTATTTACAAATCGGAAAATGAGCAGGGATCCGTAGAAAAATGGAAGATTCGGATCCGATCTCCGGCCACCGTACGCGGTTGGAGTTGAGAGATCGTGGACAGTAGAAATAGAACGTGTGGAGATCGAGAAAATGGGATGAAAAATCGAGTCGAAGCGGATCAAAATCATGATGAAAATTTTTTTAGATCTAGGGAAATAAAAATGACGATAAAAAATGCGATGAACTAAACTACGATTAAACTAAGATAGAATGTGAATAAAAAGTGGATCTCACCTTAGGAGCGGAAAATGGACCATTATCGCCTTGACAAAGCCGACTCGCTGTCACCGGACGGCTTGGAGACTAGGCAACTTTCTCGACGAAATTGTTTTCTCGGAGCGGGCTCCTCTCTCTAAAGATTGATCAAGTTGGAATGAGGGAGAAAGAGCCATTTAAATAGAAAAAATGGAATGGAATTTGATTTTTGAATTTTTTTGGATAAAGAGATAAGAGATGATAATTGAAATGAATTTTTGAATTTTTTGGTGGAAGAGATGACATGAGATAAAGTAAAAGAGATAAAACTAATTACAAAATTGTCTATTTTTTTTTGAATTTTTGTCACTTTATTTTTTATGAATTAAAAAATGTTATTTTTTATTATTTTTTTATGATGGTTAATTAAAAATAGCAACTATATACATATATTATATACATATATGACATTATATACAAGGGTAAATGAGGAAATTAGTTTTTTTTGTGTTTTGTTTTTTTAATTTTTATTTTTATTTTACATAATTAGTAAAAATATTTACAAATAGATACTAATACAGTATGCACAAAATACATGGGAAAAAAGCACAAACCACCCCAGAAAACCAACTTTTCAACCGTAACTCCAAAAATTATGAAACGACATCCATTTTGAAGATAATTCAATTTAGAATTCAATGGAAGTGATATTGGTTCAATTTGAGATCATGTGGAGCCGTAATTGATCTTTCAATTAGTACTTAGTGGCTTCTTCCAAGTGTTGCTACTTTTATTATGTACATGATTTAATTGTGCAATCAATTTTATTAATTAGGACACATTTTTATTTACAATTTTGGTTTTGAAAATTATTCGATTTGAGGTCAATTAGTGTACAAATAAATTAGTGTAATATTTATACATATATACGCAGAATAAGTGAGAAGTATTTACAACAACATACACAATTTTTTTTTGGATTTTCTGCTTAAGGACCCTTATCTCCCCCTACTTTATTCTTAGTCGATCAGGTCAAGTCTTGACCTTCTCTCGGGGTTCAGGTCAGCCTGTATACAGTCTTCCATTTTTTCTTTATTTTTCATTTATTTATTTATTTATTTATTTTAGGTTAAAATTAGTAAGAAGTGTACAATATTTACACAGATGCAAGTTAGTAAGAATATGGAGTTAGAGTTATATGCAGGTGTTTTATAAGGGATTTTAAGCTAAAATAAATGAATAAAGATGATGAATCGCAGATTCATCATCCCCCTATGCTTTACCTTTGCTAGTACCTTAGCAAACACTTATTTGAAAGAATAAGTGAAGAAAAAGAAAGAAAGGAAAATAAAGAAAGTAGGCCAATATTGAGTATTAAACTTATCTTCATAAAATTATAGTTTGGAGCCCTGTCGGACCTTTGGATTGTTGGTGTGTCGGAACTTCTGTGAGACGTAGAATTTTAAAACCAACAGCCTTCAAGTTCTACACATCATTGTCACAGTTTTGGCCCAGAAGTCATCTTAGATCGATCGTCTTCCCAAAGCATACCCTTTGAATATTGAACAATCGACTCATGTGTGTGAAAGTTTTTAGCTCTTCCCATCTAGAATACCGGACTACCATGCAAATCTCCTCTCCAATAACTCGTCTCGGGGAGTCATGTATTTCCTTCTAATGTCTGTCGTACTGTGTTTACAATCGAATTGGGGGAGAAGTTAGAAGAAAGGAGAAAAGAACTGGAGGGTGTCCAGTGTAGTCACCTCTCCTTGTGAAGCTGGCCAGTGTAGCCGAGTCTCCACCAAGATCTGTAGGCTCTCTTGAAGCTTGGACCTTTTTGGTCAAATATTTATTCGGTGGTGGCTTCTTTGTATTTGGATTTTTGGTGGCTCTGCTTGGATCTTGTTGTGCCCCTACGGATATAGAATCTTTTTTTCCGTACATGTTTTGGGGTCTTAGAAAAATTGTGCCCAGCCGTCCATCCCTTTTCCGAAGCTTTATTTCAATTCGTACTCCGGTCTTTAGATTTCCACGCTACCAGAAAAGAAACTCACATAGTCTTCCAACATCCCGTCTGAGTTGAGCTAAGAGCATAGTGCGGGAGTACAAATTAATTCCCTATTCTAGAGTTGTACCCAGAATGAAGAGACCAGGTTAGACACTAAGAGTCAAATGTTGCACATTGTCATGTAGAACTCAAAGAATTAAGTCAAAGACCCGAATCTTCTAAAATCCTATTTCTCGGTGAAGTTCCTCTGAGAATTAGGTGGATTAAGGTCCAACTAAGCTCCATTCTTCAATTTTGATCCAGACATAGTTTAAATACCAATACTATCCTAAAAAATGCACATGCAAATGTAACATATGAACAATGCAGAGAGTTTTTTTGAAGAGGAACGATGCACATGTGAAAAGAACATTTTTAAGCAATTATCTAATTTTGAACTTTTTATGGATTTTTGGAGGAAAATGCAGATGTGAAAGAAAGGTTTTTTTTTAATTATGCAATTTTTATAGATTTTTGGTTTTGTAGTTTTTTTAAGGACAAAGGATTAGTAAAATATATACAAGTATATACAAGAGATTTTTTTGTTGTTTTTTTTGTTTTTGTTTTTGTTTGTTTTTATGTTTTTGTTGTTTTGTTTTTGTTTTTGTTTTTTTAGTTTTAGTTTTTTTGTTTGTTTTTTTGTTGCATACGTGGATTTTATAAAATTATACACATAACCCCCAAATAAACATATTTAAAAGTATGAGTTATGTATAAAGTATATATACAATATATACGACACGCCCTATACTTAGCTCGAACTATGTCCTCATAGTGATCAGAGAGCAACAAAGGAAGACATAACTCGTGCTAGGTATAGAAAGGTGAAAAGTCTCCTATGCTACAACGACTCAAAGAAAAGATAAAAAGAAGATAAGTTGGTGATCCCCCCCATACTTAGGATCAAGTAATCCTATGTATAGTAGAATGCACAAAGGGGAAAACCGATGAAAAGAATGTACAGACTCATAAAGACACGATATGAATAACATCACCCCCTATACTTAGGGTAGAGTATCCCTAAGTATAGGCAACAACAACAAGGGTGATAAACAGGACGAATATGAACAACACAAATCCTTCACCCCCCATACTTAGGATAAAGCACATCCTAAGTATAGCATATATACATAGACACGGAAAAGGGATGAATGATAAAACAGGAGAAGAAAGAATGAAATGAAAGGATATACAAGAGGAGTGGATGTACAAAGTTTAAGAAAGATGAAAATGAACCTTCTTACGGGACCGCTGAGGTATGGATTTGACAAGGTGTAGGTCGATATTGGGATCATCATTAGACATAAACTGAGTAGGATCGACCAAGAATGTATCCTCAGCGGTTTCAGATTGTGCAGGCCTAAACTGATTATTAGAAGTAGTGTGGTCATGTCCCTGCCTGGGAAGTCTTGCAAACCTCAAAGTAAAATGGCTCGTAATCATTATTAGAAAAAGTAGGATCAAATTCAGCCTGGCGATCCTCTACTGGATCATCATCTTTATCAAAAGGCCCAAATTCCTTTATAGAAGCAATCAAATCAAATTTGGCCTGATCGGTCTCATCTGAATAAAGGTGAATAGGAATGGACTCATTAGTGAAAGTAGTCGAATCATGTCCGTCCTATCTAGTCTCAGAGTTTGCCTTCCGCTCTAGGGTGTCTATCGTGTAAATCCCGCGGATGTCATCAATGCATTGCCATGTACCAAAAGAGGGAACTCCAAGGTCTATGATTTCCGAGTACTCCTCCTTGAAGAGGAATTCTCGGGTCTCAATATCATCCATCATATAGCAAAAATCTCTGGTAGTATCATCATGGTCAAAGTCCTTGGGGTTGGCTAACAGGAGCGGGCTCTCATGGGATGCGGGTCTCTGCACGGTAGTGGGTGTAGTGATTAACACATCGCTCCCTACATCAGAACGGAAGCGAATTTCTCCTGAACCATAATCAATAACGGCTCTAGCAGAGGCAAGGAAAGGTCGTCCCAGGATGATTGGAGGGGGTTCCACAGGAGTGGAGGTCTCCATGGGCATTACAACAAAATCTGAAGTGAAATTCATGCCTTGAATGAGAGTGACAACATTTTCTAAAATACCCTTCGGCCTCTTGATAGATCCATCAGCAAATTGAACTATCATCCTAGTTTTCTTGAGAGGCCCAAGATGAAGAGACTGTACCATAGTGAAGGGTATTATATTAATTGATGAACCGCCATCAAGGAGAGTGTTATCACAATAATAATCAGATATGCAGCAACTCACAAGAGGTGTGGTTGTGTTCCCTTTTTTAAAATACGGACGGTGAGAGATGGCGTAGGCAGTGGCCATGGTCAAAATATGATGCTCAGATATTCTCCTTTGCTTTCTATTCTTGTGTTGAGGAGTAGATAAATCTGTCATGGCCTGTTGAAGTGGGGCTTTAATAATCTCATGAAGGGTGACCACCACTTCGGGTTTGGTCAACATTTTTTTGAATTTTGGACCTCATCCATACAAGGGAGGAGGCCGGAATCAGCATTTACACGAGGGTTGCCAAGAGCAGTCTGTACAGTGGCATCCTCGGGGTCAAGGTTGGGACATGGCTATGTGGGTAAATGATCGGTCATTTGGGTCCTCTCCTCACAAAATGAATCACAACGTGTCTCCCAAATCCTTTTTGGATTTTTGAAATTTCTTCATTTTTTTGTATTTTGGGTGATATCAAGCTCTCATGATTATCCTCAAATGAATTAATATCCTCAAATAGTGGAGCAACGTTCCGGCTCTCATTAATGTTAAATAGATTGGAAATCCTCGAATTCATACGCTCCAACATCTGGTTCAATGTCTTAAGTGTGGAAATCATGAAAGGTGACTCCAAAATCCCAGGATTGGGTGGGTTGAATGAGGGTGGGTAAAAATCAAAGTCCTCCGACTCCTGAAATAATGGGTTAGGCGGATATGCACAAACTGCGAAGATCAGATTAAGATAACTCCAGTCGGCCATCTTCGAAACAAAAGATGAGAGAGCACGAGGGTCAGGCCAAAGGATATGGAGAAAAAGGCGCAAATGCACAGAAGGATCTGGTATGCACACAAGCAATCAAACACAATACAAACCCCCAATTCACCAACTCAACGCAATGTGAAGACCGTAATGGTTCGGTCTCTTAATCTTGTATGTTTTAGAGTTAGGTGATAATCACAAAGTTGTACAAACACTTAGGTTGAATTATAGGATTTGGGCACTAACCTTAGTGTGTACACGAGCTAGTCAAAACGAATACAATGAGGGGGTTACTCTCCCCAAAACAATGATTTTTCCTTTTTTTAGGGTCGAGTTTTCTTTAGAAGTCCCAAATTTTAGGCAATTGTCACTTGGTTAAAATATTTTCAAAGAACCGCCTACCGAGTGTCCAATTTCCTTTTAACTTATGTGAGTGAAAACAAGGAGATCGGAAATTCCAATGCGCGATTAAAAACGATGATGCATGCAGGGGTTAGAGATGCGTACCTTGTCGCCAACACTCTACATGCAAGTGATCCACGCAGAATTTAAATACATAAAATAAACTAACCTATATGCAAATGCAAATGAACCGTCCTAGATGATAACTTCTATTAACGGGCAAGAACAAGTTAATTTGACTAAGTCCAAATTACAATCTACTCTATAGGCACATAAATTCTTGTTTAGGGTGTTTGGATCTAATTAATTACCTGGATCAAGCAAATTAATAAAAGCAATCGAAATAATATTCACAAGATCAAAAATACGTACACCAACTCTTTTTTGTAATTTTTCAATTTGTCAAAAATGCTCAAAAAATCCAAAAAAAATATTTTTGGTTTTTAAAAGTTTTGAAATATTTTTGAGAATTTTTGTGTAATTTTCAGATGTTTTTTATTTGTTGTAAAAATCGAACAATAAGAAAATATGAAAATGTGCACAGCCTGAGGTAATTTGCAACTTAAAAAATATTTTAAGCCCAAAACTCCTGGCAATAATTTTAAAACAAACTAGAAGAAATTATTTACAAACAAAAACTAAAATCACTATTTTTGGATTTTTGTAGTTTTTTTTGTGATTTTTATAATATTTTTGATGTTTTTAATGTTTTTGAGTTTTATAAATAATTAATACGTGAAAATTGGTCAGAAATTAAAAGACAATGAAATAAAACTACTCTAATTTTTTTGGAATTTTTGAAAGAATATTTGAATTTTTATGAATTTTTGAATTTCAAACAAGGAAAAATGACTTGTTTTTGATTTTTTAATAATAATAAATGAAGACCAAATTCAATGAAAATTTTATGCTAAGAAGATAATCACATCAGGAGCATAGCGTATTTTTGCAATTTTTCTTGGATCATAAATAACCTTTATTTCAATGAAAAGCACAAGCAAATTTTTATTCTGCAGTTCAGGGACTAAAATGTAAATAAGTTTTCTTCTGGTATCAAATGACTAACAAAAATAAAGCACAGAAAGGAGGTGCAATTTTACCACTATGTCATGTGCATGTGTTCTTCTAAAGGTGGGGTTCTTTTTGTAATTTCAAAAACTTCGAAAGATCTGAATGCAATTTTACCAAATGATATTTTTTTTAAACCCACATAGGGTTCTTGTTTCGTTTCTTGCAAAAGGGGCAAGGAGTGGCTTGGCCGCCGCCCCTTCTTCTTCTCCACGCAAGGGGGCGGCGGACGCATATGGAGATGCGGCGGCTTCGGCGGGCTTCGGGCGGTGCGTTGGAAGGTACGACGCGTTGGAGGTCGGGGCTTACTAACTTCGGCGGGCTTCGACGGAGGGAGTGCCGCGGCGCTCAAGGAGGAGGAGGCGATGGCGATTGCAGCGGAAGAGGGCGACTGGACTGGGCTGCAGAGGGGCGGCCGAGTGGTGCGGGCTTGAGGCTTGGTGGCGGGGGAAGCGCGCCAGCGTGCGGAGGCGCGAGCGCGGCAGCCTACGGCGGTGGTGCGGATGGCGTGGAGGACGGAGCCGAGGGGGCCGCGGATCTGATGGCGGAGAAGGAGCGGGGCAACGCGACCTCGAGCGGCGGCTCCGCACGCGGAGGGGCTGGTGTCGGCGTGGCCTGGGCGGTTGGCTGCCGATCGCGAGGAGCGTAGGGGAGAGGGGAGCGGCGACCCTCCTGGCTGCTTTCCTCTCTTTTTTTAATTTATTTTTTTTGTTTTTTATTTTTTTGCAATGTAAACAGTAAGAATTTTTTTTTTATTTTTTAAATCTGAAAAATAGAAAATGAGAAAGGATAATTTTTTTTATTTTTTTATTTTATATGATCCTGCAAAACAAACGTTAGAGAACAAAAAGAAACAAATGGTTTTTATTATTTATTTACAAATTGGAAAATGAGCGGGGATCCGTAGAAAAATGAAAGAGTCGGATCCGATCTCCGGCCACAGTACGCGGTCGGAGTTGAGAGATCGTGGACGGTAGAAATAGAATGCATGGAGATCGAGAAAATGGGATGAAAAATCGAGTCGGAGCGGATCAAAATCGTGATGAAAAATTTTTAGATCTAGGGAAATAAAAATGACGATAAAAAATGCGATGAACTAAACTACGATTAAACTAAGATAGAATGCGAATAAAAAGTGGATCTCACCTTAGGAGCGGAAAATAGAGTGTGATTGCCTCGACAAGGCCGACTCGCTGTCACCGGACGGCTTGGAGACTAGGCAACTTTCTGGACGAAATTGTTTTCTCGGAGCGGGGCTCCTCTCTCTAAAGATTGATCAAGTTGGAATTAGGGAGAATGAGCCATTTAAATAGAAAAAATGGAATGGAATTTGATTTTTGATTTTTTTGGATAAAGAGATAAGAGATGATAATTGAAATGAATTTTTGAATTTTTTGGTGGAATATAAGACATGAGATAAAGTATAAGAGATAAAACTATTTACAAAATTATCTAATTTTTTTGAATTTTCTTCACTTTATTTATTTGAATTAAAAAATGTTATTATTTATTATTTTTTATGATGGTTAATTAAAAATATCAACTATATACGTATACTATATACATACATGACATTATATACAGGGGCAAATGAGGAAATTAGTTTTTTTTGTGTTTTATTTTTTTAATTTTAATTTTTATTTTAAATAATTAGTAAAAATATTTGCAAATATATACAAATACAATATGCACAAAATATATAGGAAAATTGCACAAACCACCCCAGAAAACCGACTTTTCAACCGTAACTCCAAAAGTTATGAAATAACATCCATTTTGAAGATAATTTAATTTAGAATTCAATGGAAGTGATATTGGTTCAATTTGAGATCATGTGGAGCTGGAATTGATCTTTCAATTAGTGCTTAGTGGCTTTTTCCAAGTGTGGCTACTTTTATTATGTACATGATTTAAAATCAATTTTATTAATTAGGACACATTTTTATTTACAATTTTGATTTTGAAAAATATTCGATTTGAGGTCAATTAGTGTACAAATAAATTACTGTTAATTTTATACAGATATTCACAGAATAAGTGAGAAGTATTTACAACAACATACACATTTTTTTGGATTTTCTGCTTAAGGACCCTTATTTCCCCCTACTTTATTCTTGGTTGATCAGGTCAAGTCTTGACCTTCTCTCGGGTTCGGGTTAGCCTATATACAGTCTTCCTTTTTTTCTTTATTTTTCCTTTATTTATTTATTTATTTATTTATTTTAGGTTAAAATTGGTAAGAAGTGTACAATATTTAAACAGATGCAAGTTAGTAAGAATATGGAGTTAGAGTTATATGCGGGTGTTTTATTAGGGATTTTAAGCTAAAATAAATGAATAAAGATGATGAATCGCAGATTCATCAGATAGTCCAGCAGAAACTAGGATGATCGTGACGGATTCCTGATTGTTGTGGTTGGTTGTACCAAATCCCATTTCTCTTTGTTAATGGCTCATGCATCTCAGTGTAAGTCAGGGGCATACATGCTAATAACTGATCACTCTGATACACCACCATGTGGGTGTTCGATGATGGTGTTTGTGCGCTTTGATGATAATCCAAAGACTGATAAGTCATCCATCATGCACATGGTATATGTGCTGAATTGGTGGCCACGGAAGTATGCAACGACCTCGGTTGTTTGAGTCAGCCCGTGATCTCGAAGACTTTGTTGATTTGGTCTGAATCTCTTGAAGGCACATGATTTGTGTCTTCAGATCACTTAGGCATCTCTCAAGCTCGTCGATCTTATCGAGCTTGTCCAGATTCTAGCACTTTTTTCTCAATGATTTCCATGTGGTCCAACTCTGATAAATGATCCCCTTATCAGCTGATGAGGATCCGGAATGAGTGGAAATGACAGAAGAGGGAGTCCCTTCAATTTGTGCCACTCGAAAGTGTTGGTGATATGTAGGTGGGTTCTTATGATTATAAGCTCGAGTCTGGGACATCGTGATATAATTCTTTGCCATTTTCTCATAAATGGCCCAGTCCTGGTCTTCATGCATCGAAAAGTAGGATCCATCATAAGCTGCGTTCACCAGTCCCTGTAACTAATGTGTCAGCCCACTGAAGAAACTCTATACAAGAGTTGACCTGGAAAGTTCATGATGGGGACACTGATCAATGAGCTCTCTAAAATGGTCCTATGCTTCATGAAACTGTTCATTCCCGATCATAGTAAAATTAATGATCATAGCTCGTGCATCATTCGTTCGACTAAGTGGGTAGTATTTGTTCAGATAAGCAGTTCGTAGCTCCTCATATGTCGAGAAATATCTCCCTAAGTGTTTCATCCAGTAGGCTTCTCAGTCTACAAGGGAGAAAGGGAAGGTGATCAATTTGATTCAGATAAGCTCAAATTCTTGGAGGTGTAGATGTGGTTCCTCACTAGAGTGCCCATGAAATTTAGGCAACAATTGAATGTCTGAGGACAGAACTCGAAGTTCCCATGGATAGGAGGGAGATGGATCCACCTATGAGTAGTCGTAAATCCAAGATTGTAGACCTCCTTCATCATTCGATCGGGACCGAGGGGTGGTATCTATTCTCCATTTGGTTGCTCTGGATCCGTAGCATCTGGAATATAAGCATCGGGGTTGTCTCTTTGAGCTCCCAACTGTGTCAGCTCTACTCTGACATCATTCCTTAATCTACCATGCTCTCAAATTTGATTATGCATTGTCTCTAGGGAAGCAAGTAGACTATGGTTGATTGTATCCTGATCAATCACAACCAAAGTGGTCTGCGGTCCTTTTCCGGCCATATTATTTGGAAAGGAAAAAGAGTTTAGGTCAGGGTTGGTCAGATGAATATTCAATTGCTGAAGGAACTCAGGTTCGCAGTCAGAGTTCTCGCAAACTGAAGGTGATTATGATAAAGAATGAGTAGGAGAAGGAATCTGAGAAAAGCATCCAGGCTTAGAGTTACAACTGGAAGCAGAATGTTGTCCTAATTCTAGCTCAAACAGAAGGTTCTCTTGAACCGAGATGGGAGATGAGATTAAGGAGGGAGATTGATAGATCTCTGGTTCGAAGAGAGGGTTCTCTCGAACCAAACTATATAGATAGGTATACGTGCATGTAAGCGATGTCGTAAGAGTCGGTCCAAGTGATCGTCTATCCATCATCCTAAGAGTAATATGACATCTGATCAGTGAGATTGATTAAGATCTAGAAGATAAAGGACTCACACCATAAATAAAACATGAAGCAAGGCCCAAGTTCACCAACTCAACCCTAGTGATGACTGTAAGAGTTCGGTTGTCTATCTTGTCAAATTTTAGGGTTAATCGACATACAAATCTTCTCACAGAATAGCGAGTTGATAGGGGCCCAAAACTTCTCCGGAATACTATCCCGATTTCTTACCAGAAATAACCTAGTCTCCGCCAGTATGGGAGTAAGTATGGACCATTATCGGCTACCCGTGTTACTTGAGGACGGAGCCTTACACTTTATCCTCTAAACCTCCCACTCTGCTAAGTTTCGAACCATTTCTGGCTACCCAAGAGTACCAACTGAATATTAGGTGATTTAAAGCATGAACTAAGTAGTACATCAGAAGAAGCCTAGACTCTGGATCTACCTTATGGGTCGTCTCTCACTCACAAATATAGAGAGAGTACATGCAATTTGTTTATGGGGTTTGCTCTCCAAAAACAAGGGAAGTCCTTACATTTTGTTTTAAAGTCAGATAAAATTAGCAGTCCCCGTTTTATTTTCAGTTATCACCTTTTTTGAGTATTTTCAGAAAAATCGTCTAACATATTTTTGTCTTTTTGGGTATGGTCCTAACTACAAGCAACTAAGTTATAAGACAAAAGCAATCATCTAATCTACATTTGCGTAGAAAAGGATAAAGTCAAGAAATCCTAACAAGCATCTATCTCGAGAAATCTGCATGAAAAATGTCGAGTGTTTGCGATGTTGTACACCACGGTGGGTGCTCTACTCCCCCAGGAATATAACCTTAGTGAAACATACCCTAGAGAGAGGTACAAGTTGGGATACCTTTACGAGGTCCCTTTTTACAAAAACAAAGAAATGGGAAACTACCCTGGATTTTTTATATATTTTTACAAGTTTTACAAAAAAGCTAAAAAAAATTGGCAGCTAATTGATTCTCAATTGTATGGCTCAACCTGTGCTGCACAAATCAGAATAAAAAAAGCCGTGAGGTTAGGAAATAAAATGGCGAAAACAAAACCCTAAACCTAAGTCTATGGTTTGCCCTAGCACTACTGCATTGGCAACGACGCCATCTGAAAAAGCACACCTGATCGTAAAATAATTGAATCCTGTAAAAGAGACAGAATGAATCGTGGTCGTTGTATCGACCATGTGGATTTTACCAGAAAATATAAATATTTGGTTAATCACTTTGTTTATTTTATTTATACTACTAAACTTAAGTGTATAGAAGTTAAGCACAAGAGTGTCGAACTCAGGGATGCAAACCGTTGGAAAACTAGGGGAAAACTATAGAAATCTAAGATTATAGGATTTCCTAATTTTAATTTGTTTTAAGGATTTTTCTAGATTTATCTTTAATTTTTACGAATTTTGTAATATTGTTGTAATTTTTTTAGTATTATGTAATTTTTATTATTTTAAAAATGTTTTCTTATTTTTATTTGATTTTTAGTTTGTTATTTTATGTTTTTATTTCATATTTTATGGATTTTAAGAAGTCTTTGAGATTTTTTAGGGATTTTGATTTATTTATAAAATTTAAGATTATATTTTCACTGAAAATAGAATTTTATTTTAGATTTTTAAGGTAGAAAACAATTACAAAATATTTTTATTTTTTATTAGAAAGTTTATGAAAATATCTTTAAAATGATATGTCGTGCATATTTTTGTGATTTTTTTTGAATTAGCTTTAATTTTTCAAAGTTTTGACGTATTTTTTATTTTTTAATGGTTTTGACATACATACATACATACACACACACACACATACATACATACATACATACATACATACATACATACATACATACATACATACATACATACATACATACATACATACATACATACATACATACATACATACATACATCATGCAGACATGCATGCATACATTCATACATCCATACATGCATACATACATACATACCTACATACATACGTACATATGTACATACATACGTACATACTATACATACTATATATACTATACCTACATACGCACATACATACATGCATATGTACATACATATACATATACGTATACATATACATATACATATACATATACATATACATATACATATACATATACATATACATATACATATACATATACATATACATACACATACATACATCTATACATACACACACACACACATACATACATACATACATACATACATACATACATACATACATACATGCATGCATACATACATACATACATACATACATACATACATACATACATACATACATACATACATACATACATACATACATACATACATACATACATACATACATACATACATACGTATATATATATAAATATATATATGTGTGTGTGTGTGTGTGTGTGTGTGTGTGTGTGTGTGTGTGTATTGTGTGTGTGTGTGTGGAAAAATGGGGCTGCCCTCTCCCCATTTTTCGTCACTTTTTTTTTAATTTTTTTGAAAAATATCACCATATATATTCATCCCTATATCCCTCCTATATGCCATTCGAATTTCGTCAGAAATAGAGACTCCTACGGCCTCCATCGAGATAGTGTCGATTTAAAAAATCATGTTACCGTTAAAAAATGACTGTCTGGATGGAGGTCATAGGAGTCTATGTTTCTGACGAAATTCGAATGACATATAGGAGGGGCATAGAGATGAATATACATGGTGTTATTTTTCAAAAAAAATAAAAAATTGATGAAAATAAGGTGGGGGCATACATGTTGGCTGCCCCTAGGGGGCAGCCGCATATAACCCTATATATATATATATATATATATATATATAGGGGACCTTTCAAATGAGGTGGGGGCTTTAGTAAAAACTCTGTAACAGTTTTGTAAAAATATAAACTGCACATTGCAAAAAAATGTTTTTGTAAAATATAGCATCCAAATTTAAATTAACATTTACATCCAATATAGTGATATTTTCATAATTTTATTTCACTGTACATGTTGTGTTAATATTTATTGTTAAATCTATGAAATAATAAATTGTAAAATATATTAGAAAGATGCCTAAATTGAGGGTGGCTCACCATATATATAGTGAGATCCCGCCTCATTTTTGACATATAGGCAGGGTCTCACCATATATATGGTG
The DNA here is from genome assembly GCA_037367405.1 of Ottelia alismoides. Taxonomy (NCBI): domain Eukaryota; kingdom Viridiplantae; phylum Streptophyta; class Magnoliopsida; order Alismatales; family Hydrocharitaceae; genus Ottelia; species Ottelia alismoides. Next base: position 269,869 of record JAZKJV010011773.1, on the reverse strand, counting down.
AGCCACCCTCAATTTAGGCATTTTTCTAATATATTTTACAATTTATTATTTCATAGATTTAACAATAAATATTAACATGACATGTATAGTGAAATAAAATTATGAAACTATCACTATAATGAATGTAAATGTTAATTTAAATTTGGATGTTGTATTATACAAATAATGTTTTTTACAATGTGCACTTTACATTTTTTAGAAAATTGTTCCAAACTTTTTACTGAATTGATAGTGGCCCTTAAAGTGTCAGAGAAGACCTACCTCATTTGAAAGGTCCTCTCTCTCTCTCCCTCTCTCTCTTTCTCTCCCTCTATTTATATATATAGGCGGATCCTTTCCAATGGACTTGGTCCTTCCATTCTCAAGGAAGGCCAACGATCTTAGCTGTTAGATCTAAATCTAACAACATCATAAATTTATTTCTCAAGCATTTTGATTATCATCATATGCATTAATAATGTATGTCAATTAATTTTTCAAAACACTAAATTGAACTAGTTTTATTTTTGGATTTTTCATAGTAACATATTTAAATAATGTCTAATTTTGTGTTGTTTGACATTACATGGGGCATATGTTTGTATCCTCAGATATTTTTTTTGTAGAATCCGTGCTTCCTTTTGTAACGATTGTATATTCTTTTTGTAAAATCTGTTGTTCATTCAAAAAGTTGTCAGTTATTTGTAAATTTTGCACGGTTCTTTGTAGAATATAATACATGTTAATTAATGGTTGGTTCTTTGTATAGTCTAATTTGTATGGTTCTCTGCAAAAATGTGGTAGTCATTCACGTTTAATTGATGAGAATATACAAATCAAATATGTCTAATACATATCTAAAATGTATAATGCACATCCAAAATGAGTAATGCACATCCAAAATGTATATTACACATCCAAAATGGGTAATGCACATCAAACATACAAGATATAAAAAATTACAATGGTCATTCGTACCCAATTGATATGTAAAAATACATATCAACTTCTGTTTAATCTGGAACCGAGCCATCGAGCCTTCGAGGACCTGATATCGACAATCATTTCTTTGTATAGTAAAATTTGTATGGTTCTTTGTAAAAATGAGGTAGTCATTCACGCTTAATTGATGTATAATACACATCAAAAATGTTTAATGCACATCCAAAATGTATAATACACATCCAAAATGTGTAATATACATCAAATATACAAGATATAAAAAATTACAACGTTCATTCACACCCAGTTGATATGTAAAAATACATATCAACTTCTGTTTGATCTACAAACGAGCCATCGAGAACCTGATATGGACAATCAAGAACAATCACCTACAGATCTATGGTAGACGTCATAGCTCACGGATTGAGAACCATCGCTCGGAAGAAGAATCGTCTAGAGCACATCACATGATCAAGCTTATCTGAAACCACTGCATCTCGAAGCATTGGAGCACTCCTTGTTGCCTTCATATCATCTGAACAATCATATCTGGTCGTGTTCGGAGAAGAAGAAGCCATTGCCAAGACATATCACTGCTTGCCTCCTTAGAATCGACATCTGATCCAGTCCACTTGACCACTTGGAGGAGGAACCATCGCCCTAGGTCGAGCATCGCCTCTCGTCCTGATCACCTATCACTGTTGGAGAAGATGTCTCTATCACCCCCTTTTTTGTGCGAGATTTTGAAATTAAAACAAAAGATTAGGAGAGAAATTAATTAGGAGATATTTTAGGTTGTTACATACTATATTTGGATAATATATAACAACTAAAATAGGTTTTTGGTTAATTAAATAATATTTGTAACGTAACTTTTATAATAACCGTCGGATCAATTATGGATTTATGGGATCATTGGCCTTTCTTAAGGATATAAGGATAAAGTCCCATGGGAAAGATATCCTATATATATAATTAGCATTTTATGTAGTATTTGGCCCTTATCTCTCCATACTTTATTCCTTGTCAACCTTGTAAATATTGACTTGATCTTGGGGTTTATGATCAATCAATATTTACAATACTTCCGATGTTTTTTTCCTTCTCTTTATTCTTTTTTATTTTGTATTGAAATACATGTATTTGTGTACTATTTATGGACAACAGTTAGTGTGTTAATCTATACAAGTTATACGTATTTGCTTTTACTTATCTAGGGATTAAAAGTAAAATAAAGGAGTAAAGGCGAATGAATGTGTTTTAATCATTTCTTTATATTAGCAATAACTTATAGTATTCATTGTTATATTCCTCGTAACGAATCATAAACAACGATTACTAGTTGATTTTTTCTTCTAATCGTTTCTAAAATTAGCAATGATTAGTATGAATTTTAACAAATAAGTCAATGGAAAAATCATTGTCACGTGAACACTAAACAATAACATGACATTCATTGCTAATTATAAGTACAAAAGATGATTTGGGAAAAATAATATTTGTTTTTATATCTTTAACATCGGAAGTTATGTCAATGAATATATCGTTATCTTAGGCTACTATCACCTACAAGAGCGATATAACATCACTTTACCTTGTCAACATTTTCATGCAAACTCTACCTACATTTTCAGGTCCATTTTATAAATTTAAGTATTTTTCAAAATATGGTACTATTGTATTAAATGGAAATGTTCGTGGATTACACTATATACATCTACCAAACCAGTACCCTACTCATCTACCAAAAAAACTACCTTTTTCCTTTATCTTTTAGTTTCTCTTAATGATATTTGGTAATGAGAACCACCAACTTTTTTCTTTGTTGAGCAGTACTACTTTGCGTGATAAATTCAAATTAGTTACTCCATTTTAAGTTAATATCTAAGAGTATTGTTCTATTCTCTTTGAATGATCAAGTTCAGATCAACAAAGATGATGATAGTTTTTTTTTGATATGCATGTTATCCCTCCACTTTGATTTAGGCGAAGCTATGCATCAACGATCTGAATATGTCATGCACCCTTCACTTTCTACGACAATCATCCAACATATCGAATTACTTGATCTTGAACCATCGCACGGGGAAAGCAACATCTTGTGCAAGTTTCGGTTGGGAATCACTCCGTACGAGGAAGGAGAATGATGGTGCAGCGCCCGAGGGATTACTCAAGGAGGTCTTGCTGCACGACGTATGGCTGGATCTAGATAGCATTCACGGGAGGGCGCAAAGGACCAATCTAGAGTACCTAATGATGCTTGATGTGGACAGATTGGTTTGGAACTTCATGAAGCAAGATGGCGTGGAAGCAGTGGGGAGTCCCTACGAGGGATGGGTGGCTCCCAACTCGGAGGTCCGGGGCAACTTTGTTGGTAAGTATCATATACATCATATACGTACGTATATGTGATTATATCTTCAGCTAGAAACCATTTTTTTATATAGTCACCATTTTCTATGAATTCTAGCGATTCTATGTCAACATTGTCGTGTTGTTGTATGAATCGTTGGTAGCAATCCAGTAAATAATGTTTTGTATATAGCCTATTTCAAGTAATTGTAAACCTATTAACATTTTATTATTTACATATAACATCAGTATTAAATTTTTTGTCCCCTACAGTGGTCTTTAGATATAACAAAATTTTCGATATATGGGGTTTGTAAATGGACTAGAGTTTTTTAAGGAATATTTATAGATGGATAATTACATATGGCATACGAAAAGAAAATAGAATATAGTGATCAATATAATTCAAAGGTCGATTTTGTGTAGATATATAAAATCAAATATAATTTATTATATATTACTTTTATTTATATATTTTAGTATTTGCAACCAATAACTTGTTGCTGTATCACTATCAACGAGTTGTAGCAATTAATTTTATCTTTCTCAAATTTAAAATATGAATACATGCAAATGAATTATGATTGTGTGATTTTTCTGTTCTAATCCTGGTAAATATAGGATGACTAGGTTAAAATTCGAAGGCTAAAAATAGAATATCTTTTGATGCATGTGAATAAATATGTCATTTGCTGTTAATTACAAGTACACATTCTTTTATATAAAAGATCAGTATTTCATTATCAAAGGGGTTTACCACAAGGGATAACAACCAATATCAACAAAAACAGAAAGAGCGAAAGAAATAAAAACACTTAGGGGTCTCGATTTTAATACAACTGTTGAGAACCCCTAAGTGGACAGAAACAAAACCTAAGATAATACAGATAGAAGGCAGACTAAATAGAATAACGGAAAAAGGCGAATCAGATGGGTGTGAAACAAGGAGCATCATTTCTTGAACTCCTTTGAAGCAAACTGATGCCTGGTGCGTAGATGCGGACAAAGAGGGATGCTTAGTTCTTGGCAGCAAAAATGAGTAAGAGTAATTTATAAGTGATGAGAAAAACAATGGTTGAGGCTTAGGGGTTGTTTTGGAGGTTGTAGAAATTTAAAATGAATGTTCAAAAATGAATTGGGCCATATTAGCAATCAGGAGTGAGGGCTCAGATGTACCATAGTACATTCTTGAATGTCTCTCCCTCCAGGTCAACCCCGAGATTGATTCTTGAGAAGCGACTATCTGTCAATGGGATATGGGATGAGAGAATGCATTATTTATCTCAAAAAATATTTCAATACTCACTCTTATAAAAGAGATATTTTAAGTTTTAAATACTACGATTGTAAAACAACAATGCATACACAAATGGGTAATGAATCTCCATTTGATCACCTTTATTCTTCCATTCTGGTCTTTCAACCCTAGTTAAAACATGTATAGAGCATTATTTTGCATTAAATAAAACTTCTTATTACATTATAAATATTGTATCAAAAACTGTATTTAAAGCTAAAATAAAAGAGTAGAAGCTCCATCTACAAACGGATAAGATTTCTTTTTAGTGTATACGAATTGTTGAAGTAGAATAGAAATACTAAACCTAAAATAGGTTTAGTATTTCTACTTTTATTTCATTTAATAAGATATAATTATTTTCTATTTGTATCTTTTTTACAATTTGAAGGCAGGTATATTATGTCCAATATCTCAATTCATATATAAAGGAAAAAGACTAAATCAAATAATGATAGGTGTACAAAAAAGATTCTTTAACTTAAACAACTTAATTATGATTATGATTTGGTCTAAAGGGCGGATGTAGCCAAGTGGATTAAGGCTGTGGATTGTGAATCCACTACACGCGGGTTCAATTCCCGTCATTCGCCCATAAACAATTTCAAATTCCAAAAATTATATTTTCCATATTCTTAATTATTATTTACAGCGATGAAGAATAAAACTATCACCATATTTTTTCCTTTTCCTACTTCTTCTTCCAAGTGTAGGATAACCCCAAGATAAAAAGAAATGAAATATCGTAGGTACTGAATGAACCAAAACCCCCAAACCTAGGCATCATGACGACTTGGTCGACATATAATAAAGTAAGGGGAGAGAAGGGCTAAAACTACAATAAAACCATATTTCCTAATTCCTCAATAAATGACTTTTGGGACTTATTTTATTATTTATTATTTAACCTCAAATCAATAAACTTTGTATATGAAAGTTGTAGATAAAAACGCATCGAAAAATACAAAATTTATTTCCTCCGAAAATAATGCACAATGTGCCCTAGACACCCAAAATAAAAAGTCAAACTCAAAACTTGCCAGACTTGTATCTTCTCCATATAAACTTAAAATTCACCAAACATCTTTATTGTCCTAAAATTAAATTATCTATTTAATGAAGATTTTTCATTCAATTTGGAGTTAAGATGCAAAAGTTAGGTTTTGGGCCCCTATTGTGCAATTTACCTGAATAATATAATCAATTTATTTATTCTTCGTATTTTTATTCATTTGCATTTTTATAGTTTTTTAAATATTTTTTGTAATACATGTACCTAAATTAAAATGAATCAAAATTATTAAAATAGTAAAATAATAAGCATACAATAATACATGTATGAATTTTTCGTACATATACCTATATAATAAACATACATATGTACTTAAGTGTGCATACTACTTCAGAAAAACACAATAAAAAATATATTTATATGTATTTAAATAAATTATAATTATATAAAATATGTAGCAAAAATAATAAAAAATAAAAAATAAAGCACATAATATATATGTAAATATACATATAACTGTACTTGTAAAAAGTAACATTCAACAACTAAACTCAAGATAAAATAAACAAAAGTCGGATAAAAATACTACATAAAAAATAATTATTTTCATGTTTTAACTAAAAATTAAATAAATCATTTATTAATTTACTTCAATTTATTATTGAATTTATTTTCTAGTTTGTCCTGGAATGGGTGACATGGACCAAGAGGGTCTAGCCTTGAGTTGACCTCCGGTCAACTGACCCACCTACAACCTATGTCTGTTAGACCTTTATAACCACCTCTCTTCCTCGTTTTTTCCACTCTAAATCTTCACTATTTTTCTTCAATTACTTCTTGACTTTGGACCCTCGATCCATGTTCTTTCACCTCAGATTCACTCCTTGATCGATGTGTCACTGAATCATGTGTTCTTCCCAAGTCAAGCCGTCCATGTACATATACCCTCGCCAAATTTCGATTGGATTTTTTCCTTTCTACCCTCAAAATTCCTGAATCAACTCTCCTTGGAGCTTGTTGGTGATAGCAAGAAGCTTCTTGATCCATTTGGTGTGGAGGAAGAGATGGAGGAGTGGTGATTTGATCATAGTCAGCCATCCACGATGATGCCAGAGCTGAGCTCCGGCCATCATGTTCATCACCTCCACTTGTTCTCTGACCCATATGACATGTCATCATCTCCTTCACTGTCATTTACCCTACATCTTGCACCATTTCACTCACCCTGATCCTCTCTAGATCATGAGATCTGATCTCCTTTTGCTGCCTTCCATCGGAGGTTGCCACCCGACTTTACTCTGCCTTATTTCATACCAAATCAGACCCCTGGACCTTTTTTTGCATTCTTTGAATAACCCTATAGGTACTGAAGGTCAAGGACTCCTTCCAGGGTTGATTTTACCAAGTTGGAGGTTCTTGAAGCTCGACGCCTTCTTCGACCTCGGGAGCTTGCCAAAGGTCTTCTTGACATTTCTTTGTCCTACCAACAAATGCACAAAGATTCCAGGATGCTTTTGTGCCTTTGAGGAGCACCTGAGAGTGTCGGAGGAGAGAGGAGGAGCTAATCGTAGGTCGAACGATGTCCTGTTCTCCCATGTTCTTCCAAGAGATTAGTGGCCATTCGATCTAATAAGGGCTCCAGATTGAACCCCAACCATCAAATGAGCATACCTCCGACTGCAGAATCATTCGTTGGATCTAATCCTAGCCATACATGCTTGAGCCATCATCCACCATTGAGGAGCTGCCACGCGGTTAACTGAAGCGCATCACACCGTCCATCAACGTGCGAGAGGCACACTCCCCCCCATTTTTGTAATTTTTATTTAGTCTTTAAAGTTCAGTTTGAAGGTCAAAAATATTTGTAGTATTTGCACTTGGACCCTAATCTTTTGTTTATTGCTATCAGGTCCCTCACCCCGTCAACTCAAGTTCTTGTGCGTATGAGGGGTGGGTTTTTTGCAAGGGTTCCCCTATGGTATGTTTTTATTGTTTGGTCCATAATTTTGTATTGTAGTTCAAAACTTTTTGCTTAAATTGCATGTATGCCAAGTTGCTTTTTAGAAATTACATTTATACCCATGCCAACACTATATTAATTAAACATTCAAGGAAATTTTGCATAGAGGTCCATGTAGTTTATTTTTATGTTCTGGAATAAGTTTTTAGTTATTTTTAAATGCAATAAAGTCTCTACTAGTGTTGTAATTTTAATTCTTGTACTTCTTGCATTAAAAATATTATTTTGTATCAAAAATTTTTAGGAAATTTATTTTATAAGTATGACATAATATAAAATCACATATATTTTTTGCAGAGTCATTTAAAATATATCCCCATATTTAAAAATTCATAATTATTACGTTTATTCGATATTTTCATTAAAAATACATAAAAATAGAAAAATGCTTTGAAAAATTTTAAAAAGAGAGTTATTTATTATTGTATTTTGAAACCTACATACCAAAAATCATAAAAAAATACAAAAGAAAAATAAAAAATGAAAACCCTCTCCAACCTTAAAAATCATAAAATTTTAAAAATTCCAAAAATTCATTTTTCACTTCTTTATTGTATTTTATTATATATATTACAATTTAAAAGTAGTTTTGGAAAAATATTTCGCTATTTTAAATTCTAAAACAATTCGGCTATATATTATTGTTCATTATTTTGCCTTTTTTTATTTAAAAAAACTACAAAAAATTCGCAAAAATTCTAAAAAGAATACATCAAATAGAGAAAAAATAAAAAGGTAAAAAGATTTTATTTTTGCTATTTTTGATTATTAATAGCCATATTTATATATGTACTAGTCAACAATATATATAGCTATATTTTTTGATGACATATATATAGCTATATTTATTTATATTATTATTATTGTCATTATTATTATTATTATTAAAATTACCCTATATATCAAAAAATCGCTTAAAAATAAATTGGATTATACTTAGGGTATTTTTCTGATTTTCTGTATTATATTTAAATATATATATATATATATATATATAAATGTTATATATTTATTATATTATAAAGAATCTTTATATAGTTGTGTATATCTATTATTCATAAAAAATAAGAAAATATAAAAAAGATAATAAAAATTATAAAATAAAAAGAAAAAATTCAAAATTTAAAAATATAATAATAAAAAATGTAAAATCCCTATAAAAGCAGAAAAAACATTTATTATCTTTTTTAATCAATTTGTGAGATCTATTCTCGTTGCTCTTTTGTGATTCGACTCATATGCTTTCACACTATACTTATCAATACATCATAATAAATTTTAGCTCACTATTATGCATTGATTAATCATTAGTATGGATAATTGTTGATGCATCGTAATTGAGGATATTTGAGATCCTAGAGAGCGGTCGACACAATGATTTACATATCTTACTTGTTGGGCGCTGCGGATCCAACAAGAGTGGATGCTAAGATCCCTCCTCGATTTTTGTCTTCATCAATGGTTCCGTTGTTGGGGAACAATGCTTAGTTACATTTTTTGTGTGCTATTTCTATTTCACTATTTTCTGCTTTTATTTTTCCTTTTATTTGATATTATTGTTTGTCTATGCTAATCATTTACATGTTGTTTTCTTGTGAGGGACCTTGAGGCGAAGGCGACAACCTAGGTGGTTGAAGCACCCGAGCTACGAGAAGAGGGGTCCTTCCACTTGTTGACCACTTAGAGAGAGTAAGAGAGATGGACTTGGCATAGCACTCTTCTTTTATTTTTGTTAGAGAGAGACTCCATTTTTATTTCCCATTTATTGTTGTAATAACATAGGTGTGCATTGAACATTCGACCTATTTTACCAAGTGATTGTTCACTTAGGGTCTCACCAAATTTTCTCACATTTTCTTAGATTTTATTTTCTTTTTTTTCCATGATTTATGCTTTCCACCTTATTTTATTTATTTTATGTGATTGAGCCATTAGATTTTTAGGATTGCTTGATTGAGTAAGATAAGGTCCTCATAGTTAATATATTGCATGTATAGTCTTAGAGTAAGATCCACCTAATGAGTCGCGGTTTTGCATATTTCTTTGAGAGGAGGTATCTCAAAGACACATAATATGTATATACCAGCGGAATTTGGAAAGGTTCAACTTCCAGAAGCTCTTTTTCTGTAGTAGTATAAAAAAATTGAGCATAGATCAAGTCAAAACTCAATTTGTGCTTCACGCTAATAGCAATTCCTACTTAGGATGATTTCATTACTTTCATTTCATATAGATTCGGTTTACAAATTTTTGTCTTGCGTCCTGCATGGAGAGAGTAGGGAAGTGTTGTAAATCTTCTAACTGAGCATTAATCATCTAGGCACTAGAGTAAGATTTCCATCCACGTGTCACCTTTCATCACTTTGTCACTTTATCCTTCTAATTTTGAATACTTAGGTTTCAAGAGATTCCAATAAATCATTAGGCGCTTGCTATTGAAAAATACTTAAAAATTGAAAACTAAAAATTAAAACATGGGTACTGCTAAATAAACTTTAATCTAATTAAAAACCGTAACGAACATCATTATTTGGGGTTCACAAAGCCCTCACTGCATTCAGGTACATTACAGATAGAGCGAGACATGACCCTTAAGGATTAGAGCTAAAAAGCCGATTTGTGGCTTCCACAACTATAACTTGGGACCGATGAAGTATTGGTGCTTCTATCGTATATAGGCGAGCCGGGTCTTGTTGATGGCAATGCTCTCACCTTGTGTAGAGCATCCGAATTAATCTGAAGTATTGAGCATATGCCAATTTTGCCTCAGTAATAATGTCATATTATCGTAGTACATGAGGCAAATTTGAATCAGTAAAAACCACACCTTCGAATATGTGGAAATCAGTTTACTTGGCAAGTCTAGCAAGGTAAAACACAGGAACACGAGCCTCTTCATCTATTTATCGAAGATTATTAGTTAATTAATGTGTGATTATCTTTTGGTCATAGGTGTCATGCAGATGTCATGTGTAATACATATAAAACTAATCAAATAACATAATGTAAAAACATAGTAGAATGATGTATGCACACTTTTATTTGATTTTAAAATGAAAAATTAGGATGAGATGAACATAATGCAAAGGACAAGTATGGAAAATAATATATACAAATATGTCATACAAAATATCAAATAAATGAGCAATAAATTATGGTTTAATTTCAGAGTCAAAGCATCAAAAATTAAGAACAAGCATCTATTAATGGTAATTAATTATAGAGCAAAAGTCACTATATATCATTAGAGACCATCACATTAATTTAGTGTCAAATCAATTATTTAAACATGCCATTAAATAGATGATTAAACAAACATCAAAATGAAATTAAAATCGTGCGATTTGGAATTAAGTTGCTCAAGATAAGTTTAAAATAGTGTGGGGTGATAAATGTAAGAAAAATACGTGGAAATGTCCCATTTTCAAATAGCAAAAATTGACAGATGCCTGATGCAATTTATCCTTTGCACACAGAGCATAATTGTAAATATCGAAAATCATCTTTAGCTCCCTATAAATTACCCCAAGCATGCATGTAAGACATACTCCCGGAGGACCTAAATGTAATATCTAAATATTATAGGTTCTTTATTGAAATTTACCTAGCCCCTCACATGCGAAGCAAGCGAGGGGCTAGGCTTGGAAGATAGCCCAAGCTCAGGCTACATGGCTACTTTTGGGCGCTTCGGTGCTTGGTTTGGTGAGGTGGCAAGGCTCGAGCCATGTGGATGCATCAGATGCTTCGGGAGATGGCATGGACATCCTAAGCCTTTATGTTTGGCATGAAGCTCGTGCATTCATCAGGGTCGTCTGATCAAAATGATCAGACGGTGGATGCTCGTCGTGCTCCGCCCCTCACTACCGGATGGAGCTATGCTCCGAGTAAGGTCCAGAAGCTCCGCCAACCTCCTGATGGTGCCCTAAAGGTCTTGCAATCTTCAGATGAGGCTAATGAGGATGGCGGAGGTGATGGGGATCCTCAGAGAAGGCTGAAAGTTCTAGTCACTGAAGTGTCACTAGAAACTAGGATCGAGATCAGAGAAGAAGCTCAAAGTTTGTCCATTGAAGGTACCTGTAAGAGTTAGCATAGTCGAAGCGTGCACATCCCAAGTGGAGTGAAGTAAGATCCTGTAGGGGTGATGGGATGGAGGAACGTAGCTCCTTCTCCGACGAGGCGAAGAAGAAGATGGAGGGGAGGTAAAGAGGTTGTGGAGAAGGGGAAACAATGATGGGACAGTGCGGCAAAGATGCTGGACGTGTGGTTGAGATCAGAGGGTTGGTGCGGCGAAGGTGAGAGTGAGTGTCGGAAAAATAAGGAGAAAAGTCAAAGAAAATTGAAGGAAAGGAGGATACCTAATAAGAGCTGGCCTTTGGCAAAGTGGGGGCTTGGGCTGACAATCGGAGATGCACCAGTCTTCACACGACGAGATCAGTCAGTCCTCGATGCTCGGTGGTGACTAGGGAGGTCGCTACATGATCGGAGGGGCTATGGATCATAGTTGTGACTTTCCTCCATCGTCGGCTTGACATTCCACCCTTAGATGTCACTGGAGTACAGAAGAAGTTGGGTTGCAATCCCGCGTGTGGTGGATGATGGTGACGTGCAACAGTGGAGGTGATTTATAGGTGGAGGAGGTGGGTGTTAAAAGTAATGGATGGGGGTTTTGCAATGGTCTAAATGAAGGCGTGGAGTGATGGAGGGAGCGATTGATGGTATACGCAAATACGATGAAGGTAACGACTATGAGGGCGACTGTTAGGGAGCGGAGAGGTGGCTAGGGGTAAGGGCTAGAAATGGAAGGGGGCAGAGTGGTTGCGAGGCGTAAAGACTTAGGGGACGGGGTGAGTGGGAGGAGGAATATGACCGTGAGCCATTGGATTTAGCGATCCAACAGTCTACATGGAGGCTTGGACGAAAGGCACAGATTGGATCATAAGATCTGATCCTGCGACTTAAGAGTGGGCAGAGGGGGACGATGTCGATCTGATCTAGGATCAGATCGGATGGTGGGAAGAGGTGCATGGATGGATGGCTGTAATGAGGCACCAGAGGATGATCAGATGATTGAAGATCCAATGAGGATCAACGTGCGAGATGGAGGCACTCAGTGGAGGATCAATGGTCGAGGAGGAAGTCACAAGGTAGAAGAGAGATGCAACCACGTGGGCATACCAAAGGGCACCATGTGGTCTGTCTAGAAATTTTAAAAACTAATAAAATAAAGAAAAATAAAAAAGAAATAATTAGATTAAGAATTATAAAAAAAGTCAAAACATGAAAGTTGTTGATCTCGATGAGATCTACAAGTTTCATGTTGGACAAAAAGCCAAAGGAGATCATTTACACAAAGATGAATTTTTTGGAGTATTTTTAATAAGTAAAATTACTATTTTTGTGGTTTTGCGTTTATTTGTATTTTTATTTCTTTGAAAAATTCTAAACAAGTATATGCAATATTTAAAATAATTTTTATGGATTTTTAATAAAATAAAAAAGGGTTAGTAAATAAATAAATAAATAGAGTTAGCTTTTAGTGTTATTGGCTAATTATAGACAGAATATATACAACATAATCAAGGTTAATATTAATGAAGTATTAGTGGTTTTTATTGAATTGATTAAGCTTGTGGATTAATATGTAGATTTTAACATGATGAATATGAGATTCATTAGCCATGCCCTCATGAGGGTGTTTGTCTCATCGTCTTGCATCTGGCACCTCACTTGTGAGGGAAGTAGTGGTTTTTCCTATCGGCTTCCTCTTTATTTCTTTTGCTAAGTAACCCCCCAGGGTCGATGTAAAAGAACTCAAAAAGTGCAGATCGAAGGATACAAAGGAGATGGAACAAGTACGGGGATACTTTCCTGGCAGTACACGTTCTCCTCTAGGGCTACTTGCTTAAGAACGTGTTCTAATCACTGCCTTAATCAAAACTCTAAAACTGAGAAGATAAAATAGCAGAACCTTTATGGCTTCGCATTGAGTTGAGTTGGTGAATCCATTTTGTTTGATGTTTGTTTTATTTAAATTAGGTCCAAAGGCAAAGTCCCTCGTACTTGCACCATTTTGTCATTTCTCTTTTGCATACTTCTCTTTGACCCTTGCTCATCGTGGGAATTCTAATATTTTACACTCCTTTTATTTCTTGTTCATCACTGTATCTTTTATCCATCATCACACTCTTTTTCGTTCAAGACGTCGACTCCAAGATGGTTTCGTTTACATCAAGTCCTTGAGCTCAACATCTGCAATAATTTGGGGTGATTCCTATGTTCATGGTTCGGACTCTCTGAAGCACCCTTAGGACTCCCTGCTTCTTCTACCTCCCACATACCAGGAACACTCTCTTGTCAAGTTATGCCCTTTTTAGATGGATATTGATTTTAATCCCCTTACACTTCTCCATCCCTAATAAAATCTGGGATTGACCCTAATTCTGAATTATTCTCTTATTCTGGTTCCTTCATGCAGATTGATTGGGGTATCTTTCCGATTGCAGGTCTAGATTCTGATCAGGAGCTCGTATCTTCACAGTTAGAATCAGAGTAGGATCCCAGAAAAAAAGGTAAGGGACCACAACTCCCCAACATAAAGCAAAATACCAAGCAGGGAACGAACTAGAACAAGGTTAACAGTCAGCTCTTGGCCTCCATCCAAGCCATCAAGCATTAGTTGACCGACCAGGCACTTGCCCAAGTTGGATTCGAAGAGATGCTAAATGACCTGAGGATGATATCATAAGAGAGAGGAAGTAACCCAGGATGAGGTTTGATGAACTTTGTGGTGATTATAAGGATAATCATTTTATAGATGGAGCTTGTGGAGGCAAGGGAGAGGGAAGGAGAGGTCAACCCAATCCTACATTGAAGCAAACCTACAATCCTAGGGATGGTCGCATCACCGAGTGGATCCAGATTCTACTGATCCATGGACACTTTGAGTTTACGCCGTAACTCCATTCTCTCATCCCGAGCTTCCATGGGAATTTGAATGAGGAACCCTACATCAATCTCAAGCAATTTGGATGCATATATAAAACCACGCACTACCTCAACATCTCGTTGGTTGTAGTCAAGATGACCGCCTTTACCTTCAACCTTCAAGACAAAGCTCTTTACTGGAAAAACCACTTGAGAGAGGTGGTGATGACTTGAAATGATCTGATGTATGCCTTCTTACACAAGTATTATCCACTCAACCATCTCAATCTCATGTGATCCAAGATAGCCAATATATCTTAGGGATCCCAAAAGTCCTTTTATGAGATCTGGGAGAGATTTAGTGACTTCATTGAGAAGTTCCCCCACAATGACATACCAAAAACCATCTTGGTCAACATTTCTTCATGGACCTTATAGAGAATAGTCAATGTTTCGTTGACGCATCCTGTAGAGGTTCTCATTTCAACAAAGACGAGGACGCAATATGGTATATATTTGAGGAAATGGTTGAAGGAGAGGTTGTTCTTTCCTCCTCTCATTCCATTCAGATCTAGTTGCCGCCACATATCCTTTGTAAGAATGTTAACATGGCGTATACTCATGAAGTAGACAAGTGTGGCAACTCCAACTTGAGTATCATTGGGAGTCACCTTTCTAAGGTAGATATCATTGACAAGAGGTCGCAAGACCTAGACAAGTTGACCAAGATCGGGAAATGAATGAAGGGCCTGGACAAGCTTGACATCATTACCATGTAGCTGGACTGCTGATAAACACCATCAGTTCCTGCAACACCGTGGAGGCATGCAGCTGTCGAGGCGACCGTAGAGCGTCGGCGGTGGAGTAGCGTGCTCCTGCATCCTGGGCGGAGACGGGCGGTGGGCACTGTTTGCGGCTAGAGGGGCGGCGCCTACCGCAGGCTGTTTCTTTTATTTTTATTTTTATTTTTTTTAAAATAGGAAAGAAATGGAAGAACTTTTATTATTATTTTAAAACAGAAACTACTTATATTATTTTTTAAATATTTTTATTTTTTATTTCCTGCAAAACAAGTGTTAGAGAGAAAAATTATATGTATGATTTTTTAATATATTTTTTATTTTTATATATTTTTTTGAAATAGAAGAGGATTCAAGCACATTGCATCTACTCCTAAAGTGAGATCTATTTTTTCTTCTCTTATTTTTAATCTAGGTTAACTTAGTTTTATTTTTTGCATTTTTATTTCGTTGTCATTTTTTCTAAGAAGACTCTCAAAGATCGGGCTCCTCTCATTAAAGATTGATCCGGGGAGGCACGATGTGGGTAGTTAGATTTCTCTTTTGACCTGTTGTTATTGGTTATATCTATTTATATTTTGCCACATTATTTCATTATTCATATTCACTGCATTTATTTCATTTTTCTTGCTCATATTTGATAATTATGCTTCTTACACATTCTCTCTTTTCTTTATCTTACGAGGGCTTGTGGAGCAAAGGAGGCGATCCTAGGAGAGCCGAAGCACCCAAGCAAAGCAAAGGTGACTTGATTCATCTCGAAGCCGCATGAGAGTGTGAGAGGAGGAGAAGAAGAATTGAAGGAGACCAAAAAAATTAGACTTTTTTTTATTTATTTATAGCATTTGAACTCTTGTAAAAAGGACATTCATTTATTGCGGGGTCTGTTTTGCCAAGTGTCGATGCACTTGGGGGACCTCACCAGATTTGTTTTCATCGCCTTATTTTTCTTTGTTTCACATGGATTTCGTGAGATACCTATTGATTGCTTTACTTAATTTTCTTGAGCCAGGTAATTTATTAGGTCCAAACAACCTAATTAAGAATTTCTGTACCTATAGAATAGAGCGTAGTTGGACTTAGTCAAATTTAATTGGTTAGGATGGTTCACTTGCATTTGCATATAGGTTAGTTTACTTTTCTGTATTTAAATTCTACGCAGATTATTTTTCATGTAGAGTGCTGGTGATAAGGTACGCAATCTCTTAAGTCCTGCATGCATCATTGTTTTTAATCATGCATTGCCATTTCCAATCTCCTTCCTTATTTTCACTCACATAAGTTAAAAACGATATTGGACACTCATTAGGCATTTCATTGAAAATATTCAAACCAAATGACAAGTGCCTAAAGATGGGACTGCTAAAGAAAACTCGACTCTAAAATAAACATAACAGAAAATTATTGTTTTGGGGAGAGTAACCCCCTCATTGTATTTGTTTTAAATTGCTTGCGTACACACTAAGGTAAGTGCCCAAATCCCATAAGTTAACCTAAGTGTTTGTACAACTTTGTGTTTGATCACCAAACTCTAAAATTGACAAGATAAGAGATCAAGCTTTCACGGTCTTCATTGAGTTGAGTTGGTGAATTGGGAGTTCGAATTGTGTTTGATTGCTTGTATGCATACTAGATCCTTTTGCGCATCTGCGTCGTGCTCTCTCGATCATTTTCTCTTGTTTTGGACATGGCCAATTGGAATTATTTTAATCCAATCTTCGGGATCCCTCTTACCCTCCAGCTGATCCACCTTCTTTTTTTCTAGGAGGACTTTCCTCCTAATTTTTATGCATATCCACTTAACCCATTATTTTAGGAGTCGAACTTTGGTTCTTACCCACCCTCATTCCACTCACCCGATCTTGGGATTTTGTAGTCACCTTTCATGATGTCCACACTTGAGACCCTGAACCAGATGATGGAGCATATGAATTCGAGGATTAACAATCTATTTAACATCAGTACAAGCTAGAATGCTGCTCCACTATTTGAGGACATGGATTCACTTGAGCATTATCATGAGAGCTTGTAATCGCCCAACATACAAAAAATGAGAAACACTTAAAAACCCAAAAAGATTTTGGGAGACATGTTTATGATTAATTTTGTAAAGAGAGGTCACCCATGCCAAACCATTTTCCCATACAGTCATTCAACACATGTCCCACCTTTGACCCCGAGGATGCCACTATACATATTGATCTTGGCAATCCTCGTATATATGCTTATTCTGATCTCCTCTCTTCTTTGGAGGAGGTCCAAAAATTCAAAAATATGTTGACTAAATCTATCCTTTGGTTGTCTTTAGTTAGGCGAAAATCAGGCTTTGAGTCTGGGATGGCTTGTTCCTGACTTACAAGCAGCAAGTCGATTTCCCCAGGGAACTAGGGTGTAGTAGGCGCTAGGCAGCCTCGATGTGCCCAGAGGCACGGAAGCAAAGATGGTGGAGATAGATTTCTTTCCTCCAGCTGCGAACAAAATCAAGCAAAGCTCCCAAAGCCTCACTTCACCCTGCTTCAATTGAAGGATGGTGATACCATACACATAATCTGCCTACCTTGCTATCCCCCGACTACTAAGAAGCTTTGCTTCGTTCGACTAGGTAGGGGGACTGACGAGGGGGAAGCGCAACTTAGCGAGCTTAGGGGTGGCCGACCACTACATAAACCGCTGGCGGAGAAAGCTCGAAGAGCTTCCCTTCATTCACTTTGCGGGAGCCGCACAACACATAGCTGGAAGTCAGAGGGCCACTACTTCACCAATCTCATCTTCACCGAGACCTTGCTGAGTCCATGTCGCGAGATCATCATGTCTTTTTATGCAACAAGCTGGGCATGTTAGCTCCAGCGTCGAGTCCGTTGATTGGAAGGTTTTTGTAGTATCATCGCGTCGAGCCGTACTCTATTCGAGGCTGTTGAAGAAACCCCCAAGCCAACGCTATACAGAGAAGAGACCAGCCAGGTAATACGTAGAAGAGTGAGAATGCCAGATTTTGATCCTTTCTTTGATGGATGGCTTGTAAGAAAAGAGTTCCCCAGGAACAAAAGCGGTTTCCAGCAAGCAAGCAAGTAGCGAGTGATCCCCAGTTTCAAGCAAAGCGCGCGCAGGAACAAAAACTAAAGTGGTGGCCACTATTCACGAGATCATTAAAGTCCCTCTTCACAAGGCCATGACAGATTTATCTGCTCCTCAACACAAGAAGAGAAAGTGGAGGAGCAGATTTGAGCATCACATCTTGACCATGGCCACTGCCTATGCCATTTCTCACCGTTCACATTTTAAGAAAGGGAACATTGCACACCTCTTGTGAGTTGATCCATATCTGATTATTCTTGTGACAAAACTCTCATTGACAATAGTGCTGCACTCAACATAATACCCTTCTTTATGGTACAATCTCTTCATCTTGGGCCTCTCAAGAAAATCGGAATCGTAGTTCAATTTGCTGATGGATCTATTAAGAGGCCGAAGGGTATTTTAGAAAACACTGTCATTCTTATTCAGGGCATCAAATCTACTTCTGATTTTGTTGTATTGCCCATGGATACCTCCACCCCTGTGGAGAACCCACCAATCATCCTAGGAGAACCTTTCCTCGCCTATGCGAGAGCTGTTATTGATTGTGGATCAGGAGATTTCGCTTCCGTTCTGATGTAAGGAGCGATGTGTTGACCACTACACCAATTATTGTCTAGAGACCCGCATCCCAAGAGAGTGTGCCCGTGTTATCCAACCCCAAGGACTTTGACCTTGATGATACTACCAGAGATTTTTGCTGTACGTTGGATGATACTGAGACCTGAGAATTCCTTTTCAAGAAGGAGGACTCAAAAAGCATAGCACATGGAGTTTCTCCTTCTAGTATGTAGCGATGCATTGATGAAATCCGTGAGATTTACATAATAAACACCCTAGAGCGGAAGGCAAACACTGAGACTAGACATGACGGTCGTTATTTGACTACTTTCATTGATGAGTTCGTTCCTTTTCACCCTGATTTAGATGAGATTGATAAGGACAAATTTGATTTGATTTCTTTTATAAAGGAATTTGAGACTTTTGATAAATATGATGATCCAAAGAGGCTCACCATGCTGGAATTGATCTTACTTTTTTGGATAATGAGTTCAGGCCTTTTTACTTTGATATTTGCGAGACTTCCCAGGCTAGACATGACCACACTACTTCCACTGGCCGATTTAGGCTTGCACACTTTGAAATTGCTGAGGGTACATTCTTGGTCGATCCTAATTAGATTATGTCTAATGATGGTCCCAATATCGACCTATCCCAATATCGACCTACACGTTGTCAAATCCATTCCTCAGCGATCTCGCAAGAAGGTCCACTTTCGACCTTATTGACCTTTGTACATCCACCCCTCTTGTATATCCTTTCATTTTATTCTTTCTTCTCCCGTTTTATCGTTCACCCCTTTTTCATGTGTATATAGTCTATACTTAGGATGTGCTTTATCCTAAGTATGGTGGGGTGGGGGGAATGATTTGTGTTGTTCATATTTGTCCTGTTCATCACTTCTGTTGTTGCCTATACTTAGGGATACTCTAACCTACATATAGGGGGAGTGATGTTGTTCATATCATTTTTTTATGTTTTCAGTTGAGTCCGTACATTCTCTTCCTCGATGTTTCCCTTTTATATAGTCTTCTATACTTGGATTACTTGATCCTAAGTATAGGGGTATCATCGATTTCTATTCTTTTCATCTTTCCTTTGAGTCGTTGTATCATAAGAGTCCTTTCACTTTTCTGTACTTAGCATGGGTTAGGTATTCGTTTGCCGCCCTCTGATCGCTATGAGGACATAGTTCGAGCTAAGTATAGGGGGTGTCGTATATATTGTATATATACTTTAGACATAACTCGTACTTTTAATATGATTATTTTTAGGATATATATAATTTCATAAAATCCATGTGTGTAAGAAAAAACAAAAAAAACCAAAAACCAAAAACCAAAAAAACAAAAAAAAAACAAAA
Source organism: Ottelia alismoides (assembly GCA_037367405.1). Lineage (NCBI taxonomy): Eukaryota > Viridiplantae > Streptophyta > Magnoliopsida > Alismatales > Hydrocharitaceae > Ottelia > Ottelia alismoides. The sequence goes on along the minus strand of JAZKJV010011773.1, from coordinate 249,541 downwards.
AAGAGAAAAAAAACAAAACAAAAAAAGGAAACTAAAAAAATTCCTTCTTGTATATACTTGTCTATATTTTACTAACCCTTTTCGCTTAAAAAAATCCCTAAAAGTTTTAAAACCAAAAGTCTATAAAAATTTTTATAATTAAAAAAATTATTCTCTTCACATGTCCATTATTTTAAAAAAATCCCTAAAAAATTTCAAAATCAAAAAATTGTTTCAAAAAATCACTTTTTACTTTGCATTGTACATATTTTCTTGCATTTGCATGTGCATTTTTCAGGATAGTATTGACATTTAAACTATGTCTGGAATAAAATTGAAGAATGGAGCTTAGGTGGACCTCAATCCACTTAATTTCAGAGGAACCTTATAAGAACTGGGGTTAAGACTTTTCAGGTCCTAGTGACTTAATTCTCCGAGTCCATAAGACTATTTTCACATGTCGTCTTGAGTAGTCTAAGTAGAATATTTAACAACACACACATGATTCTTTCAAATCGTGGCTTATCTTGGACAAGCACTCTACACGTAGCACTTCATGGAGGAGGTAGTGAGGAGGAAGAATCTTTTGTCTTAGGGTAGCATACGAGGGTAGTACAACTAGGAGGAACCTCTCGTCTTCCTCTAGGGAGGGAAGTGCGTCTCAATCTTGTCTAGCGATGTTGAGGTCTAAAGACAGGATGATGTGGGGTTGCAATAATGCTTCAAAAGAGGGATAGTCTACTGGATCAAGAGGAAAAACTTCGTATGTACATGCTGCACCTTCTATATATTTAAAAAAAAGAGAAAAATGCCTGCCGGAGTGTATATACAAGGATGAAAAAAGAAAAAAAAAATAAGAGCTCCAAAGTCAAATTCTTGTAAGCTTGCAATGGATGACTTGGATACACTGGTCATGCATCCAAGGATAGGTACCTACAGTGGTTACCATCCATTCTTTTCTCCATCTCCTCTTCTTGATCTCGTTGTACTTGAACTTAGAAGGGAATATCCCCATTCCTCGAGGAAAGAGTTGCTAGACCAGGGAACTAGAGTTACGTTGTTGAGGAAGGTTGTTTCTTTGCTACTTCTAAGATGGGGAGCTATAATTCACTTACACCATACAAGTAAATATTCATAGTCATAAGAATTTGTATATGTAGACTTGTTCTGACCTAACTGTTGAGGCGACCAGAATAGGAGTCTTGTGGAACTTGGAGGATGTTAGGTTTTAAATCGATTTCCCATTAAGGTTCTTCCATACTAATAATCTAAAGGTTTGACAGAGCTCCAAACTACAATTTTATGAAGATAAGTTTAATACTCAATATTTTTCTAATTTCTTTATTTTCCTTCGTTTTTATTTATTCACTTATTCTTTCAAATAAGTGTTTGCTAAAGGACTAGCAAAGGTAAAGCGTAGGGGGGTGATGAGTCTGCATTTCATCATCTTTATTCATTAATTTTTGCTTAAATTCCCTTATAAAACACATGTATATAATACTAACCCCATATTCTTACTACCTTGCATCTTTGTGTAAATATTGTACCTTTATTATTATTATTAATTTAATCTAAAATAATTAAATAAAGACAGAAGTGAAAAATAAAGAAAAGAAAAAAAGAAAGAGGAAGACTGTATATATATAATAAATACTGGCTGACATGAACATCGAGAGAAGGTCAAGACTTTAGTTGATCGACCATGAATAAAGTAGCGGGAGATAGGGTCCTTAATCAGAAAATCCAAAAAAATGTGTTGTAAATACTTCTCACTTATTTTGTATATATCTGTATAAAACAAACACTGTTTTATTTGTACATAGATTGACCCCAAAATAAATAATTTTCAAAACAAAAGTTGTAAATAAAAATGTTTCCTGAATATAAAAATGTTTACCAAATAAAATCATGATAAAAATGTTTCCTAAATAATAAAAATGTTTACGAAATAAAATCATTTATATAATAAAAGTTCATCCGGAAAAAGACATTAAGCGATAATTGAAAGATTAATTCTACCTCCATTTGAACTATAATTGAACCAAACTCACTTCCATTCTATTCTAATTTAAATTATCTTTAGAATGGCTGTGATTTCATAATTTTTAGAGTTATGGTTGAAAAATTAGTTTTCTGGGGTGGTTTGTGCAATTTTACCATTTATTTGTACATATTATTTTTGTAAATATTTGTAATATTTTTGATAATTATTTAAAATTGAAATAAGAAATAAATAAAATTAATTTCCTTATTTAACTTTGTATATAATGTACCATATATATAGTATAGGTAGATAGTTAATATTCTTAAATATTAGCCAAAATAAATAAAACAATTAACATTTATTAATCAATTTAATAAAGTGAAGTAAATACAAAAAAATAATTTTTTGTAAATAATTTTAACACTAATTTTATTTTTATCTCATTTCAATTTCTTTCCTTCTCTCTTTTATCTTCGTTTAATTTTTAAATTTGAATTCAAAATTCAAATTCAATTAATCCTCTATTTAATTGGCTCCTCCTCCCTCTTCTCACTTGATTAATCTTTTGTGAGAGGAGTCCGATCTCTAAGAGTCTTGTTGTCGCAGAAGGGTGCCCAGCCTCCAAGCTTTCTGGTGACAGTGAGTCGGCCTTCATCGATCATGGTTTTTTCCATTGCTAAGGTGAGATCCACATTTTTCATCTCTTATTTTTAACCTAGGTTGATCATAGTTTATTTTTTCGCATCTTTATTTCATCATCATTTTTTATCTAGATCTTAGAATCCATCAGAATTTTGATTCACCTTAGACTTTGATTTCTCATCTCATTTTCTCGATCTCTCAACGTTCGCGTTCTATCCACCACGATCTCTCAACTCCGGCCACGTACGATGGTCGGAGACATGGATCCATTCCTCATTTTTTGTTGGATCCTCATTTACGTATTCGTTTGATTTTCGGATTGGGTCATCAGGATCGGATCCTAATTTATTTATAAATAAAAAATAAAAAATAAAAAATTACATAGCTTTTCTTTCTAACATCTGTTTTGTAAGATTAAAAAACTTATTTTAAAATTTAAAATAGAAATAAGAAAACTAAAATTTTTTTTACAGTTTCTATTTCTAAAAAAAAGTTATTTTTTCCTCTATTTTTATTATTAAAAAATAAAAAATAATAAAAGAAGAAGTTGCGGCAGGCATCGCCCCTTACCCCGCAGGCGGCGCCCGTCTCCGCTTGGAGCCTGCGCAACAACATCCTCCAGCCTCTTCACCTCGTCTGCAGATCTGCACCCACGCCCGTTCTCCGACACCGCCACTCTTGCCAGCCTAGCCGAAGCCGCACAAGGACCTCAGCCCGATCCCTGCTAACCAATGACAACATACCATCCACCACGTGCACCTCAGTTCGGTCCCCCAATGTCGTCGGGCATGAGCGCACCCAACCGTGAGCTGCGAATCCCCTCATCCATGTGAAGTGAAGCACACCTCCAAATCCAGTAGGAGCTCGCACGGGTCCCCTTCTCCGCCCATCCAACTTCAGATGCCGCTCAAAGACCTCAACCACATCTGCCATGCGTTGATTTGTCGCAGCCACCTGTGACTCTCCATTCACAACAAAACCTCCACCATCCACGCGCGAGCATGCCACCATAACCGACCTCCATAGCCCGCTAGCCGCCAGCCCGCTTGAAGAGTTGGCGCAACCACCTCTCATATTTGGATACAAAGAAACAACAAAGAAACCTGAGGAGTTATGAAATTAATTGGGCAAATTACATATCCGCCCCTAGAGTTTCCAAATCTTCAGAAAAGAACCCCGCTTCCTCCAGTAACGTGCAATGCACTTGTTTATTGGGTAAATTGCAAAAATATTCCTCTATTTATTTCTTATTATATTTTTATTAAAAAATATTAACTATTTACATTTCAGCCCATGATATCCAGACTTTAAATTTCCATGACTTTTCATTAAAATAAATGTTTCTAATGCACTGAAAATTCTATAAAAAGTTATGTAGACTCCTGCTGTGTACCTGATCATTGTATAAATTTTTCATTGCATTTTATTTTCATTTGATATTACAAAAAAATAAAAAAACATGTCATATTTCCTTATTTGAAATTTAAAAAATCCTAAAAATCTGAATATTGCTCTAAAATTCTAAAAAATAGATTAGTTTTATTTTATTATCTTTTAATTCTAGTCCAATTTTCTTGCATTAATTCTGTTCAAAAACAAAAAAAAATCGAAAATTTTTAAGAATATTAGAAAAATCAAAGAAATTTCTACAAAAATCCAAAAGTTGTGATTTTACTTCTTGTTTTTAGATATTCGTCTATATTTTAGCATAAAAATAATCTCTAGGAGTTTTGGGCACTTAGATTATTTTTAAGTTGCAAATTACTCCAGGCTGTGCACTGTTTATCAATTTTGCCACTGATTGATTTTTAGAAAAATACAAAAACATATGAAAATTTTACAAAAATTCCCAAAAATATTACAAGCCTTTAAAACCCAAAAATATTTTCTCTGGATTTTTCTGAGCATTTTTGATATAATTTAAAAATACAAAAAAGTGTGGTGTACATATTTCTTCCCTTGTGCATATTGTTCCTAATTTTTGAAAATAAAAAATTGCAAAGTGAAAATCACTAAAAAATGAAAATCAAAAAATAAAAAAAATTTCAAAAATTAAAAAAATACGTAAAAACGAAGGATAGTTTGCATTTGAGATTTCCTTTTCTTTTAATTGATTTTTTGTCGATTATTTGAATAACCCTTGGGAATTGTAGCCACCCTGTTCTCGATCTTGTTTGCTATATAGGTAAATAAGTGGAAAAAATATTTCTCTTGCTCTAGCTTATTCTTTTTTATTATTTCAGATTGAGAAGAAATAAATAAATAAATAATTTTTTGTTTGTTGATGCTTGATTGGGTTGCAACGACTTGTTCATAATTCAAATAGTTCAAAACCTCAGAAAAGAATAGCAACAACCACTACCAACATCTCTTTCTTTGTCAATGTATAATTGCGCTAAGAATCATCTAAAGTATGATTGTCATAGTGGATAGAAACAGGAAGTCCATTCCTCCTTTGTTCAAATACAACTCCGACTGCAAAATCTGAAGCATCCATCATGATCTCAAAAGGAAGAGACCAATAAGGTGGCTGTAGGATAGGAGCACTGGCAATCATCTCTTTCAATGTGAGGACGAAACTAAGATGTTTAGAAAAATGGCAAGCATGCACCTCTGGAATGTATCAGGGTCATTACTCAATCCAAAGGGCATCCGTCTAAAAGCGTACATGCCAAAGGGACATGTGAAAGTGGCCTTATACAAATCTTCAGGAGCAATAATAACTTAGTTGTATTAGAGTAACCATCAACGAAAAAGAAGTAATCCTTCCTTGCCATCCTCACTATAAACTGATCTATAAAAGGAAAAGGGAAGTGGTCCTTCTTCGTCACGATGTTCTTTTTTCTGTAATCAACACACACACCATGACATTATTACTCGCTTTTGAATCTCCTCTCCACCCTCATTCTTAACCATATGAACTCCCAGCTTCTTTGGGACAACATGTAATGTGCGAACCCATTCAGAGTTGGAGATGGGATAAATAAACTCTGCATCACACCATTTCCTATTCTCTTTCTTGACAACATCTCGTAAAATCAGATTCAACATGTGTTGAAACTCTTTGGAGGGTCTGCTGTCATGAACAAGATAGATATGGTGAGAACACAAAGCAGGATTTATCCCACAGAGATTGGATACACTTCACCAAATAGCCTTGCAGTTTCTTTTAAGAATCTCCATTAGATGAGATTCTTGCTCTTCGGTCAGAGATGAGCTGATAATGATCGGAAAATGTCCATGTAGACCTACAAGGAAAGTATACTTCATATTTGGTGGCAATGTCTTTAGTTCTAGCAAGGTAGAGTCTGGCTCTGCTGTAACCTCATCTGTATGCGTACTGGGATCTGTGCTCATGGTAGATGTGTCTGCAATATGGTCATCCACCATCTCAATGTGCTCCAGAGTTGGACTACATCAGATGTCGAAAACATCATCTGACTCACTACTATACTTATCCTCGAAATGACTAGAGGAAAATAACTTAGGTAAATGAAAATCAATCTCTAAATCATCTGATGTGTAGGAATCAGGTGAAATCTCAGAATCTGAAATATCTGCAATCAAATCATCAGGTATCTGTTCTATATGAGCATCATCATCCATGCTGAAATATAGGGTACCATCAGAAGAACTGCCAATTGTCGTCTCGGATCCATCCTCTACTAGGATATCACGAATCTTTTTTTGATACCTCTTAAGGTCGTCAAGACGAATCTCATCCATGTAATCATAGGTGGCTAAAGAACTCAATGCATTTGGACTAGGTATAGATGCAACACTGGATGTGTGTGATTCTTTTGCCATTTCTATGCGTACCTTCTCACCCTTAGTTTGAAAAGATACCTTCACTATATCGTAATCGAAGAGGGCCTTTGTGGTCTCCAAGAAAGGCCTCTCGATAATGATCAGGGTAAGGTGCAACTGTATTGGGCAATACATGTTTAGGAAAGTAAAGTCCACTGGGAATTGCTAGCCCAGCACGGTCAAGATAACATTCCTCAAAATGCCCCTAGGTCTCTTTATAGATCTATCAACAAACTAAAGATCACACATGATTTGTATAGAGGACCTGACTTGAGCTTGTTGAGTAAAGAAGATGGTAACAAACTGATCAATGAAACATTATCTAATAGAGTGCGATCGGATAGTGCATGGGAAATCTCACATCTGAAACAATGTGCTCCTGAATCCTTCTTTTTCTTGGGTAATTTGTTTTGTATAGCACAGGATGTGGACTTGGTCAAAACATGTTTCTTTTTAGGTAATCTCTTCTTCATATGCATGGTACATCTATTCTTCAACTAACTCTTGAGCGTAGGAAAATGATCCAAGGCATCATGGAGTGGAATCTTTAGAAAAATTTGATCTCTCAGTCTCTACAGTAACAACATTCTTTGGTATTTTTCTTTCCTTTTCCATACAAGGCATCATGAAAAGGAACAAACTCAAGAACAACAAACTCAACATCTGAGGCAAGTTAGATGAAAAGTAGTTATTATATAAAGCTCATAGGTGTAGTCTCCTAGGGTAGTTCGTTCTTAATCCGGCGGTGCACACTGACTTAAACAAGACTACTACTTCTAACGTCTGAGGCAAATGGCTGCATCAAGAAACAACATCAGAGAGTAAGTCCAAGCATAGGACACAAGTCCAGGGATTTTGGCTCTATTCCTTAAGTGTATGTGCCTCGCTCTGTCTGGAGTGTACTTGTAAACAATGTGGGGATTGGTCTCCCAATACAAATTTTTATGTCCAGGGTTTTTAATTTTTTGGTCAAGTTTTTCTTAAAATTTTTATAATTTTTAAAAGTTTCACTTTTTTCGATATTTTCAAAAAAATGGGAGGTCAATTCTTTTTAATTTTTCAAAATATATCTCACAGAGGGAGAATCATGGAATGCGGTGGAAAACATTGATGCATGCAGAGATAGAGATCATACATGACACTAATAGTATACATGCAAGTGATCCGTGTAGAAATTTAAAACCTATGCTAACGCATGCAAAAAGTGATAAAAACTGTATCCTAAATCAACAACTCTAGTGTAAGAATGAATTAATTTTCAAATCAATGAATTACACCTAAATATGGATTAGGGAAATGGGTTTTACTTTAGTCGTCTAGTCAATCAAGCATAAACCCCTAGGCTCCACAAATCACATGAAACAAAGAAAAATTGCTGAAAACCGAAACCCGTAGTGAGGTCCACCAAGTGAACCAACACCTAGCAAAACAAACCCAAAAAAGTGTTCAAGTCTGGGTACAAGTTGGGATGTCCTTAATGGACCCCTTCTACAAAAGTCAAAATGGGAAAGTGCCCTTTCCTCTCTCACAAAGTAGAAAATGATATAAGTACAAAATAATCTGCCAACTCGCTCTGCTCCTCTAAAACCAACTTGTAGAGAAAGAGTCGATCTCTACACTCTCAACTAGTTCGACTTTTAAAGAAGCCGACTGATCATGTAGGCCATACAAAACTTTCTAGCAAAAACATACAATAATCATAAAAATCAAGAAGACCGAATAAAATCGAATAAAGACATAAAGGTCATAAAAACTGTAAAAAAACTTGTAAAAAACACGAAGAAACTCAGAAAAAACAAGAAGAAGGAAAATTCACAAATTAAAAAATTAAAAATTGAAATATGGCTAATGCCTCACCGACAATGGTGCCATTTTGATAAACATTTGTGAAAGTTGGCGAATTTGGGATTGCATTATATTTGTATATGAGGTGTGCATTGTACCGCATCTCATACGCCTTCACACTCGTGTTTTTAACTTGACTTTATGTTCTCTCCCGTATATTCTTTTGACATAGATGATTATGACAAGATGGATTTTCCGTTCAGACTCCGTGAGATTTTGATGATCCACCATCCGTCGTATGTCTTCACACACTCAGGATGACCCTCTTCCAGAGTTGATCCTATCTAGTCATGAGGAGACTCAGACCCAGACTCCCTCACCTCATAGTCCTTTTATTGAGGCAGACCCACACCTAAAATTTTCCTCTATTTCTCCTACACATTTTCACTGAGTTCTTATGAGACTTTTTCATTCCCAAAGGATTCAAAGATCATGGCTAGAGGGAAGGGACTAGTTGACGATAGAGCCACTAAGGACATACCGACCAGGAGAGACACACAGATGATAGCCCTAATCCGTCATCATATATTACTACGAGGATTCTCAGCGCATTGCAACAGATGAGTTTACAGATCAGACATTAGTGTAGAGTCCATGATGAGCTGAGAGCTGAGATCGCTGCACTGAGAGCAGGAGCTGGGAACCCACCACCGCCTATCGTGGTTCCCGTTACTTTGAGAGATGAGTATGACCCTAAATCAAGGATGTTGCACCATTGGATCCTATTATTACCAAATCAAGGTTCATACAATTTGAGACCGTCCTTCATTTCTTTGCTTTCCAAGTACTATGGGAATACTTCGTTTACCTTTTTGCAGCAGTTCGAGATGATTTGCGGTATGACTAGTTATCTAGGAGTTAGCAGGAGACTGTTCTCTTGAAGGCATTCCCCTTCGCCTTAGCAGTTACCCTATTGGTTGAATCACTTAGGGAGGGAGATCTATACCTGGAACATTCTGAAGTCCACATTCCTACGTAAATATTTTCCTCTAGGACATACATAACATGATGAGGAGCCAGATCTCCAATTTTACACGTTACCGCATGAACCATTACACGAGGCATGGGATCGATTCAAGTATTTGATAGAGAGATGCCCGAACAATGAGATACCATTTTAGGTGCTAGTAAAAAACTATTTTAGAGGACTCCAACTAGATGTTCAGGGCCTAGTGAGCACCGCATGTGGCGTCACTTATCTGAATAGGGATGTTGAGTCAGTTTGGTCCATCTTTGAGGCAATAGCGGAGAATTCACGCATTATTGATTCCACCTGGGCATTTAGAAGGGCCCACAACCACCACACCAGAGAGAGCATCAGAAGGTGGTACATGTCTTAGAGTCAGAGTCACGATCTGACATGGGATTCATTTGTGAGAAGCTTACATTAGTTGCTGTGATTAAGAAGCAAGTTCGGGATTTATAGCCACTACCAGAGTTGGAGAAACTATCATCACTTCCTCAGTAGTTGAGTGATTTGACGAAGAAAGGTGACCGAGCTTCAGCTTGAGTACTAGCATACCCATCCTTCTTCTACTTCTCACCATGTTCAAAGATCTTTACCCGCTCCTCCCACCTACCAGATACAATTTGTTTTAAGTGAGCCAACAATGACTATATTTTGATAACATGGGTTTTACGAGCGATAAAATGTTAGTGTCAATGTAGAGGAATTGCTCTAAACAAAATCATAATTAATCAAACAAAGATTAATAAAATAGGAGAAAGAAAGAGAATGAATGAATAGATTTCTCTCTTATTTTTTCTTAAACTAATTATTTATCTATGTAAGTTTCCCTCGGTCGAACACAAGGAGGAAAAATAGCGATACTAGGGTTTTTGAGGGAAAGAGGGTATTTTTGTGATTTTTATCTCTTCTTGAAGAAATAAATAAAAGCCAGGAAAAACATTTTATATGTTTTTTTGAAAATTTTATTTTTATTTTTTCCAATTTTTGTTTTATTTTCATAGTGTTATTTTTCAACACAACTTTATCTACAATATAGTAGGTGGAAAATATTGTAGATAAGTGGTACTATATAGTATATGAAATGCTCGAGCAATGGGCACGAGAAAAAACTCAAAAACAAGTCAAAACGACTCGATAGGTGAAAAACCAACACACAATGATAAAGAGAAGAAAATAAACAAAAAATATGAAGGAACCTTACTAGGGAAGTTGGCTATGCACTGAAGAAGTATCATAAAAAAAATAAGGTCCACAAAGTGACTAAAGTTCACGAAGTATACATGGGCACAACTGTTAAAAAAGAAAATAAAAAGGTTCTGCAATTTGGTCCCTCGTAGGGACTAAAATGAAAAGAAAACAAAATTTATTACATTCATATCCCTACATGGGGACCTAAATGTAATATATAGAAATCTCTAGGGCAGGACTGAAATATTTGGAAAGAAACGTGGTTAATAATGCAAAATTTCCTCTGGTTCACGCGAACAGCCTAGATTAGACGCTCTGTGCGATCGTAATCGTCAGATTTGGCCACATGGCAGAATTTTGTACAACACCTGTTCTTTTTTAGTCTTCCCTAATTATGATCTTGCAGTGGCGGATTTCTTCCTTTGGTTGATTCTCCAGCGATGGGATTGTGATACAACACTCTAGTAGGGCCAGAAGGGGGCTCCTTCTCTTTCGAGCTCACATAAGGTGAGAAGGAAGTAGATGAAGGATGCGTAGATGACTCATATTCTAGGGTTTCAAATGTTAGCTCTTGGGCTGCAGCACGATTGTGGAAGTGGCAACGAGGATGCTCCATAAGATGAATGATTAAGCTCCATATGTGATAACAGACTTGCAAGAAGATGGTACTAGCTCGGACTAGCAAAAATCGTACAAAAAGTTAGTAATTATTGTAATTCATAACAGGGTTCCAGAAAGTCTATATAAATTGAAAATAAATTGTAAATTGGTTGAATCGAGTTGGAATTGAGATACATTCTTAGACATGTTTAAAAGATGGGTGATTAACCTATCTAATGGAGTAATTATCTATGCTAATCTGGCTCGATAATCGATGGCAAAATGAAAGGGAAATGAATGAAATCACCTGGGAATGAGAGTGTATAACTCTGTAGTCTTTGCTCAATGGGAGGTGGTCCCAGAACTCTACACAACGGCGATGGTCGTGATGAAAGGCATCAACGCCTTAGAAATCCCCTCTGGTGATCTCTCTTCCATACATATAATGCACGAGTAGTTGTCACCTCTTGGATTGACCGAAATCGGAGAGAGAAGTTGATATCTCGGTCAGTTAATTCTGGAAGTGAGAAAGTTAGTTGGTTTGAGTCAACTTTGTATCATTATATAGGAGAATCAAAGGAACTTGGAGATGAAATCGAGGGTTGGTGTGGAAGGTGGAAGTTAGGAGGGCTGAATTAATGGTTAGGATTGGCCTTAGGACGAAAGGTGGACGTGGGGAAATTAGTTAAAGTGGAGGCATGGCCTACACTTCTTTTCTTAAGAATCCACCGAGGTGTATCTATTTTGAGTATCTAAGATACCTTTGACACCTAGACTTGTATCCCTCGACGAAGAATCACGGGTGATGGGGAAGTAGAAATGGTAATAGGCTCGATGGCAAATGAGGTCACATGGAAGTGGGAAAAATGGAGGAAAAAGTGGAGAAATGACTCGCCTGGCAAATCAGAAGAGAAGACGAGGAGTTGACTTGGCTCAACATTCGTTGTGTTGTGATTGGTCCATTTAGGACACTACAGGACAAAACAACCCATTTAGTATACTAAATGACAAAATAACCTATTTTATTCCAAATAAAAATGTTTATCATTTTATGTAGTATTTTAATATGATTTTATTTTTTTTAATTTATTTATACAAGTTCATTTTTAAGGGTATATTTAGGTTTATTCGTCTATGTTTTGTATTTTTTTTATTTTATTTTTTTATATTTGTAAATCTTATTTATATGTACATAAATATATCTTTATTGTATTTTCTGATGTATTATGTACACTTAAATAAATAGGAGTATATATTTTGTAGGTATAAGTATTGTATATGTAACTATGTATTTAGCTATATTATTTATTTTAAAGCATTTTTTTGTTTTTATTTTATTTCTATATTTTTAATAGAATATAAATAATATTTACAAGAGTATAGACATATAAATGGACAAAAAATTAAAAGAATAGTTTTCACCTTTATAGATTTACAAGTACAAATATAGATGATCCATCTATATATTTTACTCACATATTTATTTTCATTTTTTGATGAATTTGTTTTACTTTAATTTTGTGTTTATGATATATATATATAATATTTACAATATTATAAAAATCTAAAATTGTAAAAATAAAAATGAATAGATAAAAAGAATATTTTATGTTGGTATACTATACAATAGGGGTCCAAAACCTTACTTTCACACCTTAGCTCCAAAAAAAGCTTATTAAAAGTTATATACATCTAAAGATGATTTTTATACATTCCTTGGTTTTAGTTAGGAGATATGGGTATGGGAAGTTGAGATTTGGGATTATTATTTTAAGTATAACATGTATATTGTATATTAGTTTCATATGAAATTAATTTTGTATTTTTTTACATATTATTATCTACGACTTTTATGTATAAAGTTTCTTTATTCGATGAACAAATAATAAAGAATAAAATACATCCCAAAAATGCTTTATTGGTGAATAAATAGGCATACTTTTATTGCATTTTTGGCCCTTCTCTCCCCTTACTTAATTCATTATCGACCAAATTAGTTCTTAACTTGGTATCGGGGTTTGAGGTCATAAAATGCCTTTGAAATTTTATTTCTTTTCTTTTCTTTCCTTTATTCTATAATTTTGGCATTATAAGCTACCTTTTGTGTACATTAAATGGATCAAATAATGAATGTTAATTTGTTCAAAATAATACTACATACATGCATTAGCTTAGATTTTAAGGCCAAATTGATAGAATAATGATGAAATAGAGATTCATTAACCATCAAGTTCGAAGGGGTGTGAAAATTTCTAAAGAGCCCTCGATTGTTCCATAATTCAACCATGCTCCCGAGAGTTTTCCTATTTACATTTACATCCCTGCATAGGGACCTAAGTGTAAGGTTCCTGATTCTTTTCTTGAAATTAGCTCCCTGACCAGGGACCTAAGTGAAAGATAGCCTTTCTTCATGTATTTTTTTATTCATGATACATTGAACTTTGAACACTTGTGGACTATTTTGGACATCATTTTTGTGTAGTATATTTTTTCTATTTTTTATTTTGAATCAAATTTCAAAGAGATTTTATTGCATTTTGTTGGTATTTTATTCATCGATCTTTGATTCATTACAATTTCTTTTTGAGTTCTTTTTCAAGCCCATTACTCAAGAGTTTCATCTACTATATATTATCACTATATCCTATATCATCTCTATGTACTATATTGTATATCAAGTGTTGAAAAATAATTAAAAATTAAAATTTAAAGTAAAAAAGACAAAAAATCATATGATAAGAAGATTTTCTCGCAGAAGATAAGAAAATATTAAAAAATCACAATATTAATTTCTTTACTCGAAAAATACAAATGCAATTTTTTGCCTCCGTGAGTTTGGCCCAGGAACACTTTCTTAGTTAAATATTTAGTGAAACAACAATTTTACGAGAGAACATATCATTTTATCTTTCTCTCTCCTAAATTCTTGTACTTTGTTTTGATATATTGGCTTTTCCTCACTAGTTTCTACAACCGACTTTTTTCCTCTAGCAAAACCCTTGTATCAATATAGTACGTTTCGAACTGATTTGTGTAAAAATATTTGTAAATGCTTTGAAAAATTTTCTGACTATGTGAATTTTTTTTTGAAAAAATGTTTGACATTGGTTACAAAATAATGGGATTTTACTTGTTTTGAAAACCTTTTGAAAAATGTTCTGAAAATATATATATTATGTGACACAATTTGTAAAATGACTTCAAAAATCTTTTCAAAAATGTGGGGGGAAATGAGACTAATTTTTGTTTGTAAATACTTATAACATGTTATTTATAAATATAATATAATATATAATTCACGAAAAAATTAATCAATTGAGTTGGTGTATCCTTGCCTCTATCACTATCAATCAAGACTTGAGGATTACAGAAATTTTTATTTATGAGGTCTTAAGACTTCGAGTTAACCAACCTCAGTTATTAGGGTCTTTGATTTAATTACTCACACTTCCCTAGTTTGAAAGATATGGGTGCTATATTGCACACTTAATCTTTACCTTAATGAATATGACGTGCACATCACACACACAACTGAATTTGATGATGAGATGAGTTGAGGTTTCACTTGAGGAACTAGGATTTGAGATTTGTGTCTGGGCTTGATCTTATGATGCTCGAGTATGGGATGAAATCGATGAAGGCTTCATGAAACATGAGTGTCACCAACCATAGCCAGTATGATAACAAGTTCTTTTATTATCTCTTGATATTGACCTATGTGCTAGGGTGTGCTGAAACATAAAAAATGTCGATCAGTGTGTGCCAACATGGTAAAGAAGTGGAGCTAGCTAAAAATCAAAAGTAACGGTAGAGAAAGAAAATTACTTACACTTCAAAGACAAATACAAGAGCTTCCACCAAAGGCAAGAGCTCCCAATCTTTCAAAGTGTGCACTTTGGCCAACCTTTTTAGGATTTTACGAGTCAGAAAAGCACCCAAAAAGGGCTCTGCATCATATAGTCATGATTACTATATAACCCTAGGTGAATATATGTGCCGTATCATGTTCATAAATAAGGATCTCCATACTCCTCTGATTCTTGGGTCATTTTTGAGTCCCTTAGCTCTTCGACCTTGGCCTAGTGGCATCCCAGTGATAGAGGGAGGCCCCCTGAGGTCTTAAGCGACTGAAAGAGGAGGATGTGTACCCCTCAACGGTGCTCCGGCCACCTCTGCTTCCTAGTGTCAAAACCCTGATACGAGCTATGCTATTTCATTTCCTAGGTAGATTTTAATCTCGTCTTTTATTCTCTTCATTTAGTTTCGTATTTTAGTTAGTTATTTAGCATAGCTTAACTTGGTTACCTCATTGGAGCTCTAGGTCTCCGGTTGACTGCTTCACCGTCATATACCCATCTTCGACCCACCAACCACCTTCCTTTCGTTCCTTCGTATTCCTCCCAAGCCTCACAATGCTTCGTTCATCCAGATCCTCTTTGGATATGGAGTTGGGTGCTCCAACTCCACATCTATCCAGAGCACCTCCGCCGCCTCTAATCGAGATGTGGTAGTTTGCCCTCAGCCCCCTTGTTATTTTGGACATATCAGTCCATGAAGGAGCCCTTCTAGATCGAATATCAAACCTAGAGTACTATCTCCAGGTGCCTGAATGACCATCAAGCTCCAACGGCATTCTCAACAGGCTCCGAACCATTTCGATGCACCTTGGAGCTTTGCAAGACTTGTATGAGTTAAAAGCAGTCGTCGATGTAGTGTTTGCTCGTCGGAGAAACACACATTAGCCAATTAAAACTCACTAGAGGTGAGTTCATCTAAGTTCCTCCAACATCCCCCCTGCCGTTGGATTAATGGAAGTTCTTCCTGTGCTATAGGAGATGCCAAATCATCCAGAGCCTAGACCGTTGGATCTCTCCCTGATATCTAATTGTCGACGTCAAGCTACGAAGCGTAATCATTGCACCAACATTCCCCACGTCGACAAGTGAATATCATGCGTCTATTGGATCATGTAAAGGACGGGGTAAATTGCATATCTCGCCCCACTGATTTTTTATATTAATTTATTACCCTTGTAATATATAGCGTAAATAAATCTGGTCATTTTGCATAGAGTCCCTTGATGTTTATGGATATTACGCGTAGTCCTATCTGGCTCTACTCACATGTAGTCCTACATGAGATGGAAAAATTGCATTTATAACCCTAATGATATTTGTATTTATATGTAGTCTCATAAAATTTAATAAATGTTTTCTATTTTCGGAAAAATTGCATATGATCCCCTGGCTTTTATTTTATTTGAAAAAAATGCCCTTCCTAGTTCATGTAATTTTTGTGATTGAAGTTCATTTATTAAAAATATCACCCGTGCTTCGAAAATTAAGCAAAAATAGAGTTAGATGCCATAGTATGCCTTTTCATTCTTTATATATATTTTGGATTTGTTAGCATTTTAACTAATTATTAGAATTCAATTGAGCACATTTTTATCCCTATCAAACTTAAAAATTATAAAAAATAGAAAAACATTTTAAAAAACTCCCCAAAAATATATTTTGGTTTATATTAACCTATTTTTTCTCCAGAACAAAAATCCTTAAAAATAGGAAAAAAACCTAAAAATAAAAAAATCTCCAAAATCCAACAAAAAATATTAAAATTCACTAAAACCCTAGAAATATTTTTTGTCTCTAAATTTTATTCATATTATTATATATCTATTAAAATTGTCTTGTAGATATTTGGATTTTATTTGCTATTTTTAATATTCAATTCAATTTGACATATTTATTAAATCCATGATTTGGGATATTTTTGAGTTTAAAAATCCATAAAATTAGAAAAAATATATGAAAATCACAAAAACATTAGAAAAATATTTAAAAACCAAAACATTTTATTTTCTGTATTTCATCTATTTCTATTAGTATTTACATTTATATTACCTTATTGTATATATAGCTTTATTTTCTTATATATCTTATATTTTATTATTAAAAGAAAAGGAAAATAAAATCAAAAAATGTAAAAGGGAAAAATATAAAATTTAAAACAAATAAAAAATACAAAAAATTTAAAAATATATAAAATACAAAACCCACTAAAAAGTTAAATGGTCAAGAGAAAAGAACAAAATTTTTGGTCTTACCTGCCCAATCGAGCATTTGCTCCCTGAGTTTGACCTTTAAACATGCTTACACCTATAAACATCCATTGTAGAGTTATAATAAATTTTAACTCCATGTTTGTGCTATTTCATTGCTTGATTTTTAATTGTCGGTAAATTGTTGATTGATTAGGATTTTGTGAGAGGTCAACGCATCGACTTGATTTCTCACCTTGTGAGATTTTCAGACCCTCACAAGATCATGTTGATCATATGGCACCATTGTTAGGGAGCAATGCTACATAGATTGGTTTATTTATTTATTTTTTCTACTCTTGTCTATCAATTTTTTTTGTTCATTTATTTTCACGATTATTTATTATTTGTGACTTGTCTAATCACCTTTCCTTTTTTAATTTCTTGCGAGGGACTGCTACACGATGGAGGACTTCTAAGGAGGACCTGTACACCCATGCAAGGAGGATCCAACTTTTTGACTGAGTCAGCAGGAGGGAGCACCAAATGAATACTCGAAGGGATTTTTTTGGTAGTCTAGTTTTATTTTCTTTTCATTTTATTTTGTAATTGAAGTGAGAGAGTGATACTTAATTTGTAATAATTTGGACTCTCTTAGACTTGACTACTTCACAAGGTGCATTGCTCGAGGGATTCTTCCCTTAGGGGCCTCGTTGTGTTTTTCACATTTTCATTGCTTTCTTTTTTTGACTTTATTTATATTCATTTTGTGTGAATGAGACCTAGCTTAGGAGTTGCTCGCTTGATAGATTAAGGTCCAAATCCCTAATATATCTGCACATACCTATATATTTACTTTTGGACTTAGCCAAATCGTAATTATTGGTTATTTAGACTTGACACCGTATGCCACGAGGAACCTCATACAACGCTTGCAGGACCCGTTGTGGCAGGCATCGAGAGATTCCCAAGACCGGACATTAGGTTTCTTATCTAGATAATTGGCATCTAGTGCTTCACGATAACAATTACTATTTTCGAATGGTTTCATCAACATGCATCTCATATAGTGTATCTTTCAATTATGTTTATAAATCCTACATGGGGGAGCGCTAAGAAGCATTGTAAGTCTTCTGAATTTGCATGCATCATGGATTCCCGATTTGCATGGCCTTTCCAAACCTCTCCCCCTTATTTTGATCACCTAGGATGTTAATGGAATTGGAAACTCATTAGTCACATGAATTGGATAAAAAAGAGTGATAACCAAAAATAAAATTGGGATTGCTAACTCTATTGAATTCATAAAATAAACGTAATGGATTCATTGACTTGGGAGAGAAATCGCCTCATTGTAGTGTATTTTATTCTCACGTACAAATTAAGGATTAGTGCCCGAATCCTAGTCCTACCTACGTATCTGTACAATTTTTTTGAAGCTCACCTAACTCTAAAATAGAAAAGATAAATGACCACTACGATTGGTCTTCACTGTGTTCTATACGTGAACTGGGTGTTGCTTTGTACATTGATTGTGATTTTGAGTCCATTCACGTTCGTCATTCTTTGAATTGGTAGATCCATGAGTCTTTGAGTTTTTATTTTTATTGAGTCGTTATCCCTTCCTTTGTCTATGTCATTATTTTGTTTATTGAGTTGTGATATCATGTCTTGATCTTCCCTTGTGTAGCTAGATTTTGTGGCTATCTCCTTGCCCATATCACCCTATCTCTGGTCAGATTCAAGAAGACTCTCTTCTTGGACCACAACTATGTCTTCGTTTCGCCATTCTCTCCCACCCTCATTCCCTTCAGTGTCATCCAATCTTTCACTTGAGATAGATGTGCTATTAGATGAGGCCCACAAAGAGATTGTGACTTCAGAAAATATTTGAGTAAGCAAGGTAGATTTGAGGATGCTGAGATTGGTGTGCTAGTTCTTGTGTATCTGACTTTGATATGTGCATAGATATTATTGAGGACTCTGATTTTTCGCACTATCACAGGTGTGATTCTTAATTGAGGATTTTGATCTCACATGTTTGATTGAGAATGTGATTGATTCCTGATGATTCAATGATGTTGTATTGAGCTATGGCTGTACGATCTCTTATGTGGTTCCACCCATCTTAATTCAGACACGTGATGTGCTATATCTATATGTCCTTCAAAGCGACAATTCTCGTAACCCACATGATTTGACTCACCTTTCTTACAAATACATCCTCCATCTCCTGACTCTTCCATCCCCATTTAGCACTTAGAGGATATCTTTTTGACATCTTGATCCATCTCAATCAATTTCAGTCGAGGGACTGCATTGTAATGCCATGATGTTCTATTATCCTTCTTATAGACTTATTCCCTCCTACTATTGATTGATTGATCATTTTTGAGGACCTGAGACTTGACGCTAGCACATCCCTAATTTGATTGACTTAGTTTGCATTACTCCCCGTAGACTATCTACGGAAGGATGCAACATTTTACTTACGATAGGTTTCACTCACTCTTTTTGTGTCCATCTTGGTGGAGCACGAAATCGAGTTGTCTATATGGGTTGTCAGTCTCATTGTCTGATGATGTGACTGATCTGTTGGAGTACGAGATCATTTGTCTAGACTCATTTGTGTCTTCTCTCCTTGACGTTCCTTGCAAGAATGAGTCACTTTCTTATAATTATTAACCGTCTAGTTATTACTCCTTGAGGATTATCTATGGGAGACTGCGATATTTTCTAGATCTTTCAGACTCTTCTGTTGGGTAGCTGATCTGTCGCCTACTGAGACTGATTTTGTTAATTTGCCCGATGGATCCCATTCCTTTGAGTCTACTCACCTTAAGGACCCTCGCAGGGAAGAGTTCTATTTTTGGTTATTTACCGCCTAGAATGTATCACTCCCCAAGGGTTATATGTGGGAGTGTACAACATTTTGTGGGTACTCAACTTCACATTTGGTGTCTCCGATCTGGTGGAACACGAAGTTGAGTCTTTTGATTTGTATACTTGGTCTCATCTCTGGTTGTGTATCTGATTTGTTGTATCATGAGACCGAGTCTTCTGACTTATTATGGGATCTCTGACTCATCTGAGTCTGCTCACCTTGATGACCCTTGCAGGGTTGAGTCGAGTATGATGATATTCGGTGTGCTCTTAATCATTTCGTCCTTCTATCCACCGAAGATCCAGTTGTGTAGAGAGTCTCTTGTTCTTCACTTTTGTATCCTCTTGAGACTATGAGTGACATGGTGGAATCCGTATTGTTCCTTCTTCCTCCAACAATGTCGACTTTGATCTCTTACTCCTTTATTACGAGCTGATGTTCTACCTTTTTATACTAGATTCTGGCTTAGTTTTAGATCTATTTTTCCCAGTAGAAGACACCCACTTGATTGTATATTAGGGTGTCTTTATTTTTCTGACTATGTCATCATTCTCACAAGGAGACGATGACAAGAGTATGGTATTCGATTGGCAGATATTGTCCTACCTTTCACTAGTCTTTATTGTTTGAATATATATGTTTTATCTTTCCATTCCTTCTTTCTCCCGTATGTCAAATATACCCTAGATCGTCTACCACCAATGTGTCTATTCTTAGGATGTACTTTGTCCGAAGTATAGGGGTTGCAACTTTCATGTTGTTCTTTCTCTGTTATGTTTCATCACTTCTGTTGCTGTACATACTTAGGGCTCTTTTACCCTACGCATAGGGGGATTAATGTGTACATTCTTTTCACTTTTTCCTCAGTCATTTCTTCTCCTTTAATTTGTCTTTTCTTCTTTTTGTTTTCATAATTTTCTTTTTCTACCAAAAAGTGTCACCCCTTTTTGATAGTCTTTTATACTTAGGATGCTCTTTGTCCTAAGTAGGGGGGGGGTGAACACAGAGTTTTCATTCTTTGATCCCCTCTACCATCAACTCTTCTCGTCTATACTTAGGGATATCTTACCCTAAGTATACAGAGAGACAAACCGAGTTGTGATCTGTTTATTCCCACCCTCGACCCTCTCTCCAAGTAGATATAGCTTGCTAAACTTAGGATTATTTCATCCTAAGTATAGGTGACGGTCAACTTCCCATTCATTTATTTCTTTATTCATTAATTGTAGTATAGACTTTTCTATACTTGGTACGAGTTATGTTTTCTCGTTTTCTTTTCGATCTATGAGGACATAACCCAAGCTAAGTATAGGGGGTCGTATATACGTTTTATATACTTTAGCCATAACTTGAACTTTTTAATAAGTATGGCAAAAGAATTATACAATTCACTAAACCAATTAATAAGAAAAGGCTCAATATTACTCAAATTCTTTTTGTATATACTGACTAATAAGTCAGGTTGAAAATATTTTGCAAAATGATTTGAAAAATGGTTTGACCCATTTGGAAATCTTTTTATGACACGATTTCAGCCTTTGTAAACTTCTTTTAATTTGTAAAAATTCATTTTCTTTCTGTGAAATAAAATTATTTTAAAAATTTATATACAAATGGTTTGAAAAATGGTTTCAAGAATATTTTGACAAATCTATATATATTGTTGGATAAATCTTTACAAAAACATTTTCTAATATTTGTAAATATTTGCAAAAAATATTTTGGACTATAGTTTTCAAAATTGTTCGAAAAATTATTTTAACAAATGTATGAGGAATATATGCATTAGAAATTCTTTATTAATTATATATATATATCTGGAAAAATAGTAATGGTAATTAATATATCTTGTGTAAATCCTTTAAACCCTATGACTTGTAAAAAAAGAGGAACACCCATGTAAATATATGCACTTACTCCCTTTCTTTTTTCCAAAAAATCTTTTTGTTGTGAAAAATCCCTAAAAAAATTTGCAAAACCTTTTTCAGAAATCCATAAAAAGTTCAAAACTTTGAAAATTACATCAAAAAAAGATTTTGATTGCATTGAATATAACATTTGCATATCATTCACATTTTTCGGATTGAGTCAGATGATTGAAGTAGTTTGAGTAAAGTCAAAGAGTGGAGCTTGGTTGAACCTTAATGCACCAAACTTCACTAGAATCCTATGGGAACTAGATTTGAGGTACTTCAGGTCTATTCAAACTTAATTCTTTGGGACTGAGGGTTGGATTCAAGGCACCTCAACTATCTCACTAGAAACTTTTGAGACACGCATGACTCTTGTCGGTCGTGACCTAACTTGGACATTTGCATCTTTTACTTGGCTCACCTCAATTGGAGTGGTGAGGGGATTGGATTTGCCAGTGTGGGACGTACACGAGTGGAAACATCTATCCTCGTCTATGGAGGTAAATGCACCCCAACCCATCTAGTAGCCATGAGGTCTAAAGACAGTAAAGTATTGGTTGCAATAATGATTCAAAAGAAGGATAGTCTTCGAGATCAAGAGGAAAAAATTCTTATATAAATGTTGTTGTATATAGTATTTCAAGAAAAAAAGAGAATAGAAGAAAAATCAAGAACTCTAAGAAAGTGGAAAGGCCTGATTGAAAATAAAATGCATGTTGGACTGTATATATTTGTATCGTCAATAATAAAGATTTAGCTTCAAAGTCATACCTTATGAGCCTACAATTAGATGACTTGACTACGCTTTTCATGCATCCCTTGATAGGTAGCTACACTAGCTATTGTCCATTCTTCTCTTTACCCTGTCTTCTTGAGTCGGATGTACTTGAACTTAGAAGAGAATACCCCTCTCCTCGAGGAATCTGATGATGAATTGGGGAATCATTGGGTTGTCATACTGGAGAAGTCAGTTCTGTGTCGTTTCAGTTCGAGGAGACACCATCACTTATACTTTACAAGTCAGCTTCATAGTTATGAGGGTTTGCGTATGATGTAGGTTGGTTCTGACATGGCTATTGAGGTGGTTTGAACTAATTTATATGATTCTCGAAGGCTGTTGTGTTTTAAATTCGTTTCCCAACCAGGTTCTACACACATTCTCACCCTAAGTTCTGACCCAAACTACAAAGTTTGTTTTTATGAAGATAAGTTTGAGAATTAAATTTAGTCCACTTTCTTTTTTTTCTTTACTTTATTTTCATTTTTCTGCACTCATTGTATAAGTTTTTTCTAGGGACTAGCAAAGCCAAGTATATGGGGGTGATGAATCTCCATTTCATCGCCTTTGTTCTATCATTTTGGCCTTAAAGCCTAATGCATGTATATAGTATTATTTTGTATAAATTAACATTCATTATTTGTTCCATTTATTGTACATAAAGGACAATTTCTAATGGCAAAATTATAGAATAAAGGAAAAGTAAGAAAATTAATAAAATGCCAAAGGCATTTTATGACCCTAAATCCCAAGACCAAGTCAAGAATTGATTTGGTTGACAAGGAATAAAGTAGGGGGATATAAGGGCCAAAAATACAATAAAAACATAACTATTTATTCGCTAATAAAACATTTTCGGGACATATATATATTTATTTACTAATTATTATTTATTATTTCATCAAATAAAGAAACTTTGTACATAAAAGTTGTAGATAATAATAAACAGAAAAATACAAAATTGGTTTCATACATTAACAATATACAGTGTATACTTAAAATAAGAATCCAAAATCTCAATTTCCCAGACCATATATCCTAAATAAAATTCAAAATGTATCAAAATAACCTTTAATTGTATATAACATTTAATGAGATATTAAATGAAGGTGTTTTTGTATTTTTTGGTGATAAGATGTGAAAGTTATGTTTTAGACCAATATTTTATATTATATCGAATAAAATATTCATTTTATTTATTCATTATTATTTTTATAATTTTATATTCTTATAATATTGTAAATATTATATACATGTATAAATAATTAAAATAAAATAATTTATCAAAAAGAAATAAAAATAAATATGTGAATAAAATATATAGATGGATCATCTATATTTATACATGTAACTAAATAAAGGTGAAATTATTATTTCATTTTTTCTCCATTCACATGTCCATACTCTAGTATATATTATTTATATTCTATCAAAAATACAAAATAAAATAAAACTAAAGAAAATTCTTTAAAATAAATAATATAACAGAATACATTGATACATATACCAATACTTATACCAACAAAATGTCTGCTCCTATTTATTTAAGTGTACATAATACATCAAAAAATACAATAAAAATATACTTGTGTGTGTAAAAATACGTTATAAAAATATAAATTAACAAAATAAAAAATAATAATGGAAAATAGAAAATAAAAATAAAGTATACAAAACATAGAATAATATACATATAAATATACCCTTTAAATTAAATTGGAATAATAAAATCCAAAAAAAATCATATTAAAATGCTGCATAAATTAGTAACATTTTTTATTTTATACTAAAAAAATTAATAAAACTAGTTACACTCTTTAATTAGTTAATTTCAAATAAAATGGGTTATTTTTTCCTATGGTGTCCTACATGGACCAATCCTAGCACGGGGAATGATGACCCAAGTTAATTCCCCATCTTCTCTTATGATTTGCCACGCACGTCATTTCTCCGTGTTTTACTTCATTTTCCTGCTTCCATTTGATCTCCTTTGCCATTGAGCCCTTCATCATTTCTACTCACCCATCACCAATGATTCTCGTCGTTCTAGTAGATAATCTGTACATAGCCTTGATTACAAGCAAACCTTAGGCGAATAAGGGTGCCCTGTTATGTCCATAAATATGGACCTTCATCCTCCATCTCATTCTTAGGTCATTATCGAGTCCCTTATCCTTTCGACCTTGGTCTAGTGTGCATCCCAGTGACAGGGGAAGGTGTCCTGACGTCTGAATCAATTGAAGGAGGAGGAGGTGCATCCCGCAGCAATGCTCCAGCCACCTCTGCTACCTTGCGTGAAAACCAGGTACAAGTTGTGCTTCTTTCATTTCCTAGGTAGATTTTAATCTTGTCTTTTATTCTCTGCATTTAATTTTGTGTTTTAATTACTTATTTAGCCTAGGTTAACTTAGTTACCTCATCAGAGCTCTAGGGCTTCGGTGACTGCTTTACTGTCGTATACCC
Source organism: Ottelia alismoides (assembly GCA_037367405.1). Lineage (NCBI taxonomy): Eukaryota > Viridiplantae > Streptophyta > Magnoliopsida > Alismatales > Hydrocharitaceae > Ottelia > Ottelia alismoides. The sequence continues at coordinate 224,445 of JAZKJV010011773.1, read as the reverse complement.
ATCTTCGACCCGCCAACCGCCTTCCTTCCATTCCTTCACATTTCTCCATTGCCTCACAATGCTTCATTCATCCAGATCCTTTGTGGATATGGAGTTGGGTGCTTGAACTCATCTCATCGCCAGAGCATCTCCGCCCCCTCTCATTTATACGTAATTCCCCCTAATTGGGTTGAGGAAGTTTGCCCTCGGTGCCCTTGTTATGTTGGACAGGTCAATGCACAAAGGAGCCCTTCTACGCTAAATATTAGAACTAGAGTACTAGCTCCAGGTGCCTGAATGACCATTGAGCTCCAAATCCCTTCTCAATAGGCTCCGGACCATTCTAATGCACCTGGGAGATTTGAGGGAGTTACTGGAGTGAAAATCAGCCATCGGTGTAGTGCTTGATCACTGGAGCAGTGCACAACAGCCGATCGAAACTCGTCAAAGGCAAGTTCATCTCTAGTTCCTCTACCATCCTCCTCTACCGTTGGATTAAGGGCAGATCTTCTCGCACTATAGGAGATGTCAGATCATCCATAGCCCAGACCATTGGATCTCTCCCTGAGATCTAATAACAGACGTCCAACCACGAAGTGTCATCGTCGTACCAATGTCCACCATGCGAATAAGAGAATATCATCCAACTATTGGATCGTGCAAAGGACGGGGTAAATTGCATATCTCACTACTCTCCTATTTGTATTTATTTATTATCCATGTAAATAAAATATATAGTGTAAATAAATGTGGACATTTTGTAAAGAGGACCTTGATGTTTATGGATATTACACATAGTCTTGTCCAGCTCAACTTACGTGTCATCCTACATGAGCTGGACCAATTACATGTATAACGCTAACGATTTTTTGTATTTATATTTAGTCTAATAAAATATTAATATGTGTTGTCTGTTTATAGGAAAATTGCAAATAAGTCCCTAGCTTTAATTTTATTTCAAAAACGTCATTCATAGTTCATGTAATTTTGGTACTTGAATTTTATTTATTAAAAATACCACCTATGCTTTAAAAATTGTGCAAAAATAAGGTTAGATGCCTAAAAGTATGGATTTTCATGATCTATATTTATTTTAGGATTTTAACAATTTTTGATAATTCAAAATGAGCACATTTTTGTCCTTGTCTAATTTAAAAATTTGAAAAAAATAGAAAAGGCTTGGAAAAATACACCCAAAATATATTTTACTTATTTTTAGCATATTTTAATTTAAAACAAAAATCCATAGTAATAATAGAAAAAGAAAAGGTTTAAAAATAAAAAATCTCTAAAATCTAACAAAAATATTAAAATTCACAAAAAATCCTAAAAATATTTATTTTTGTCTCAATTTTTATATTGTTATTTATCTATGAAAATCGATTTACAAAATTTTGGATTATATTTGTTATTTTTAATCTTCAATTCAATTTGGCCTATTTATTAAATCCATGTTTTGGGATATTTTTGGGTTAAATATCTCTAAAAATTAGATAAAATTCCAAGAAAATCACAAAAATATTAGAATAAATATTTAAACCCAAAAGCATTTTATTTATGTATTCCCTTTATTTATATTAGTATTTATACAAATATTTCCTTATATTGTATGTTTATCTTTATATATTACTTATATATCCTACATTATATAATTAAAAAAATTAAAATCCGAAATTATTAGAGGAAAATAAAAATTATAAAAAAAACACAAATAAAAAATACAAAAACAAAACTAAAAAATATATATAAAATAAAAACCGACAAAAAATAATAAATGCATAAGAGAAAAGAATAAAATATTTGAGCTTAATTGCTCAATATACCATTTAATCCCTAAGTCTGACCTCTACGCATGCTTACACCTATACACATACATTGTAGAGTTATAATAAGTTTTAACTCCAAATTTTTGCTATTTCATTGCTTCATTATTAATTGTGGGTTAACTATTGATTGTTCAAGATTTTATGAGTGATCATCGCATTGACTTGATTTCTCGCCTTGTGAGATTTCTAGATCCTCGTGAGATTATATATCAATGGTCAAGATTAGAATCCGAGGCTTGATCACGTCCTTTGAAGGTTGACACGCGATAATTGCTTGTAACTCAAGTTCCTCCGTTGTTCTTCCCCAAATTTTGGTGCAGTCGATGGTAATTTGACACTTCTCTCCAATTGTGAGGCTTGTACATTGCCTTGTAGGGCCATAAGGTGTTACTTCCCCTTTTGAGCTCTCTTGTGATGGCATGGAGGTGATGAAGATGGCTTGGAAGGTCTGCGAATAGGACTTGATGCATAATTATGGTATTGGTAGCTCATGGACAATGAAACCTGCTCGCGTGCTTTGGGGATGAAAATGGTGAATCTCTAGGTGATGATTGATGTTCCAAATGATCGTGAGACCTGTAAGGTGATTGTTGTTGCTCAATTTGCAAAAAATCAGCCAAAATACTTAGTAATTGCGTGTCAATAATGGCATTGAGGTTAGATATAGAATTGATGGAAATTGGATGACTTTGGATTCGATTCGAGTCGAGATTTGAAATGCTAATGGAAGATGATGATTAAAAGTATCTTAATATGTGATTAGATGAGATAATTAGGGCACACATATCGATGAAATTAAATGGAATGAATGAGGATACATAGGCTTGTGGGATTTATGACCCTACTGGTCGTAGATTAACAAGGCAACGATCTAGATCTCTATGTGGTAGACAAACTGCGATACAAGGTGATCATGGCACCTTGGAACTTCCTCTGTCCTCCCACCTTCCACTTGGCACTCTGGCCCTGTGACGAATGGGATGAGGTCAGAATCTTGTGGAGAATGTAGGGTGTTAGCTAGTTTGTTTTATGGTAAGGGAGAGTTGGATTGTAATGTCAGAACTTTACATGTAGTTGGAGATGATCTTAGGGTTGTCGTTAAAGTTAGTTGTTACGTTTAAGATATAGATGGTTTGGATTGATTTTTTGGTAGAAGACATGGCAGGATTAAATCAGTAAAATGGACTCGTTAGAACAGACCAATAGACTGAAGTTCTTGAAGAAGAAGAAGAACGCCTCAAATGCTGACACATGTCAGCACCTAATAGGCCAAAATATTAAATGCCTTACAAAAAAATATTAAATAATAGATAATCTTATTTTAAAAGGTGTTAAAAATGTAAATCATTAATTTAGATAAATCACGGTGTAATTTATTTTGATTAATAATATACATTCTATGACTTATAAATATAGAATTAATAAAGAGGTATATAGTATACTTACTAAATAAGAACTTAATTTTTAATTCAATAATTTAATCAATAATATATTATTTCTATATTTTATTAATTACTATCATAATAAATATGAGTTATATAAGGTTTAAGGATTTTATTAAATTAATTTAAATGTATTAATAAATATAGGTATATCATGCACAATTCAAATTCATCTATAATTTGGAGTTTTTGATGTATTTAAAATATTAATAAGGTTTCTAAATTCTTTAATAATATATATATATATATATATATATATATATATATATATATATATAAACTACATATTCAAGAAAATGAATAATAATAATAAAATGAGTTATACTTTTGATGAATCCATGATTTTTAACAATCTTTCGACATTTTGTATTAAAACCTTTAACAAACACATGTAAATATTCATTAATTTTCATATTTTAGCAAAACATACTCATGAATAAAAATGAACTTTTATGCATTAAAATCATGTAAATAAATAAAAGGAAAAATAATGAAAATAAAAAGAAGGCAAATATATGTATATATGTATAATGTGACTTATAAAATAAATATATCTTAAAGATATATTTATAGCCTAATCCTCGAAATTATGTCAGTATGGATTTGTCGACAAATAAATAAGTGGAGATAAGGAAAGAAAATAAATAGAAATAATTAATTCCATATTTTAGACACACTTCATTATTTATCTAATAAATATCAAAACTTCAACGATTTTTAGTTAATTCTTATGAACATATTTTTACCTAAATGTTTTTTTAATTATTTCTAAAAATATATAGAAAAATATAAAAATAAGTTAAAAATATTATCTTGTATATATGCCAAGAAATCAAACTTGTAAATTATCAAAATCTCAACCTAAGAACATCATAACTTTCTCATACAAATTCCAAATTCACTCAAATCATCTTCAAAGTATCTATAATAATATTCTCTAACTAATAGAGGTGATTTCATTAAAATTGGAGCCAGTTTGCAAAAAGTCAGTTTTGGGACCTAACAAAAATTGGGTTTTTGGGCTATTTGTTTTCTCCAAAACACATCAATTAATGTTTTAATGATTTTTATAATTTTAATTATTCTCTTGATCTTGTATTTAACCTTAATTTATTTTATATTTTTTGGAGTTTGTTTATTATTTGAATAAATAATAAAGCTTTATTTACATGTAAAAATGAACTGTATAATTTTTACCATATTTATTATTAATTAATTAAACTCTACAAAAATAAATTTATAATTTTAATTATCCTAAAAATCATAAAATATAAAATTGATATACTATTTATTAATTTATTAAATTAAAAATCCAAACCCTATTTATCAAGTATTATTTATACCTATTTATTAATATAATATTCTACTTCTAAAATATTTATTATTTATTAAATTAATTATACAATAATTTAGCTAATTTAATTATTTATAAGTTTCATTTTTATCCATATCTAGAATAACCTTATTTTCTATATAATCCATTTTTGTTAATCTATTTATTTATTCTGGCGAACCAGGTGTTGACACGTGTCAACACCTGGTTCATCTTCCTCAGGAACTCAATTTGTGAGTCTGTTCTAACAACCCAAGTTCAATAAATTCTTCCAAGTGCCTTCTTTGTCCTAACTTCAAACCACATTCTCCATTCTCTTCTCTTGACTAACCTAATTCACGCCAACCATTGATTCTTAACTAATCTCCTTCGATCTCTCTATACTCAAAGGCCTCCATTAACAACTACGAACTCCTGAGCTAACTACTTCCAGTAAATTACTGACCGTCGACCCATCTTCCCCGCCGTACTCCGCCTTGATCCGAAGGTGACTTCTCCACTCGAGGCCCATGCATGGAAGAGTAAAGATTGGTGGAAAGGTTCCAAGCACTATCTCATCTTGCGCCGCTACACCATGTACGGAGCATCGGGAAGCGACCCCGTCAAGCAACAACCAACATAGACATATACACTGCTATCCCAGGTGTTCATCCATCTTTGTTATTTTTATTCTTGATTTTCGTGCATAGATTAGATTCCTTAAGCGTATTATTAGATGCATATAATATCCCGCTTAAACGCACACCCAATTCAACCCTCAAATCGGACTCGAAATCAGTAAAATTCGTTTATCCGTTTCTCACATTTTTACATGTATTCTATTTTCTAGAAAATCATCAATTGGATCTGCAAATTTTTAATCTCCTTGGCTGATTCTTGCACGAATCGAGCATATGAATATTCATTCGCAAGTCATATTCATATCGGAGCTTGATTTCATCATCTGGAGCCTGCTTCCTTCGAAGAATCAAGCAAAAGCTACTTCCAAATTCCAACTGGTTTAGTTTTCCCATCACCACCTTCAACGACATCAATCGCCATCTTCCTCCACCTCGAAGTCAACCCATCAAAGGCAACCTTGAGGAGTGAAGGAGTCACCCTCTATCCCTTTAGAAGGTCGGAGCATCCAACCTTTCGTCGGGAAGAAATCAGAGAAGATAACAACCTTACCATACGTGTCAAAAGAGGGAAGAACTTCCCTAGACCACACGGAGCATAAAATTGCGACAAGTGTCTTTATCTAACGTTCCAGATCGCACCTCATTGTCTAATCTATGCCTCTCAATTGAAGGGGTGGAAAAATTATGTAGTAAAACTAGTAGAATTCCATAATTATCAAAGAGCTCCAAAGTTTTCCAGATTTGCATTTAGGTCCCTATGTAGGGACCTAAATGCAAAACTTTTAATTTTTTCCTTCAATTCAGTCCCTGTAAGGGACCATCTTGTAATAGAACTTGTTCCCTTTTTACTGCATTTATACTCCTGAATTATAGTGTATTTTAGGACCTTTTTTTATTGTATTTTCATAGAATTTTCTAGGGTAGTTACATAACTACCCTAGTGTTGTTTTTTTGTACTTTTCATGTATTTTTGTAGATTATTTTCTTTACTTTGATTTTTGTTAAGAGGTGGTTGTTTTGAGTGTTTGTTGTAATTTTTCGGGAAGAGAATAAAATCACGAGATTCTTTCTTTCTCTCGAAAACCACAATACAATTATTCTGCCTCCTCGAGTTCGACCCAACCACACTTACTTGGATAAATATTAAAGTGTAGATAAAATAGGAGAGACAATATGTTTATTCTCATTTTCTCTCTCTCTCTCTCCCCTATTTTATTGATTTTTGTTTTATCAAAGGGATTTGTCTTCGTGGTTCTCTACACTGACGACTATATTAATCACGGGTCAGATCTAATTATCAAAATGGTGCCGTTATCGGGGAGGCATTAGCTTTATTACAGTTTTTGACTCATTTCGAGATTTTCCTCTCTTCTTGGTTTTTACTATTTTCGGAATTCTTTTCGATTTTATTTTCGATTTATTTCGTGGTTTTTATGGTTTTTGTAATTTTTATCGAGTCTTTTTTATTTCTTTTATGGTTTTTGTTTTTTATGGTTTTTTGTGTGTTTTCCTATCATATTTTACATGGCCTATAGGATTAGCGGGCTTCTTCAAAAGTCGAGTCAGTTGAAAGTGCATAGACCGACCCCTTCTCTCACATGTCGGTTATAGAGGTGCAGAATTATTTACGACTTTTTGTTTTTTATACTTATAATATTTTTGTAAAAAAGGGGACAAGGTCATTTGCCTGTTTTTTTTGTATTTTTTATAAGGGTCCCCGTAATGGCATCCCAACTTGTACCTTCTTCCCTCTTTTCTCAGGGTATGGTTCATTGAGTGTCGCACTCTTGGGGGAGTAGGGAACCTACCGTGATTTTTCTTGCATCATCGAATTTTTCGTGGCTTTTTCGAGGTTAGGTGCTTGTTAGGAGTTTTTCGATTTTTTCTCTTTGCTTGCGCTTTTGTATCTAGTTTTATGACTCGCAACTTAGGTGCATGCTTATCTAGGATAAATGAAAAAATTGATATTCTTGTTGTGAAAAAATACAAAAAAATAGATAGCCCAAAAATAAAATCAGGACTGCTTAAATATTTGACATGAAAATAATTGTATGGATTCAATTGTTTTGGGAGAGCGATCTCTAACACACGGATTGGAGGTACACTTTCCAAATTTGTGAGTGATGGAAGGCACTTAAGGCTAGAACCAGAGTTCGAATATCTTTCGAGGTACTACTCAGTGCATGTACTTAATCACTGTTATTCAGTGGGGTCTCTCAGGTAGATGGAAATGGTCCAGGTTTCCTTTGTAGAGTGGGAGGTTTAGAGGACCCTACATAAGGCTCCGTCCTCAAGTAACACAGGTAGCCAGAAACGGTCCGTACGTACTCCCACACTGGTTGAGAATAAGTGGTTTCCTATAAGGACTTGGGTCAGTATTGAGGGAAAATATCAGGCACCTATCATCTCGTAATAATCTGTGATAAGACCAGTTTTCCAAAATAACCCTAAAACCGATAAGATAAACAACCGAACTCTTACGATCACCGTCCGGTTGTGTTGGTCAATATTTGGTTGTATTGTGTTTGTTTGCGAGGAGTACATTACCACATCGTATACACCTTTACCCTCGATTTATTGATTTGACATCATGATTTTCTAATATCTTTTGACATCGAAGATGATGACTCTACGACTTTTTCGCTCAGACTCCGTGAGATCTCAACGATAAACTATCCATCGTACATTTTCATCGACTCGAGATGACCCTCTTCTTGAATCGATCCCATTTAATCACGAGGAGAGTCAGACCCAGACTCCCTCGCCTCCCAGCCCATCTTTTGAGGAAGACCATGGCCTCAATCTATCGTCTATTTCTCATGCACCCTTTTCACTGAGCTCTTATGAGACTTTTTCCTTCACAAAAGATTCGAAGATATGGATCGAGGGAAGGGACCAGTCGAGGACCGATCAGCTGAGGACCGACAGACCAGGAAACAATATATTGATGGAACACCAGATCCAATCGTAGAAATTACCACGGGGATTATAGACACGCTACAACAGATGAATTTACAGATCAGGGATCAGTTTAGAGTCCAGAACGAGTTGCGAGTTGAGATCGCCGCGCTAAGATCAGGAGCTGAGACTCCACCACCGCCTACTGTGGTTTTCGCGACATCATTGGATTCAGTTACCACCGCATCAAGGGCTATACGAGTTATGATCGCCCTTCATATCTTTGCTTCCCATGTTTTATGGGAGTGCCATAGAGGAACCGTTTACCTTTCAACAATAGTTAAAGATGATTTGCGATACGGCTAGCTATCCAAGTGTTATATAGGAGGTCGTTCACCTCAAAGACTTCCCCTTCACCTAAGTAGATAAGGAGCTCTAATGGCTCTGTCCTTTGGGAAGGGAGATTTTCACGTGGGACGATGTTAAGTCCACATTCATGCATAAGTATTTTCTTTTGGGATGAATGAATATGATGAGGAGCTAGATCGTCAATTTTACATAGCTTCCGAATGAATCATTCCACGAGGCATGAGATCGATTAGAAGATTTTACTAAAAGATGGCCTCATCATGAGATACCATTAAAGGTACTAATACATAATTACATCGGAGGACTTCAACCAGATGTACAAGGAGTTTTGAGAATCACTTGTGACAGTAGTTATCTGAATTGGGATGCCGAGTCTATCTGGCCCATCTTTGAGGGGATGACAGATAACTCACAAGTCCTTGACTCTACTTGGGCATTCCAGAAGGTCCCACAGCCACCACATCACCGAGAGCATCACAAGTTGGAAAATATTTCACATTCTGAATCAAATACCAACATGGGATATATTAGTGAGAATTTGACATTAGTAGATGTGATTCAGAAGCAAGTTTAGGATATGCAGTTGCTACACGAGTTGGAGAAACTCTCATCACTTCCTCAGCAGCTGAGCGATCTGACAAAGAAGGTGACATACTTGTAGCTTCAATATCAACAGTCTCACACTTCTTCGACATATCAACCTATTCAGAGATCCTTACCCGCTCCTCCCACCTGACAGATTCATTTTGTCCAGAGCGAGCTGGTTCAGTCTACTGAGACTCCACATATTAATTGGCATGAGGACTCGTCCTATGATGACTCGAGCCAGATCACCAGCATTGGATATGCTAATGTTGAGTCTCAAGCCACTCTTGAGATCAACAGGATATGGTATTATCTAATTTAGCCTTCATCGCATTTTACTCCTCAGAGTGCACACCAGCAGCAGCCGCATCAATACAACCATCTGCAACATGGACGTCAGCACTTCCAGCACCACCAATATTACACGACGCAGAAGTCTCACTGGCAAGTATATTAGAGACCACATTCTTTTCACCAACCTTCTTTGCATTCACAACCTTACCACTACCAGCAGAAGCAGCAATCTTCATATACACCTCGGAGATCTCCTTAGCCGTACGCTCCGCAACAGCATACTCTGAGGCAGGAGATAATAGAGAGCCAGGGTTACTGCACTGATCCTGAGATATCTTCAGAACCCTTGCACTGAATCAGATCATGGACATATTGAGCACGCTCCAAATCGCACACAAGATCGAGATAGAGGGGGTTAACCATCATCTGTACAAGTTAACAATGCCCAAAACCACTCTCCTAGCCCAACCTCAGATGAACCCAAATAACAAGCAGAAGCATCCAGATCAGGTAGACAATACAACATGTACGATCTCTTTTCCTGAATTCTTATCAAACAATATTCATCTCAGGAGCGATAGATCACCACAAGCACGGGATCGGGAGAAGGAGATGGCACATGATGAGGAGAGAGAGATGAGCCATGGTATACATCTTGATGCTAAAGAGGAGGGTCGCAACAATGATGAGGATCAACAGCTTGACGATCAAGGAGAAGGGAGTGATGTCGAGATAAATGACATGGACTTAGGCGAATCAGACTATGATACTATGCCATACCATGCATACACTCCGAAAGTTGTTATTTCTTTTTTATTTTAGATAGTTTTGTAGATAATTTCTAGACTCTCGATGTACAAGCTGATCTTGATTTTAATCAAAAAGAGAAATTTCTTGTTCCCGAGCTTGTTCCTTTTCCTGATGCTTTGTATGGAAAAGGAAAGAAAAAAACCAAAAACAATGTTGTGACTCCAGAGACTGATTAATTACTAAAAGATCACATCTTTATGAATATTCCACTCCATGATGCCTTGGATTACTTCCCGATGCTCAAGCAACAACTGAATAATAGATGTACAACGTATAGGAAGAAGAACTCACATTCAGAGAAGCATATCTTAACCAAGGTCACCTCCTGCATTATTCAGAATAGACTACCAAAGAAGAAGGATTCAGGAGCACATTATGTTAGATGCGAGATTTCATAAGATGCATTTGATCGCACTCTATTAGATAACGGTTCCTCCATCAATCTCCTACCTTCCTGTTTACTAGACAAGCTCGAGTTAGGTCCCCTTTACAAATATCGCTCGATCCTTCAGGTTGCTGATAGATCTATAAAGAGACCTAGGGGTATTTTGAGGAACGTTATCGTGACCGTGCAGGGTCTGAAATTCCTAGTGGACTTTATAGTCCTGGACATGGATTTCCCTACACAGTTACACCTTACCCCGATCATACTTGGGAGGCCTTTCTTGGAGACTGCAAAGGCCCTCTTTGATTATAATACAGGGAAGGTATATTTTTGTGTTGAGGCTGAGAAGGTACATATAAAGATGGAGAGAGAATCATGTACATCCAGTGCCGCATCTACAAGCAACTCTGATACCTTGAGTTCCTTAGCCAGCTGCGAATACATGGATGAGATTTGCTTTGATGACCTTGAGAGGTATCAAGTAGAGACCCAAGATATCCTAGCAGTGGATGGGTCTGAGACTTCAGTTGGCAGTTATTCTGATGGCACACTTTATTTCAACGTGGATGGTAATGATCGCATGGAGTAGAAAGCTGATGATTTCATTGCATACATATTAAATTCAGAAATTTACATGATTCCTCCACCTCAAATGATTCAGAGACTGAGTTCCATTTAGTTGAGTTATTCTCCTGTAGTCATTCTGAGGATGAGCATGGTTGTGAGTCAGATTATGTTTTAGACATCTTATATAGTCCGACTCTAGAACAAATTGAAATGGTGGATAACCATAATGCAGACACATCTACCATCAACACTAATCCCATAAAACGAAGAGAGGATATTACAGAAGAGCCAAAACTTAGCTTACCTGAACTGAAGTCCTTGCCACAAAACATGAAATGTACTTTCCTTACAGGTCCACATCAACATTTTCCTGTCATTATCAACACATACTTGATCGAAGAGCAAGAATCCTCTCTGATGGATATTCTTCAAAGAAATCGCAAGGCTATTGGGTGGACTATATCTGATCTTTACAGGATAAATGTCGCTTTGTATTCTCACCATATCTATCTTGATCATGACAACAGACCTTCCAAAGAGTTTCAGCGTTGGAATCATATCTTACGCGATGTTGTTAAGAAAGAGTTAATGAAATGGTGTGACACAGAGTTTGTTTATCCTATCTCCAACTCTGAATGGGTTAGCCCATTATATGTTGTCCCAAAGAAGACAAGAGTTAAGATGGTTAAAAATGAGAGTCGAGAGGAGATTTCAAAGAGAGTTACCATGTTGTGGTGGGTGTGTATTGATTATAGGAATTTGAACTCCACGACGAAGAAGGACCACTTCTCGTTGCCTTTTATAGACCAAGTTATAGAGAGGTTGGTAGGGACGGAGTACTTCTGCTTCTTAGACGGTTACTACATATACAATCAGGTTACAATTGCTCCTGAAGATCAGGAAAAGACCACCTTCACATATCCTTTCGGCATGTATGCTTTTAGACAGATGCCCTTTGGATTGTACAATGCTCCCACTACATTCCAATGGTACATGCTTTCCATCTTTGCAGACATGGCCGGTAATTTTCTTGAGGTCTTTATGTATGAATGTTTTGGTCTACGGTGAGTCTTTGTATGATTGTTAAGCGTACCTAAACCAAGTTCTACAGAAATGTTGTGAAATAGATCTCACTTTGTCTTGGGAAAAGAGCTATTTTACGGCTAGAAACGGGATCGTGTTGGGGCATGTCATCTCCAAGCGAGGCATGTAGGTTGACCCAGTCAAGATGGATGTCATCAAGCATCTTGATCCACCATCCAACACTCTAGGGCATGTCGGCTTTTACCGACAGTTCATCAAGGATTTCTCTATGATTTTCCAACCGTTAACTGAATTATTAGGCAAAGACATCGAGTTCTTGTTAGATGACATATGTTATAGTGCCTTCCTCACATTGAAGGAAATGAACATCATTACTCATGTACTTCAACCGTCTGATTGGTCTCTACCCTTTCGGATCATGACAAATGCTTCAGATTTTGCGATCGGGGCTGTATTAAGACAAAGGAGGAACGGACTTCCAGTTGCCATCCACTATTCCAACCGCACTTTAGATGATGCTCAACGTAACTATACCGTAACAGAGAAAGAAATGTTGGCAGTGGTATTCGCATTATGTAAATTCAGTTCTTATCTTCTTGGCTCAAAAATCACTCTTTATTCTAATCATTTAGCTATGCGATTTTTGATGGAGAAGAAGGAGCACATCTTCTTAGATGGATTATCTTACTTCAGGAGTTTGATTTAGCCATTAGAGATAAGCCTGGGGTAAAGAACTTGGTAGCTGATCGCTGATGAATCTTATATTCATCATCCTAAAAGACATTAATTAAGCACAAATCCCCAAAATTCATATGCATTTTATCCATTATTCTGCATAATTAGCACTCATGCATGTAATAACAATCACATTTTATCACTCATAATCACATAAAATAAGAAGCCAAAAATCTCAGTCCAATTGACCTGTAAAATAGCCTAACTTCCCTAATTTTGAACTAATTCATGCTAACTCTAAATGAACTGAAAGCAAACTCCATTGTGTACATATTAATAACAAGAATAAATGAAAAATACAAAAAAATCTTTATCATAAATAAGTGGACCAAAAACTCAAGACCTAATTCCAGGATTTTCAGACTAAAACATTAATATCTTCCTCAGACATTGTCTAATTTCATCTTACTCACTTTCGAACTAACGTACATTTAATTACCTTCACAACTTCATGTGAATTGGAGCTCATATCCAAAACTTGGGTTTTGGGCCTCTTTTTTGCACATTTTGTATTTTAGCGGTTTTTGACATATTACTTTATGTACATAATTAATTCATTTTATTTATTTTTAACTTATTTTATTTGATGAAAGTTTTAGTAAGATACACAAAAATCCAAATCCAAAATGACCTTGAAATCAAAGAAATTAACTGAGTCTGTGTATTCACTAACAGTCTGTACAAAAGTTGTCGTTTTTGTATTTTTATTTTATTTCTTCTTTTCATACTTAATAAAAAAATCCAAAAAATATATTAATGTGTAAATAATTATCTTTGATTTTATCATACTTTCTTCAGATTTTTTATCTGGTTTAAAAATGACAATTAATTATAAAACCCAAAAATCAAGGTATTCTATGTACATGGGATACACAAAAATATTACCTTGCGCAAATAATCGATTTTGGTCACTTCATGAAAGTTGTAGATCTCGTAGACATGAGCAACTTTTGTGAAGAAACGTTTTCAATCCAATGTCGTTTAGTATTTCTTTTTTTTATCTTTCCTTTTTAATTTATCTTTCCCAATCTGGCCGACGGGCACCGTCACCTGCCAAATCGAGCCACCTCCACCACTCCAAACAACACACCTTTCCTTCCTATTCACCCCCTTGTCAGCCCTATCTCCTTTCTCGAATCCGATCACAGCCCCTTTCACCCTTGCTAATCACACTGCCCATCTTCGATTGCTCCAAATCGTACCCCCTCGTCAGAATCAATCACCACCGCCACCTTCCTTCTATCACCTTCCTCCGATCAATCACCATATCCACCTCCCTCGCCAAGATCACCGGCCGCCATCTCCTCTCCCACTTGCCATCTCCATCGCGCCACCTTCTCCTCTATTTAAGCTACACCGTCTCTCCTCGACCAACCCATCCACCGATTGCTTCAATACATTAGGAGGTCGGTGGTGACAACCTGACCCCCTCTTCTTTCCCGACAAGATCTGAGCCACCAAGGCTCGTCTCTCATGTCCTCGACGTTCGAGATTTGCTCTAGGATCATGCCATTGAGCCCGCTACTGCACCTTCCACCATCATCTTTCTTCATCCACCACTTATCGTCACAACCGTGTTCTACCTCTTCCCATTGCTAAACCTCTACCGCCAAACACTACCTTCCCCGATGCTCCTCCAACACAGCCACTTCAACAACATTTGGTGATAGTCCAGTCCTCATTCACATCATCAACTGAAGGATATGGAGATATCCTTAAGTGCATCACGGAAGCATGAGTATCATATCGTATGCGATCGAGAGCGACTAGTTGCACTAGTGGCTCGATGCAGCGGAAATTAAAATTTATTTCAGGCAATGAAACCACATGTTCCAAGAACACTTCTAAGATTGTTTCATCTAAACCACAAACAAGTATTAGGGTTACCTTTTGAAGAGTGGTTGAGATCGAGTCTATAAACAAAGAGACCTCCTGTCTCAAGTCTGATCCAACGGGGGAGACGCTTACAAGCACGTTGATGAAGCGCATGCTTCTCGCAATCGATGTTGATGATCCAAGCAGCGAATCTCCTGATCTTGTCACATGAGATCTGATGTCTTCTTGACGAGGAAGGCACACCGAAGGAGACGGAGATCTGCGAGCAAATAGTCCGGCAGCATAATGTCTACGCTGCGGCGAGAGCAACTCTCTCTTGTGCTCCATGGTGGACGACAACCAGAGAGAGAGAGAGAGAGTTGTGTAAAACTTGTAAAAACCCATGGATCACAATATAGGCGAGAGCGACTCTCTCCTGTGCCTCTTCTAATATAGGGTTTTGGGAGTCCATGGATTACAATCCATGGGCTACACAAATTCATTGGATGAGATTGATTTGTGTTTCTTTCAATGACCAATATTTTGTTGGAAAAACCCAAAAATAATTAATTTAATTAAATATATATTGATAAATCAATATAATTTAATCCTAAAATGAAAACAAGTAATCTTGGAGACAATGGAAAGAATGCATTATTTTTTAGTAGTTATTTTTTTATTAATGTATTTATAGGTATATTCATCTATGTTTTGTGCATTTTTATTTTTATTCTGTATATTTTATTTAATATTTTATTCTTTTTTTATTTATTTACTACTTATTTTTCTTTGTATAAATATCTTTTAATTATGATGTAATTTGTACAGTTAAATGAATAAGTATGTATATTATGTAGGGATATTTATAGGTGTTTTACCTTTGTATCATATACATATCTTAATTTTAATGTATTTTAATGAATTTTATTTCAGTTCTATATTTTTATTGGAATATATATAGTATTTAAAATATTATAAAAATATTAAAGAATAAAGATTGAAAGAACAAATTTCCCCTTTTATTGAAATACATGTATAACATAGGTCTTTCATCTGTGTTTTCACATAGAGTTATTTATTTGCCCTTTTCCTTTTGGTTTTATTTTAATTTTAATATGCATATGTGTAATATATAATATTTACAAAATTATAAAGATTTAAATTTGTAAAAATAATAAGGGGTAAATAAAATGAATATTTTAATCGGTATAATATACGTTAGGAGTCAAAACTAACTTTCACATAATAACTCCAAAAAATATAAAAACACCACCATTAAATAGCTTGTGAAAAGTTATCTACAATTAGAGTGATTTTGATATTTTTTGAGTTTTTATTTGAAAGATATGGGCCTGTGAATTTTGGTTTTTGGCTTTTTATTTTGTGTATAAAATGTACACTGCATATTATTTTTCATACAAACTCAATTTTGTATTTTTATTTACATTATTATCTACAACTTTCATGTACTAAGTTTCTTTATTTGATGAATAAGTAATGACGAATAAAATAGGTGTCAAAATGCATAAATAAGGAATAAATAAATGTATTTTGGGCCCTTACTCTCCCTACTTTATTCCTTCTCGACCAACTCAATTCTTGAATTGGTCTCACAATTTAGGGTCATAAAATATTTTCATTATTTTATTCCTATTTTTTCTTCTCTTTATTCTATAATTTTGGCATTAAAAATATTATTTTATATACAAATAATACAATAAACAATGAATGCTATTATGCACAAATTGATGTTATTTACATGCATTAGCTAGGGTTTTTAAGGCAAAATGATAGAATAAAGGTGATAAAATGGAGATTCATCACCCCCATACTTGCTTTTGCTAGTCCCTAGCAAACACATGCAATAAGTATAAAAATAATAAAGATGAAGAAAATAAATAAAAGAATAAAGAATAAAGAGTAGATGGAATTGATCTCAATAATTAAACTTGTCATAGCAAAATCAAAGTTTGGAGCTCAGGTAAGACCTTGGTGTGAGAATGTATGTGAACCTATTCGGGAACCAAATTTAAAACGCAACAACCATTGAGAGTCAATGAACTTGGTTTAAACCACCTCAATAACCAAGTCAGAACTAGCCTACATCATACGTAAACCCTTATGACTAAGAAGCTGACTTGTACAGTGTAAGTGATAGTGGCTTTCCCCAACTGAAATGACAAAGGAACCAACTTCTCCAGAATGACAACCCAATGATTCCCCAATTCAACACTCTGTCCTCGAGGAGCAGGGTATTCCCTTCTGAGTTCAAGTGGCATCCAACTCAAAAGGAGGAGGTGAAGAAAATAATGGACGGTAGCTATCTAGCTACCTATCCTGGGATGCATGACCAGTGTAGTCAAGTCATCCAGCTGCAGGCTCACATGGTATAACTTTGATGCTCAAGCTTGCTTATTATCTATACAACATATATACATACTCTGGTAGACACTTTATTATTTTTTTATTTTTTATTTATTTTCAAGCTTGCCAATTTTTTGGATTTTTTAAATACTATTTATAGTAGCATTTATATAAGGTCTTTTTCCTCTTGAGCCAGAAGACTATCCTTCTTTTGATGTTCCGTAACCCACACTCTCCTATCATTCGACTTCATTGTAACTGGACCAGGTTGGGGTGCACTTCCCTCCCTAGACGAGGGCGGATGTTTCCACCCATGTGCATCTCAGAATGGGAAATCCAACTCCCTCACCACTCCAACTGATTTGAGCCAAGTGAAAGGTGTAAGTGTCCAAGTTAGGTCACGATCGATAAGAGTCAAGCGTATGTCTCAAAAAGTTCAAATTAGTAGTTGAGGTGACTTGAACCCAGCCCTGAGTCTCAGAGAATTAAGTCTTAATAGACCTGAAGTACCTTAAACTTAGGTGCAGTAAGGACCAACCAAGCTCCAATCTTCGACTTTATTGGACTAGTTTAATTAACAAGCTCAATTGAAAAGAATATGAATGCATGCAAATGTTATGTACAATGCAGAAAGAATGATGCAATTTTTCAAAAAGAATTTGAAAATAAATAGATATTTTACACAAAGAATTTTGCAAATAAAAGAGTTTTGGCACACACGAAGTATAAAGTATATACAACTATTTACATGGGTGTGCTTCTTTTTATTTACTTACAATACGTAAGAATGTAAATAATTTTATAAATTTTAAAAGTTTTTTTATAGGCATATATACAATTGGTAAATAATTGTTACATATTTTATTTTTCATGATGCTTTTATTCCTCAAATTTAGTTGAAAACAATTATGAAACTATAATACAAAATAATTTTTGCAAATATTTACAAACATTTGAAACCCATTTTGCAAATAGTTTTTAAACAATATATATATATATATATATATATATATCAAAATATTTTTACAACATTTTCAAAATCATTTGCAAATAGGTTTTCAAATCCTTTCTTTCACACGAAGAAAAGAATTTTTGCAATCAAAATATTTTTACAAAGGTCGAATTCACAAAAAGTTTTCCAAACTTTTCACACCATTTTTTAAATCATTCTGCAAAAATGTTTTTAACGTGATTTATTAATCAACATATACAAAAAGAATTTGATGAATAGTAAGCATTATTAATTGACTTTAATGTATTTTTAGCCATATTTATTAATAATAATAAAATGAAAATACAAGTTATGGCTAAAGTATATACGACCGCCCCAGTACATACCATGAATTATGTCCTCATAGATCGAAAAGAGAACATGTAGACATAACTCGTATTGAGTGTAGAAAAGCCTATACTACAACGATGAAAGAATGAAGAGGTAAATGAATAGAAGTTGACCGTCCTTCCTATACTTATGATCAAATAATCCTAAGTATATCACATTGTACACAACGTAGGGAGTGTCAAGGGTGGGAATAAATAGATCAAAGAATGAACGAATCAGGGGTGCAACCCACCCTATACTTAGGACATAGGACGTCCTAAGTATAGAAAACTGACACAAATGAGTGACATCTTTTATGTAGATCAAGACAAATGAAATGGAAAAGAAGAAAACAAGAAAAGAAAAAAGACAGAGATATGCAGATATATAAAAGGACCATAGAGAATGTACGTATCACTCCCCCTATACTTAAGGTGAAAGATCTCTAAGTATAAGCAACAACAGGAGTGATGAAAACATGACGGATAAAGAACAATGCGATGTGTAACCCCCTATACATAGGACAAAGTACGTCCTAAGTATAGACACACAGATATAGCGCAAGATCTGGGGGAGATAAGACATACGGAAGTAAGAAGGAACAAATTACATAACATTTATATACACGGAGCAAAGAGTGTGATGTACATGACAGTATCTGGTATGTGCATACCGTGCTCACATCATCGTCCCCTGTGAGAATGAGGACATCGTCAGAAAGTGAAAAGACACCCGGATATGCAGTCCAGTAGGTGTCAGCTACCAGGGATAAGAGATCGAAAACTAAACTAGGGACTGGTAGCATGAATCAGAACATCGGCTCATAAGGAAGGAAAGGAGTGAGTTGAGCCGATACCGTAAGACATGGAGGGATAAAGAGCTGTACAGAGTCATCCCAGTCAATCATGGTCTCTGAAAGATATAAGAGGTAAAAAGCAGAAGACAAAGGATATGGTGTGTGGTATACGATGGTCATAGAGTCAGAAAGTCACAATTATA
Source organism: Ottelia alismoides (assembly GCA_037367405.1). Classification (NCBI taxonomy): domain Eukaryota; kingdom Viridiplantae; phylum Streptophyta; class Magnoliopsida; order Alismatales; family Hydrocharitaceae; genus Ottelia; species Ottelia alismoides. The sequence goes on along the minus strand of JAZKJV010011773.1, from coordinate 205,059 downwards.
CACCGAATAACACAAGATATGCTCAACCTTGAGAGGGTCCTCAAGGTGAGCATCAGAGAATAATCAAAAGAGTCGGCTCTATGCTCCAACAAAGAGGAGACACAACCAGGGAGGAAACTGAGTACCAAAATCAGAAGACTCGTCTTCGTGCCCCTATAGAAAGGAAGCACCAGAAGTGAAGCCTGAAACCTAAAAATATGATGTACCCTCCCACAGATATCCCTCAGGGAATAATACATGCTAGTCAATGAATAATCAGAGAAGAAGCTCACCCTTGAGCGGGTAATCAAGGTGAGCGGATTCAAAGGAGTCAGATCCATCAGACGGATAAACAGAAGCGATCTCGGTAGGTGACAGATCATCTGCAAATAGAAGAGACCGACAAATCAAGAAAATGTGACAGTATCCCACAGACAACCCTTGGGGAGTAGGATGCCAGCTACTTGTCAAACAATCAGAGTAGATAGCTCATCCTTGCGAGGAGATTCATGGAGAGCAGACTCAAGGAGTCCAAGCAAATAGGTCCCAAGGTCTGACAGATCAGATACTCATCAAAGAAGTGGGACAAGAAAAAAATAAGAAGACTCGATTTGGCGCTCCACAGATGGGAGAGACAGTCAGCAAGTAGAACCGAGCGTAAAGGAAGCGTTGCATTTTCCCGTAGATAGTGCTAGGGGAGCAATGCAAACTAAGCATGGAATAGTCAGATCAGATCTCATCTTTGCGAGGGTCATCAAGAAGAGAAGACTCAAAGGAGTCAATCTAAATGGTCTCTGTTGACAACAGATCGTCAACCAGTAGAAGAGATTGTAAGATCTAGAAAGGTGCCGTAGTGTCTCAAAGATAACCCTCAGAGAGCACTATGAACTAGGAAATGAATAATCAGGAATGGTGAAGCTCATCCTTGCGAGGACCGCCAAGGAGAGAAGACTCAAAGGAGTCTGGGACATGGGCCTCATGCACCTACATATCGGGGGCACAATCAACAGGAAGGCCAGACAGTCAAATGAAATGGCTCGGTTCCGTGCTCCAACAGACTGCAACATAGTCAGCATATAGAATCAAGCATAAAGAAAATGTTGCATTTTTCCGCAGATAATCTTTGGGGATTAATGCATCCTAAGTGAATAAGATCAAGGGATTGCTGGCACTACATCTCAGGTCCTTAAAAGCACTAAATCAATCAATAGTCGGGAGGGCATAAGATCATGTGAGGGATGAGAAATAATCAGGTGAATCAAAGTATGTCCCTCAAGTCAATCAATCGAGTTGAGACGACACAAAATATAATCAGGAATCCTCAAAGTGCCACAGATGGATAATAGAAGCAGGAGATCGGGGATGTGTCAATCAAGAAGATGAGAGACATCATGTGGGTTCCATACACAATCACTCTAAAATCCAAATTCAGATAATCAATAAAATCTCAAAATCAAACCAGGTGGAACCTCAAAATGGATATATCAATCAAAGCTCTTGGAATTCTCATCAAAGCATCAAAATTCATCACATCCTCAAACTGGTGTGCGATTCCAAAAATCATCAAATAATAATCACACCTAAAAATAGTGCATCATCAAAGTCCCCGATAAGCTCTAACACAATTCCAAAGTCAAATCGACCTAGAGTAGGGTATCATTCTTAGAATCCTCAATATGTGCCCGACTTACTCCAATATTCAATGTAAGTCAAAATCCTCAATGCAGGCTATATCTTACAAGCATAACAATCTCGGGTGATAGAAGGATGATACAGTTGACACGAGGAGGGTAGGCAAGATGAAGGTGGACATAGTCAAAAATTATGGTTCAAGGAGAGGGTCCCCTCAAATCGTATTAGATGGGTGTGATACGGGTACGAAGAGAAGCTGCAATATCCTACTAGGAAGGTAAAGCTAAAGACCCAATATCACGGCTCAATGCACATGAGGAGATGCATGTATAAGAGAGGTAGAGAGACTCAAAAATGAAAAAGTATGACTCATATAGACGGGACCACAAACGTAAAGAAAAGAAAGTACAAATGGTTTCCAAGTGACAATCAATACACAAAATAAACCTCGATTCACCTACTCTAGACATTGAAGATCGGGATGTGGTCTTTTAATCTTGTCGATTTAAAAGTTAGGTGATCATCACCAAGTTGCACACACTGAAGATAGGCTTGGAATTTGGGCACTAGACCTTAGCACGTGCGTACGAATAAAATGTGCATATAAGGAGGGGGTAGCTCTCCCCAATTCAAGAATCCATTACATATTTTAGAGATCATGCATAGTTAGCTATCCCGATTTTATTTTTGGTTATTACTCTTTTTTTGGTTGTTTTTCAATGCACGTGCCTAATGGGGTTTCCAATTCTATTTAGCATCCTAGATGAGAAAAATCAGAGGGCGAAGATCGAAAAAGTCATGCAAGTCGGAAATCGATGATGCATGCAAAGTAGGAGGACTTGCTGTGCTTCCCTGCTCTCTCCATGCGGGATGCAAGACAAAATTGAGACCTATGCTATATGCAAATGCAAGCCGATGAAACCGCCCTAAGATAGTAACTGACCAAGTCTAGAAGCACATCTATAAGTACATGAAAATATATTAGGGTCTTTGGACCTTAAGATATGGCCAAACAATTCCTAAGCTAGGGCTCATTCACACATAATAAAGAAAATAAATTAAAAAGCAAAAAAATGTCAAAACCGTCAAGGCCCCCAAGGGAACAGTCCCTCATGCAATGGACCTCATGAAGTCAGAGTGTCGGAGAGTCCTAAATAATTACAATTATAGAGTCACCCCTCACATAAATATATATCAATGATTAAACTGTTCTACAAAATTCTCCTCTGCTTCACCTTCAATGCTCACTACTGTCAACCGAGCAAGAAAAGCTGATTCCACCTTGTTTGGGTGCACTTGTCCTATCAATAAAACCTCTGTTGCGCAGCGGTCCCTCGCACCAAAGTCAAATAAAGAAGATCGTTAAACAATTCACAATAATATCAAATAATAGTTCAGAATAAACAAATAAATGGAAAAATGAATAAATGAATGAACAAGAGAAAATACATAGAAATTAAATAATCTCCTACTACACGACGTTGCTCGCCGGCAATGGCGCCATTTGATAATAGAGATTCGTCGAGGGTCTAGAAATCTCACAAGGCGAGAGATCCAATCATTACGTTGACCGCTCAACAAACCTCGGTTTAATCAATAATTAAACCACAATATGAATCAAGCAATGAATAACAAAAATGTAGAGTTAAAATGTATTATAACTCTACTTGCAAATGTGTATAGGTGTAAGCATGTGTAGATGTCAAACACTGGGAGCAAATGGGAGAAGGAGGTAAAATGTATGCACCAAAGTTCTGTGATGTATATCTCGTTCAACTTATTATTTTTTGTGGGTTTTTAATATTATATTGTTTTGTTGTTTTATAATTTTGTATTTTCTTTTTATTTATTTTTCATTTTTATTTTCTTTATCATTTAAATATAATATGTATAGGTATACATGCAGATATAAATAGGTACTATATACATATGAATATTTAAAAATAAGTAAAATACATTAAATATGATGCTTTTTACGATTTTTAGATTTTTTCTAACTTTTCATTATTTTTATGGATTTTTTCTAATTTTTTTGTGTTTTTAAAGTCAAAAATATCCTGAATATGGGATTAACAAATAAATTGAAATTGATTTGGTTTTGAAAAATAATAAATAAGTCCCAACACTACCCAAATTAATTTTAATATATAAATAAAAATATATAGATAATTATAAAACAAAAAACATTTTTCTGTATTTTTGTAGAATTTATATATATTTTTGGTGGATTTTAGAGCTTTATGATTTTTCCATTTTCTTTTTCTATTTTTAGGGGTTTTTTCTGGACTCAACCAATATCAATATATACAATTGATGAATCTCGGATTCATAACTCTAAGTCTCATTTATTAAGCTCAAATCCCTCAAAATCAACAGCATATCTGCATCTATTCTGCATAATTAGCATTCATGCATGTTTTCATAAAAATGGCATTTTATCCATAATTTCTGCACAAAATAAAAAGCCAAAAATTCAAGCCAAAGTTGACCTGTAAATAGCCAAACTTCCCGGATTTTTAACTCATTCCTGCTAACTCTGAATAACCCAAAATCATTCCAGTGTGTACATATCACTCACAATAATAAATGAAAAATACAAAAAAATCATGAACCCAGATAAGTGGACCAAAAACCCAAACCCTAGTTTCATGATTTTCGGTCTAAAAGCCCCATATCTTCCTCATCCAGTGTCCAATTTGATCCTACTCACTTTTGAACTAATGCAAATTCAATTACCTTGAAAACAAGACCAAGTTCTAGTGAATCAGAGCTCGTATGTGAAAGTTGGGTTTTGGGCCTCTTTTGTACATTGTATATTTTAGCGGTTTTCTGACCTATATTCTATGTATATATTTTCTTTATCGATAAAAATCCAAAAAGAATTAGATTAAGGTGTCTTTATTTGTCTCAGATTTTTCCATATTTTCTGTATTTTTATTTGGATCAAAATTGACAAAAAATATATATATACAAAACCCGAAAATCAAGGTATTCTATGTACATAGGACACCCCAAAATTCACTTTCTACATTTGACCGATTTTGGCTTTGATGTCTTCATGAAAGTTGTAGATCTCGTTGAGACGAGCATTTTTTGTGAAGCAACTTTTTTGATCCGAGGTCATTTGCTATTTCCTTTTGATTTTAACAAAAGATTTTATCTCTTATTTTTCTGGTGCTGCACGTGGCAGCCTTAGAGGCCGCCACGTGTCAGTCATTTCGGGCTATTTATTATTCGTTTTAAAAAAAATAATAAAAAAAAATGCTCACGTGCAGCGCACGTGCCACCCCCGCACGCGCGCTGCACGTGCGCCCCGTGCCCTCTCTCCTTTCTCCTGCCACGCGTCGACATCTGGGCTGTCTAATCTCGACCGATCGGACGGCCCTCAGCCTTCTTCCCGAGGAGCCACCCCCTTCCGCGCCCCTGCCCCATAACCTCCGCCTCCAATCTCGCGCGCCGCCCCCGCTACCAACGTTATCCCCGCGCCGACCAGCCAACCGCCTCCGCATCTATCGCCGCCAACCACCCCCGCCTATCTCGCGACGGCCGCCCGATCTTTCTCTCTACCCTATAAAAGAAGGGCCGCCGCCCCCTTTTCAAGCCATCCGCCGTTGGCCTCCACGAAGGGCGGTGGTGACAGCCCGCATCTTCCATCTCCGGCGAGATCCGGCTGCTCCTCCACGACCGCCACAGCACGCAACCCACTGCTGCTCTACCCTAGCTCCGGCTTCATGCCATCGTACCTACGTCTCCTTCTAGCTCCGGCCTCCGTGCCGTCGAGCCATCGACCACGATTTGCTTCAGCATCTTCACCAACTTCTGCGACGACCGTCATCGATCTCAGATGCTTCGCCTCCGCCTCCGACCAACACGACGTCATCTTCCGCCAAGGTCTGTCTCCTCCACCGCGACGACGACCAAGCCAATCAAATACCATCTACTCCGACCACGCCATCGCCATTAACGCCTCCGAGCTCCTCCGCCAACCGACACACCACCAGTCACCGGAGGCCTTACAGCCCGCCTCCTCATCTCCACCTTCATCAGCCGGGCACGGAGCCCGAGACTCCCCACACACATGCGGGGCACGTGCGTCGCGGGAGGACTACCTCAGCATTACGCCAACACCAAGGTCACATGCTTTGTATGTGACCGTGGGTCAAATTGCAAAGGACACCCCCAGGCTTTCCTCGTATCGCGCTTCAGCCCACTACCCCAGGGGTCATGTGCGGTGCACGTGTCCTGCTGGGATATTTACAGAGACCCCCCATAGTATAGGTATTTACATTTCGGTCCTCCTGCTCATTTTATTTATTTATTTAAAATTGCAACTGTACCCCTATCTTTCCCTTTAAATTTGAACACCTTTATTACATTATTTTATTAATTCGAAAAATAGCACTGTGTTCCTCATGTGATTCTCTACATTTTGACATACTATGGGTATTTTTGTTATAAAAGGTTAATTAATAATTATTTGTTTTGCGGAAATTTGCAAACTTTGCCCATTTTATGCTCTTGAATTTGCCATGAACTATCTATTGCTCTAAAAATCCCTGGAAAATCACATATTGTAGAGATTATTGTGCTTGACATTGTGCTAAAAAGATTTGCATTTGCATGCATCATTTTCCCTGTAAAAATCATTTTGCATATTTCATTATTTAATTTTTAATAGGTATTAGATCTCACATTTTTTAGGTTTAGGATTTTTCTGAGATCAATCACCTAGTGATAGGTCTTAGATAATTTTGGTCATCGAGAATAAGTAGGTTTGTTATTTATCATAATTAGATATTGAAATTCATTTTGTTTGCATTTAAAAATCCATAGAAAATTCATTTGGCATCCAAAAATTCCAAAAAAATTACAATACATTCATTTCATCATCATTTACATTGTGGCCAATTTTCATATTTTTCAGACGTTGTTTGATTGAATTACTTATTTTAGTCCCTAAAATAGGCCGAATTTGCATTTTGCATCCCTTTATTGCATTGAAAATCCAAAAAAAGACCGCCTCGAAAACCAAACACGAAATTGGATAGACATAATTCTAGGTTGTTCCTTTGCCTCCTTGTGATCGACCTTGGGACTTGCTCAAGTAAAATAAACATAAAAACCACTTGATTAAAATTGATAAATAATTTGTGGTTATTTCTTGACCGTTTCCGATCGCCGCCTACAACGAACGACACATTATTATTTTTCACATACGAAGATAAAAACAATTCCTTAACTCGATGATTCCGGACTCGTCACATGGCACCGTTGCTGGGGAGGCAACCGACTTAAGTTTTGTGTTTTGACATTTTTCATTCTGTTTTCCGCATTCGGGTAGTCTGACCCCCGAATCGTTCATTGTAAATTCCATTTATTTTCCTGCATTTATTTTTCTTGTTTTTTACTACTTTTGAGTCCTTCTCTAACATCTTTTTTTTTATTTTTCTTACAAGGTATCCGGCGCACGTGGAGCTGTTTTTCAAGAAACTGACGCATCTTCACCGACATCCGAGAAAGCCGCAATTAAACTAAGATCGAGTCGAGTCATGAGAGAGTGTAGAGTTTAGCTTTTTAATTTCTGCAATTTTATTTACTTGCTCATTTACAACGGTGTCCGTTTGGACTCTCGCGCATGTAAAAAAGACCTTGAAGTATTCTATGGTGTGTCGTGGCCTGTTTCACTCTCCGGTGAGGGTGGAGCCCGACTTGAGTGGCGATTTGGATAGACCTGCACATACGTCTCTCAAGAGCATTTTATATTTTTGATTGTGCTCGTAGGACTAAGGCCACACTGCACTTTAACTGAGACGTACATTAGATCGTTCAACTTAGCAAAATTTAACTCAATTCTTCCCGCTAATAGAACTTTCTGCTTAGGTGTGGTTTTTCATCGGCTTGCATTTCATATAGAATAATTTTCAATTCTTGTCTAGCATCCCACATGCAGATTGGTAGGATTCACTGTAAGTCTTCTAACTGAGTATTCATCATAGTTTTCCACGTGCATCGGCTTTTCCAGAATTTCTCCCTCTTGTTTTATCACATAATTCTAAAGGAAATTGGGACTGGACGGTAGACGTGTATTTGTGTTCATCTAAATTCTTCGGTGATCACCTAATAAAAATTGGGACTACTAAATCTACCCGATCTTAAGAACCTATAAAATCTAGAATTTCTGCGGGAGAGAAACCCCGACCTTAGATGCTTTATTTTTCTGAGTGAGCGAGAGACGATACTTAAGGCTAGAGCCCAAGTCCGAAATTTCATCTCGCTAAATTTTTGTCAAGATTGATTTATCACCAACTTAAATTGAAAAGATAATAGCCGAACTCTTACGGCTTCATTGTGTGCGTTGGTGAACCCGGGGTTTGAATTGTGTTTGCATTGGTGTGCGTAAACTGATATCGAAGATCAACAGCCGCACATTTATTTTCTTTTGATTATCCCGTGCAATCATCTCTCTCCTTTCTTGATTTAAAATTCACCATGGAATTCTTGTCCAATAAATCTTGCAGACCCAACCCCTCATTCCTTTCAGCTCTTTCAAAAGTAGTCGCACATTTATCCGAGAATCCATCAGAGCTATACTATGAAAATGAATTCGTATCGGTTAGACCCAAAACACCTCCCTCTCAACCACCAATAAATCCATCTCCCTCTGCTAATCCGACCTGTTTCATGAATGACAACCCTTTGTATTCAGAGCAGACAAACCAACAAATGATTGAGGGTTCTACTTCTTCATTTATCAATCCTCTTTACGCTGATCATACAATTCATCCTTCGTATTCGGTAAATGTCAATCCATCATTCATGGGAGATGATAACCACATGATCGAATTGAACACTTCTTCACCTCTTCCATCGACCTTGAACACCAATGAAAAATCATTATCTTGGATTGAACATAACAACCCCCTCTTCACTCATACAGAGGATTGGGCTGACCATATAGGAACACATCAACCCTGTATGCTGACTCCACAACATCAAGGTCCGACCACTCAAAGAATTAAACACCCTTTGGACCAACTCCACATACCTAGACCATATGAGCAGCCACCTTCCATGATTACTGAGGAGATACTTTCAGAAAACGATGATCATATACCGGATATTTCAAGAGACTCCTCTCCTAGTACATATAGAAAAATGGAAGAGGACATTCAATTACAAAAACATACCCCAACTGCTCCCATACTTGGTCAAGAAGAGATTTTGGAGAATATTTTGAGGATGAATAAGAAATTTGATTTAATGGAGGATAGATTGCAAGAACTTGCCAATCGATTAATCTCTGGTAGCTCGGATATAAAAATGGATGAGGAAATGATTAGATCTAAGATTGAAAATTTTAAGGATATTCAGGGACCTAGGGATTATTTTGACAATTTCACTTCTACACATTGCTCCTCTAGAAATGACTATGATGCGGATTATCACTCTGAATATCAAGGCCCCTTTTCATCTGAAGAACACACCACACCCACACACCACCCAGAAAATACCAAAAAAATGGAAACATTTGAAAATCACAAATAAAATTGAAAATTCAGAAAATTTCAAAAAAATTGAGATTGAAGATGATCTGAGGAATTTGGATCCGACTATACGGGAAGAACTGGAAAAACGCTTGATGTTTGAACTTCCCTTTATAAAGGCCATTGAACACTTCCCCGACCTCAAAGGATTTATAATGGATAAATTAATGATCAAAAAGTCGGGCAGGATTAGAACAAAGGCGGAGAGACATATATTGTCAATGGCCTCCTCCTTGTTGTTGAGAAGAAAAACCAAAAGCCGCATAGTGAAGCGGTTACCCAGATTTGACTGTGAAACCAAAGACACAATCTTTACCAATGCTCGGATTGATGATGATGCACCGATCAATATCCTCCCGACCTCTGTATTTCACGAACTCAAACTCCGATCGATTCAGATGATACGAGAGATTATTCAATTGGCAGACGGATCGATAAAACGGCCGAGAGGAACCATTTCTGTCATCATGAAATTCCAAGGTGCTCCGCTCAAAGTAGAATTCACGATCATTGATATTGAGCATCAAGGGTAATTCACCCAGTCTCCAATTATTCTTGGAAAGCCGTTCTTAGCATTGGCTAAGGCATTTATTGATTGTGAGACTTAGGAAATCAATTTCACAACATTGGAAGCACTTAGATCGGACCATGTCTTTGTTGAACCACGATCTTCTGAGCAAACCCACGAAGTCCCCGACAGCCGCAACCATGAAGAGGTAGAAGTGCCCTACCCCGTAGACACACATGAGAGAGAGGTTGTTGAGGAGACTATTGGTTTAGAGAATGTCCCCCTGCTCCATTCCCAGCCGCTCTCACCATGGAGAATCATGTATATGAATCATATGATCCGGAGACTTATGCATGGGCACACCCTAGGTCAACCTACACTGACTACATGGATTATATCAACTCGATACAGGAATGCTCCAACATCGAATCAATTGAGAAAGAACATGCAGAGACTCTCCCCAATATTTTAATTCCTGCGAATCTCAAAATAGACAAATCCTTCTACTACGATCCTGAAACATATGCATGGTCACACCCTGAAGAAACATTCTCTGAATATCTTGACCAAATCATCCCAAATCGAGAGTGCTCAAACATTCGGAAGACAAAGAACAAGCACGCAGACGAGCACCGACTAAGGAGAATTCCAATGGCTATTCATCTGGATACTCAAGTGAACCGACACCTTCACGGCGAAATAAAAAGAAAGTCACCTTTGACCTTTCGGAAGAGGTATCGTCTGATGGTCCCTCATCAGGTCCAGAAAAGGTAGTCTACATGAGTGAAGTCTGTTCGGCAGCTCTAAAGCCATATCTTCGCAAGGATCCAAAATTCAATTCTCGTTGGACAACTCTCGTTCCTAACTATTACTCATCCAAAGCTGATGCTCCTGCCCTCTTCAAGTACACTGGAATTCTTTCGTATTAGCTGACTGAGACCAGTGCTTCTGAGTATTCATCTGAGGACAAACCAATTGACCCCAAGAAGGAGCGAATTCTAAGTAAACAACTGAGGAAACAAAAGGACATTGATATTTGGAGTATGTCCACTTTCAAATACTACTCCTCTGAGGATAATTCCGATGATGGATATCTTTCATATGACTCAAACACTTCATCCTCTATCCATCTTGATTTTTCTGAGGATGACACTGACAATAGTTGGGAATCATATGCTCCATCTTCACCTCATCATTATGATCTCCCACCGCAGGCTCACAAGAAGATCAGCCGAAAGCCACCTTAATCATCGGCTACCCATCCTCCCTCCCGACCACATCGGTCTCCTTGTATAGCTTCTTCCTCTACTTAGGCCAAGGCCTAAGTATAGGGGGGACCGATTCCATTTGTATATACCATTTCTCTCATCACACTCCTTCTCCCGACCGCTCCATTTCCACCCTTCTTCCATACTTAGGCTGTCCAGAGCCTAAGTATAGGGGGAACCAACACCCACCTGTATATACTCTCTTCATCCACATATCCCAACTGCTTCATTTTCTCGCTCTTCTTCTATACCTAGACTGTTTGCAGTCTAAGTATAGTGGGACGAACCATTGTATATAATTTCCTAAATCTCTTACGCTTAGCCCAAGCTCTGTCTTCATTACGCTTTTTGTTCTCTAAGGACACATCACTCGCTAAGTATAGGGGGGTCTGTGTATATACTATGTATATATTTTACCCATATCTCGTACTTTCGCGTAAGTCTATATGTATTTACGGGGTGGGTACTAACTTAAAAAAAACAAACAAACAAAAAAAAGAGTTTTGCTACTAACACTAACTGTGCCCAATTTTTTTTGAAAATGGCTTCTTATTCATTCTTACAATAACCAAAAAAAATTTCACTGCATAAAAAGAAAAAAATGTGTCTGCATTTCACACACCTTCACTTCATCCAACATCGCATTCATCTGCATTTGTGAAAAGTCATCGGGTTCTGAACCGAGTTGTGAGCCGAAACCGAGAGTGGTCTGGACTTGACCTTAATCCACCTAATTTTCAGAGGAACTTCACCGAGAAATATGATTTTAAGAGCTTCAGGTCTTTTGACTTAATTCTTTAAGTTCCACATGACAATGAACAACGTTTGACTCTTAGTGTCTAACCTGGTCTCTTCATTCTAGGTACAACTCTGGAATAGGGAATTAATTTGTACTCTCGCACTATGCACTTAGCTCAACTCAGACGGGATATTGGAAGACTGTGTAAGTCTCTTTTCTGGTAGTGTGGAAGTCTAAAGACCAGAGTACGGGTTCAAATAAAGCTTCGGAAAAGGGATGGACGGATGGGCACAATTTTTTCTTAGACCCCAAAAAAATGTACGGAACAAAAAGATTCTATATCCGTAGGGGTACAACAAGATCCAAGCAGAACCACCAAAAAGTCCAAATACAAAGAAGCATTCTACCAAATAAAAATCCGACCAAAAAGGTCCAACCTTCAAGAAACCTGCAGATCTTGGTGAAGACTCAACTACACTAGCCATCTTCACAAGGAGAGGTGACTACACTGGCCACCTTCCAGTTCTTTTTTGTTTCTTATATCTTCTCCCTCATTCGATTGTGAACACAACACGACAAACCTTAGAAGGAAATACCTGACTCCCCGAGGACGAGTTATTGGGGAGGAGAGGACCATGGTAGTCCGGTATTCTGAATGGGAAGAGCTAAAACCCTTCACACACACGAGTCGGTTATTCAATGTTCATAGGGTATACTTTGGGAAGATGATTGATCTAAGATGACTTCTGAGCCGAAACTGTGACAATGATGTGTAGAACTTGAGGGCTGTTAATTTTAAAATTCTAAATTCTCACAGAAGTTCCAACACACAAATAATCCAAAGGTCGAGTTTAGTTTTACTTTCACCTTTAGTTCATGGTCTTGGTATGGAACCCAATCTCATTTCACCTCATGGCATGTCTTTTTAATGCTCAGGGACGAGCATGGTTTAAGTATAGGGGGATGATGAATCTCGGATTCTTCACTCTAAGTCTCATTTATTAAGCTCAAATCCCTCAAAATCAACAACATATCTGCATCTATTCTGCATAATTAGCACTCATGCATGTTTTCATAAAAATGGCATTTTATCCATAATTTCTGCACAAAATAAAAAGCCAAAAATCCATGCCAAAGTTGACATGTAAATTGCCTAACTTCCCAGATTTTTAACTCATTCATGCTAACTCCGAATAACCCAAAACCACTTCCACTGTGTAGATATCACTCACAAGAATAAATTAAAAATACAAAAAAAATCATTAACCCAGATAAGTGGACCAAAAACCCAAACCCTAGTTTTAGGATTTTCAGACTAAAAGCCCCATTCTTCCTCATCCAGTGCCTGATTTGATCTTACTCACTTTTGAACTACTGCACATTCAATTAGCTTCAAAACAAGACCAAGTTCAAGTGAATCGGAGCTCGTATGTGAAAGTTGGGTTTTGAGCCTCTTTTGTACATTGTATATTTTAGCGGTTTTCTGACCTATATTTTATGTATATATTTTCTTTATATATAGAAATCCAAAAAAATAGATTAAGGTGTCTTTATTTGTCTCTGATTTTTCCATATTTTTCCAGATTTTTATCTGGATTAAAATTGACAATATGTATATATACATATATACAAAACCCGAAAATCAAGGTATTCTATGTACATAGGATACCCCAAAATAGACTTTCTACATTTGACCGATTTTGGCTTTGATGTCTTCAAAAAAGTTGTAGATCTCGTTGAGACGAGCATTTTTCGTGAAGGAACTTTTTTGATCCGAGGTCATTTGCTATTTCTTTTTGATTTTACAAATTATTTTATCTTTGATTTTTCTGGTGCTGACACGTGGCAGCCTTAGAGGTCACCACGTGTCAGTCATTTTCGGGCTATTTATTATTCGTTTAAAAAAATAATAAAAAAACGTGCACGTGCAGCTCACGTGCCACCCACCCACGCGCACTGCACGTGCGCCCCGCGCCCTCTCTCCTTTCTCCCGCCAAGCGTCGACATCTGGGCCGGCCTTCTTCCCCAGGCGCCACCCCCTTCCGCGCCCCTGCCCCGTAACCTCCGCCTCCAATCTCGCGTGCCGCGCCCGCTACCTCCGTTATCCCTGCGTCGACCAGCCAACCGCCTCCGCGTCTATCACCGCCAACCACCCCCGCCTATCTCACGACGGCCGCCCGATCTTTCTCTCTACCCTATAAAAGAAGGGTCGCCACCCCTTTTCAAGCCATCCACCGTTGGCCTCCACGAAGGGCGGTGGTGACAGCCCGCATCTTCCATCTCTGACGAGATCCGGCCGCTCCTCCACGACCGTCACAGCACACAGCCTACTGCTGCTCTGCCCTAGCTCCGGCTTCACGCCGTCGAGCCTACGTCTCCATCAAGCTACGGCCTCTGTGCCGTTGAGCCATCAACCACGATTTGCTTCAGCATCTTCACCAACTTCCGCGACGACCGTCATCAATCTCAGACGCTTCGCCTCCGCCTCGGACCAACGCGACGTCATCTTCCGCCATGGCCTGTCTCCTCCACCGCGACGACGACCAAGCCAATCAAAGACCATCTGCTCCGACCACGCCATCGCCATTAACGCCTCCGAGCTCCTCCACCAGCCGACACTCCACCAGTCACCGGAGGCCTTACGACCCGCCTCCTCATCTCAGCCTTCATCAGCCGGGCATGGAGCCCGAGACTTCCCATGCACGTGCGTCGGGGGAGGACTACCTCAACATTACGCCAGCACCCAGGTCACGTGCTTTGCACGTGACCGTGGGTTAAATTGCACAGGACACCCCCGAGCTTTCCTCGTATCGCGCTTCAGCCCACTACCCTAGGGGTCACGTGCGGTGCACGTGTCCTGCTGGGATATTTACAGAGACCCCCATAGTATAGGTATTTACATTTCGGTCCTCCTGCTCATTTTATTTTTTTATTTAAAATTGCAACTGTACCCCTGTCTTTCCCTTTAAATTTGAACCTCTTTATTATATTATTTTATTAATTCAAAAATAGCACTGTGTTCCTCATGTGATTATCTACATTTTGACATACTGTGGGTATTTTTGTGATAAAAGGTTAATTAATAATTGTTTGTTTTGTGGAAATTTGCAAACTTTGCCCATTTTATGCTCTTGAATTTGCCATGAATTATCTGTTGCTCTAAAAATCCCTGAAAAATCACATATTGTGGAGATTATTGTTCTTGACGTTGTGCTAAAAAATGTTTGCATTTGCATGCATCATTTGCCCTGTAAAAATCATTTTTCACATTTCATTATTTAATTTTTAATAGGTTTTAGATCTCACATTTTCGAGATTTAGGATTTTTCTGAGATCAATCACCTAGTGATAGATCTTAGAATTTTGGTCCTCGAAAATAAGTAGGTTTGATATTTATCATAATTAGATATTGAAATTCATTTTGTTTGCATTTAAAAACCCATAAAAATTCATTTGGCATCCAAAAATTACAAAAAAATTACAGTGCATTTACTTCATCATCATTTACATTGTGGCCAATTTTCATATTTTTCGGACATTGTTTGATTGAATTTCATGTTTTAGTCCCTAAAATAGGCCGAATTTGCATTTTGCATCCCTTTATTGCATTAAAAATTCTAAAAAAAGACCTCCTCGAAAACCGAACACGAAATTGGATAGACATAATTATAGGTTGTTCCTTTGCCTCCTTGTGATCGACCTTGGGACTTGCCCAAGTAAAATAAACTTAAAAACCACTTGAT
The DNA here is from genome assembly GCA_037367405.1 of Ottelia alismoides. NCBI lineage: Eukaryota > Viridiplantae > Streptophyta > Magnoliopsida > Alismatales > Hydrocharitaceae > Ottelia > Ottelia alismoides. The sequence goes on along the minus strand of JAZKJV010011773.1, from coordinate 189,646 downwards.
TAAAATTGATAAAAAATTGTTGTTATTTCTTGACCGTTTCCGATCGCCGCCTACAACGAACGACACATTATTATTTTTCACATACGAAGATAAAAACAATTCCTTAACTCGGCGATTCCGAACTCGTCAACTATATACAAGTTTTAGGTAATTTTTCAAAAAGTTTTTATATTTTTTATGGATTTTTTTATGTAAACAGGGCAAAAAGAGGATGTTTTTCATTTTTAATAAATGGATAAAATGCAAAAATTGTCAACTAAGTATTGGCATGAATCTACATCGCATGAAGCATTTATCCCTATTTTTTGTATTTTTAGGAGCACATTCGTTATTTTTAATAAATAGATAAAGACACACAAAAATACATGTCCTGATAGGGGCATTTTCGAAAATAACATAAAGTACACAGTGTATAATGCTGAAGCAACAGGAATATTCAACGCTAATTAAATTTTATTGAACTCTTTAATAAATACAAAATTGCTAGGGTACAAACACAATTTACCCATTACTTGGGACTACACATGATGCACACGAGGAGGTAATTATCACAAAGGTCAGAAATGTTCGAGCAATTTTCACAAAAATATATAACGTTAATTTCAATTTATTGGACTAAATCATAAATACAAAACTTACAAGGTCATCCCTACAATTTCGCAACCTCACGTGGCATGACACATGAGGTAACATGGACTGGTCCCTTATGCAAATAATATAAACAGAGGGTCCTAACTGCAACATGTCCAATTACTTATAAACAGTGAACTTTATTTACAGGACTAAATAATAAATACAAATATGGTGAGGTGAGATGTGCAATTTACCTCGTAATGGCAGGGTGGACAGCTAGGATGGCTTCATTAATACATGTGTCTTCTCCACAACAGTCGATGACACTTCACAAATCAATGGCCGGAATTAGATCGCTGATAGTGATCGGACAGTGAAGACATGGTATGATCCGACGACTGCTGCTACATCTAGAAGCTCCATGATGATTTGAAGGTTCTGAAGTGAGTTAGAAGAACAGGGAAGAACTCTCGCCTGGGTAAGGTTTGATCTGGAATAGCGGCCGACTCGGGCCTCCTCCATTACCGTCGAGCACCTCTGATCATTTCTGGGAACCTTCCGCTTCTGGCAACGATCTCAATAAGGCACCTGGAGATCCGACGAGGTCTGGTGGAGCCGACAAAGAAGAGGATCTCCATGTACTTGAGTTTCTTCGGAATATGACCCTACATAAATCCTTTGGCCACTAGACCTACAAGGAATAGTTGCACAAGTAAGAAGACTGATCCGAACCCCTTATTGGTGGTGAAATGAGCGTAGGGTGAGGCGGGCAGAGGTCTCCGACGAGCGGTCGAGGTAGAGACCTTGATCTCCAGATATAGTAGGGATCCGGTGAAATGAGGGGACTGAGACGAAGGGAAATGAGAGGGGAAGGAAATGGTGGTGGTATGTGATCGGAAAACAAGCGAGGTCACGGTGGAACATTCGCTGGAGCAGAGCTCCGGCGAACAATGATTTTTGATTTCTACATTAAAAGACTACTGATTAATATGATTTCAGAATGAGCACACTATAATTAAAATCTACATAAAAATGATAAAGAGCGTAGCTCATACCTGCCAGTTAAGATAGGGAGCAGGGCCACGCAGGATCGGCATTCTAAGGCGCACCCCCTCCTCCTCTAGCTACCATCCATCTCAGGGGACTTCCATCTGTCACCTGGATGCACTCTAGGCCGAAATGGCGGAGGTTTAGGACCCGAAAAGAGAACTAAAAGTCATGGAGGTTGGGGGTAGTTTATTTATAAACATGTATATGCACCCTTATCGAGCGAATGATATCAACGATTCCATGCTATATACAAAGGATTAAATGATATTGTGTGGATATATGAGGAATAATGATGATTTTTGCTGAAGGAAGCGAGGTCGATTGATCGATGGATCAATCGGGAAGAAGGGCAAAAGTTGGGGGACTAGACAGTTCTGATAGAAGTCAGAAGCGTAGGGGACGTTGATCGGAGGTCAACAATCCTCGGCTTCCTATAGGGTCACGTTGGCCTGCTAAAAGACAAAGTAGCATATTTATATGAAAATAATTAATTAAAAATAATAAATAATTATATTATTTTTTGACTATAAATAAAAAATGTTTACTATTTTAAGTAGTATTTTATTATGAGTTTTATTCATTTTTTGGCTTTGTTTATTATTAGTTATTTTCTATTAATGTATTTATAGGTATATTCATCTATGTTTTGTGCATTTTTATTTTTATTTTATTATTTTATTATTTATTTTATATATTTATTACTTATTTTTGTGAGTATAAATATATTTTTATTTTTTTATGATGTAATTTGTACACTTAAATAAATATGTATATTATGTAGGTATATTTATAGGTTTTATACCTATGTATCATTTACATCTATTTATTTTAATGTATTTTAATGAGTTTTATTTTGATTTTGTATTTTTAATGGAATATATATATAATATTTACAATATTATAAAAATATTAATGAAAACAGAAAAAAAGAATAAATGTCCCCTTTTTATTTATATACATGTATAACATAGGTATTTGATCTTTGTTTTGACATAAATTTATTTTATTTTCCCATTTTCTTTTGTTTTTATTTTAATTATAATATTCATATGTGTTATGAATAATATTTAACAATTATTTAACAATATAAGAATATAAATTTGTAAAAATAATAAGGGGTGAATAAAATGAATATTTTAATCGGTATAATATACAATAGGGGTAAAAAACCTAACTTTCACATAGTAACTCCAAACGATATAAAACCACCACCATTAAATAGCTTGTGAAAATCTATATATAATTAGATGTGATTTTGATATACTTTCAGTTTTTATTTGAATGATATGGGTCTGTGAAGTTTGGTTTTTGGTTTTTTATTTTGTGTATAAAATGTATATTGTATATCATTTTTATACAAACTCAATTTAGTATTTTTATTTACATTATTATCTACAACTTTAATGTCCAATGTTTCTTTGTTTGATGAATAAATAATGAAAAATAAAATAGGTGTAAAAAATGCGTAAATTGTGAATAAATAAATGTATTTTTTCCTTTATCTCCCCTTACTTTATTCCTTGTCGACAAACTCAATTCTTGACATTGTCACGGGGTTTAGGGTTATAAAATATTTTCAGTATTTTATTTGTTTTTCTTTTCTTCTCTTTATTTTATAATTTTGACATAAATTTATTTTATTTACCCTTTTTCTTTTGGTTTTATTTTAATTATAATATGCATATGTGTTATGAATAATATTTACACAATTGTAAGAATATAAATTTGAAAAAAAAATAGGTGGTGAATAAAATGGATATTTTAATCAGTATAGTATACAATAGGGGTCAAAAACCTAACTTTCACATAGTAACTCCAAAACTGTATAAAGTCACCACCTTTAAATAGCTTGTGAAAAGCTATCTATAATTAGATGTGATTTTCATATATTTTCAGTTTTTATTTGAATGATATGAGTCTGTGAAGTTTGATTTGTGGCTTTTTATTTTGTGTATAAAATGTACACTGTATATAATTTTTTATACAAACTCAATTTGGTGTTTTTATTTACATTATTATCTACAACTTTTATCTGCAATGTTTCTTTGTTTGATGAATAAATAATGAAAAATAAAATAGGTGTCAAAAATGCATAAATAATGAATAAATAAATGCATTTTTTGCCTTTATCTCCCCTTACTTTATTCCTTGTCGACCAACTCAATTCTTGACTTGGTCTCGGGGTTTAGGGTCATAAAATATTTTCAATATTTTATTCATTTTTCTTTTATTCTCTTTATTATATAATTTTGGCATTAAAAACCTTATTTTATTTACAAATAATGCAATAATAATGAATGCTTTTACGCACAAATTTATGCTACTTACAAGCATTAGCTAGGATTTTGAAGGGACCTCTTTCAAAAATGCCAAACTCACGTGCATGAACACGTGAGCCACTCTAGCGGGGACGTAGATGCAATTATCAGAAACTTCTAGGGCTCTTTTTTAATTTTTACCAAAAATACAATGTAATTAAAATGATTCGGAACTAATGATAAATAACCAAATGCCTGGGGGTGCACCCGTAGAATCACCATCCCACGGCGGGTTTGCAAATATTACAAAATATAGTAAAGGTCGAGGAAATTTTATAGACTAATATTTAATTACAAAATTTACGAGGGTGAAGTTGCAAAATTCTAACACAAGAGGAGCGATCTGACGACGGGGATGACACGTCTCTACATAAAGGGAGGCCAGTACCCCTTCGTGGATCGAAGACTCAGATTAGATCATTGGGTGGAAGTTGTATCACGATCCAACGGTCTTTGTGTTGCTTAGAGAGGTTGGAGGTTCAAATGACGTAGAGAAGGGTTGGTAGAACAACTCAATAACTTGGCTGGGATGAGTTTCAAACATCCTTCCAGCTCCTCTCCAACCACCTGGAGGCATCAAAGCTTGGGAAAAATGGAGCCTGGGCTCCTCCTCTTCAGGGGGTGGTCTCCATGGAGAGCTTGGAGCGCCAATGAAGTTGGGCGGAGCTGGAGAAGGTGGAGTGCTCCAGGTTTTTTAAGTACTTCAAAATCGACTGCCTTCAGGGTTGTTTTGCCTCCAGTTCCTGCAAATGCTAATCGCATAAAAGAATCGAGGGTCCTGGGGATCCTTATTTGGTGGAATGGAGTGAAAGGTGGCACAAGCATGTCTCTTTGATGAATGGCGGCGGAGGGAGAGTAAGGCCTCAATCCAGAATGAATTGAGGGGAGACGGAGGTGGACTGAAGTGTAGAAGGTGAAAGGGAATGAAGGCAAGGTGGTTTCGTGCATCGGGGAACAAGTGGGTGCATAGTGGGAGGTTCGTTGGAGCTAAGCTTCGGCAAACTTCGAATGAGGTGTTTTAAACTAATGTGGGCGATTAATCGATAAAATAAATGCTAGATTAAATCCTAAGAATAAACTAATCTAAGTAAGCACAATTAAAAGTGGGTACCTCATCGGGGGAATCCTAGAAGAAGAACCTCATGGTGGAGCACGTCGGAGATGGGGTGGAACGACCCTAAGACCGCTCCTTCGACCAACCTAAAGGCATGTCGGAGGTGTTGTCAGCACCCTCCAGCCAACTGTCACGTCGGGAGGAGAATAAGATGGACAAAATGGTTGAAAGAAGAGAGGGAAAGTGAAGGTCGTGTTATGTACAAGAGTTTGGGATGGTGAGAAGATCGAAGTGTTGCGAGCGTTGCAGCGATCCAAAGATCGAGGAAATGCATGGGCATGTTTGGTGGATAAACGAGGAGAGAAAGTTATGAAGGGAGTGAGATGGATTTGTGAAATGGGAGGGCTCGAAAAAATCGAGAAAATGGGGGCAAAACAAGGTCTGTCAGAGGGGTCAGTGTGCGAGTCAGAGAGTCAACCAGGAAAAACTGACCCTAGAAAATATTATAAAATAGATAATGAACAATAAATGATCTTATTAATTTTAGGTTATAAAATAAAAAATAGTTATTATTTTTAAACTATTTCATTAATATTTTTATTTATTTTTAGAGGTTTATAATTACAAGTTACCTTTTAGGGGTTATATATAGGTATATTCAGCTATATATTTTAGCCTTTTATTTTTATTTTGTATTTTTTGTTAATTTAAATATTTATTTTTATATTTATAACTTATTTTTATAGACTTAAACATATTTTTATATTTTTCTGATATATATACACACATAAATAATAATGTAAATTAGATATATAAGTATAATTATAGTATATTCATATATGTATTTCCATTGCATATTTTATTTTAGTGTTTTAATGATGTTTTTATTCGATTTTAAATATGTACATATATTATAAATAATATTTACAAAATTTTAAAAATATAAAATTATGAAAATAATGAATAATAAATAAAATGAATATTTTAATCGGTTTAACTATAAAGTAGGGGTCCAAAACCTAACTTTCACATTGTAACTACAAAAATATAAAACCTTCTTCATTAAATGCCTTATTAAAAATTATATATAATTGAAGTGATTTTGATATATTTTAAGTTTTTCTTCGAGAGATATGGGTCTGGGAAATTGGGATTTTGGAAATCTAATCTAAGTATAACGTTTTATCTGAATATTATATTTATATGAAATCAATTTTGTATTTTTCTATGTTTTATTATCTACAACTATCATGTTCAAAGTTTCTTTATTTGAGGTATAAAATGTAGAACTAAAAATTGGTAAAAGGGATATTATTGTATTTTTGGACCTTTTCTCCCCCAAATTTATTCCTTGTCGACCAAGTCATCAAGATGCCTAGGTCTTAGGGTTTAGAGTCACAAAGTCTCTTCGATATTTTATTCTTGTTCTTTTCTTTTCATTATTCTATAATATTGGCATTAAAAACTGTATTTTATATACATTTTGTACACAAATGCATTAATGCTAAAATGCATGAATGAAGGGTATTTTCACATATTTACTAGGGTTTTAAGGCCAAAATGATAAAATAAAGATAATGAAGTGGAGATTCATCGGATAATAAGTCCACTGAAACTGCAGACCTTGCACGGTTACGATAATGTTCCTCAACATGCCTCTATGTCTCTTTACTGATCGATCAACAAACCAAATAATACACATGATCTGGAAAGAGAACCTAGCAGGAGTTTATCGAGTAGAGAAGATGGTAAAAATTTAATCGAGGTACCGTTATCTAAGAGAGTGCGATGAAATGCTACAACAACAATCTCGCATCTGACAAAATGAGCACATGATTCTCTCTTTTTCCTTTGTACCTTATTATGAATAGCACATTAAGTAGCCTTGGTCAAAATATGTTTTTCAATGCAACACTTCATTTTCCTATGTGTGGTACATTTGTTCCTCGATTGTTGCTTAGTGTAGAAAAATTATTGAAGGCATCATGAAGTGGAATATTAAAAAAAATTATGATATTTAAGTAATTGTTCTATCTCTGTAATCAAAACATTCATTATTGGTATTTTTCTTTCCTTTACCAAACAAAGTATTGGGGAAAGAAAGAAACTCACGAAGAACATTTATTCATATTGTAAAGAGAATGAACATGTACATTTAGAGTCCTAGAAGTATGTTCAAAACTCTCGAAAATAGAAAAAATAAGCCTCATGAGTGTCTGCATGGGCTGGAATGGGATAATCATCGGAATTGCCTATGCCCATGTCTATTGTGTCGCATTCTCTTCCATCTCTAGCATCATCATGGTCATCATGGTCCTCCTCAACATCACAATGGATGCCATCATGAACTCTCACAACTTCTACAAGTCATGTACTTGCTACTGAATCACATCGATTAATGAGAGCTTCTTATCGATAAATTCCATGTCAACAAATCAAGACTTAGACTCAGAAATGTGTGTCATCTTCTGATGATTTCACTGGTGTGATGGCTGTGGGGCCTTCTAGAATGACATAATGGAATCTACAACTATCGAGTTCTCAACCATCCCCTCAAAGATGGTCCAAACTTACTCAACATCCCTTTTCAGATAGCTACCACCATATGAATCACTCATTAAACCCTAAATTTCTTGCCAGAGTCCTCCAAAGAAATTATGTACAAGCACCTTCAAAGGTATATCGTGAGGAGGCTACTTCTTGGTCATATCCTTGAATCATTCACATTCCTCGTAGAACAACTCATATGAATGATGCGTGAAATTTGATATCTGGCTCCTCGCCGCATTCATCTCTCCATGATGAAAGTATTTATGTAGGAATGTTGACTTTAGGTACTCCCAAGTTGATTTCTCTCTGCCCAAATGGTTCATCCAAGAGAGTGTCTTATCTGATATGGTGAAGGCAAAAGACTTGAGGCATATACACTCTTGCGTTACTCCTGTATAACTCTTCGTATCACAGATCATCTCAAACTATTGCAGAAAGAGGAACGACTCCTCCGTCATGTTTCCATGGAACATAGGAAGCAAAGAAATGAAGGGTGATATCAAGTTGTATGGCACTTGATTCGGTGGCAACCGAATCCAATGTTGTAACATGATGGCTCTAGGGTCATACTTATCTTATAAAGTAACAACAGGAGCTATGACAGCTGGTAATGGGCTCCCTACTCCTTCTCCTAGTGCAACAATCTCAGCTCTTAACACTTCATTGACTCTAAACTCATCTCTAATATGTGTGATCATCTATTGAAGGGTGTCTACAGTCCAGGATGTAACATCCATATCTGGATCTAGTCTCTCTTCTGTATGTCTCTCCTCAGTTGATCTCTCCCCTAATGGTCCCTTCCATATAGTCATGATATACATTAAGTCCTCTTGGAAGGAAAAAGTCTCGTAAGCACTCATAGAAAAATGTGCAGGAGAAATAGACAAAAAGTTGAGGTGAGGGTCTTCCTCGATTGAAGGGCTAGATTGTAAGGGAGTCTAGTTCTAACTAACCTCATGACTACGTGCAACTGAATGGGAAGGGGCTCATCTTGAGCCCTTGAAGACATATGTGAGACAGAGTAAGATTGATGGCCTGTGAAGTCTAGGCATAAAAACTGCCAACATGTCATCTTTGATGCCAATGGAATACATATGTAGAGAATGATGTCAAAACAAGAAATCGAGGGAAGGAATATACAACATGGAAGCACACGTAGATCGTAAACAAATACAATAGGAAACCCCCAATTCACCAAATTCACACATTAATGTTCGTAAGAGTTATGCCTTTTATCTTTTCAAATTTATTTAGGCGATTTAAGAAATTATCAAATAAACTCATAGGCGGTGTCTCCTTGTTTCCCAACATAAGTCTTCACACTCCCCTAAGAGTGGAACCATCAACCTGGGTTGCTAGGTTATATCAAGCCTAATGGAGAATGTTAAGCGAAGTAGACCAAAATGACTTTCTATGGTTGGAGGCAAGTTTTTGCATTGGGAACAAATATTGAAAAGTAATACATATGTACTTAGGGCACAAATCAAGGATTTTTTAGCTCTAGTACTTGGGTCACGTCCTCATCCACTATGTTTAGAAGTAAGTACCTGCAATAATGTGGGTATTGGTCTCCCTAGATAGTTAAGTACAATTAATATTTTTAAATTTTTTGGTAAAGTTTCAAAATAAAAAAACTTCTTTTATTTTTAGGGTTTTATTTTTTGTATTTTTAACAAATTAATAGAAGTTGATTTTCCTTTAATTCTGAAAAAATCTTTCAAACAAGGGGGGGGAGATCACAGAATTCAGTAAGAAATCATGATGCATGCGAAGATAGAAATTATACTCTAGTGCCAACATTCTACATGCGAGTGATTTGTATAGAATTGAAAACCTAATTCTAATGCATGGAAAAGTTGATAAAACCAAACCCTAGATAGATAGCTCTGACATATGAATGAGTTAGTTTTCAAACATCATATAATTTTTATGACTATGTGTGTATTAGGGTAATGGGTTCTATTTTAATCATCTAATCAAGAAGGCATACACCCTTAAGTTTCACAAAATTACATGAGTAAAAAAATCAAGAAAAACAAAATCCTTGGAGAGGTCACCCAAGTGCACTAGAACTTTGGCGATATAGGCCTCAAGAAGAAGTGTAAAAGTCTAGGTACAAATCAGAATGTTCTTAGCGGTCCTTTTCTACAAAATGAAAAAACGGGCTAATACCCCTTCCTCTCTCACAAAAACAAAAAATGGGACAAGGACATATCACCCAAAGAAAACAAAAAAAAGGTATCTCTCAAAGAAAAGAAAAATGAGACTAAACTGATTCATGCTACTCTTATACAACAGGATTGCAGAGAAAGATCTCGGTCTCTGCTCTCTCAACTGAAATGATTTTCGAAGAAACCATCTGATCATGCAAGACCTACAGCACTTGTCATCACAAACAAAGAATAATAGGACTCAAAAGCAAAAATAAATAGAAAATTGTGAAAAATAAAAGACAAAAAGGAAACCAAAATTCAGAGAAAAGATTAGAAAAACCTAAGAAACAAGAGACAAGAAAAATAGAAAAAACACCGAGAAGAATGCGAGAAAAGAAATAAAAAGGAAAAATCACAAAAATATCATGAAATTTTTAGTATGACTACACATCCCCGGCAATGGCTCCATTTTCATATAGTGCTCTTCCCACATGGTTAAAATATGTCTGTTTAGAAAAGCACGGAAGATAAATGCATCTCTATCAAACAAAAATGAGAGGCTAGAGAAAAAACTGAATGAGTAAAAGAACTAGAGACTCTCTATCCCTATTCACTAATTATTAACCATGTAAGTGTCCCTGGGTCAAACATATGAAGACAGAAAATATACCTTGATTTTGATGGAATAATTTTGTGATTTTTGTTTCCTTGTTTATTTGAAAAGGGAGTGTTTTAAGATTTATATTTTTCTTGTTTTTATTTGTTTTTTATTTCACAAAATTTTATTTATTTTTTTGAAATTGTCATTTCTTTTAAAAAATGATCAGCTTTTGAAAAAATTATACTGTACATGGTATATTGGGCAATTCACTATTCAAATATAATGGAAAAAGAATAACAAGAAATGGATTTTTTATTTTCATAAAGGGCATAGATTTTGCAAAATAACTACAATATAATATGTAGATGAATATAGAATATGTTGTACTGTATAAGTAAGTGACGCGAGGACAAGCGCACAACGAGCTAGAGCCAACACAAGACAAAACTCAAAAACAATATGAAATACAAAAAATAAGAATGCAATGATTAAGAAAAGAAAATATGCAAGGAAAAATATCAAAAACACTCTAGGGTAGTTAGCTAACTACCCAATAAAAATCTTCACAATATAGAGTCTCTACGATGCCCAATGTTCACAATATGTAGAAGGGTACAAATGTCAAATAAATAGAAAGTATCCATGCAAACTGGTCCTTAGTCTGGGACCTTAATGGATGAAAAAGAAGTTTATTTGCATTGCAGTCTCCACATTGGGAATGAATTTTATAAAACTAAAGTACTAATTGTGGCCTGAAATTTCTGGAAAAGAATAGGTCGATGTTGGAAAAATGTCCACCATTTGGATTAGAACGGTCGAGATTAGAAGGCTCGTGTGGATCTTTTCCATTCGAGGGAGACACAAATATTTTTTGGGTTGTTCTTCCCTAAAAAGAAGAATAGGGCAGTGGTGTGATTCATCTGATTGTGCTCCTCCGGCTCTTGCAACAATTGGATATGTTTGTGGCGACTTCGGTAGGTCCAAAAGAACTGACCTCCTCCTCTGAGCTCACCTGTGGTGGAAGTAACTAAAGGCACAACAAAGAAGTTGACATCACAGATGATTAGAGTTTCCAAAATTTGAGTGCAGTTCTTTGATTATCTCTAAATTAGCCTGAAGAAGGTGATGTAATTGAAGCAGACCTCGATTCAGATGATGAAGTGACCTGCAACGAAGATAAATCTATCGAGATGTGATGGTTTCTTGTGCAGTAGTATAGAAGTTCCAGAATATGATTTTCATATCCAAATGGTATTTGTTTTGGATCAAATTGAGATGGAGAATTGGATGAAATCACAAGGATAATGATTAACCTAACAAAATGACGTGATTATATGTGATAATTTGACACTCAAATCGAGAAAAGGAAAAGGGGATAAAGGAGGTACATGGGAATGAAGGATATAGAATGCTCGATCATCGCTCGACAGGGTGGTCTTCACAGAGCCTATATGCGATGGAGCAACAATTATTCAAGGCTGAAGAAGCCTTGGAACTCTCCACCTGAGTATTGTCTTCCACGTGGGGCGTCCACAAGGTGTTGTCACCACTGAAGGCGGTAGTGCAGGTTGAAATGTAGGAGGTCCAGTCATGTAATTCTATTGCTGGAGAAGTTTGTTTGTTTATGGTGGATTTCATGTTATTAAATAGGAATGGAGGGCCATGAATTGGAGATATCTATTGGATGGGCATGGATTATGGTAGTAGGGCTAGAAAATGAACGGATTAGATTTAATTTGGGTGAAAAGGTGGACCGTGAATAATTAGGTGATTACGGTTTGTTTGGATAAATAACAAATTCAGTTCTTTGGGGGAAAAAGGTTGTGGTGCTGGAACATGTCAACACCACAAAACTATAATTCTAGAAATCATTTGTAAAATATGAAATAATTGATAAATTAAGTTATTTTACAAATATGTAAAAACAAAAATGATAGATAATTAAATTATATAATTGGTGGTATATTTTATATTTTTAAATAACATATATTTTATGATATATGAATATAATATTTTTAAATATATATTATACTTGATAAATAACTTGTATAATTTTAATTAGATATTTTAATAAATAATATACCATTTTTATATTTAATAATTTTAAATATAAAATAGAGTTGTATTAATTGTTATACTTTTTAAATAAATTAAACAACATATACTAATAAATACATGTATGTACACTTAGTTCATATTCATCTATTTTTTTGGGTTTTTGATCTATTTAAAATATTCAAGGCATTTATTTTTAAATTTAATTTATAAATGAACTATAAAACCATGAAAATAGCTAAAATTTGCTAAATCACTTATTCTATACATAATATGTACATAATAAAATAAATAACACGGAAACCCAGTTGTCTTTAGGTACCAAAAACTGACTTTTTTTTTCAAACAGACTGTAATTTTAATGACATTACATTAATTTATTAGATGATAATATTTTATCAACTTTAAAAGTGAGTACGGTGAAATTGGAGTTTGTATGAATAAGTTACGAGGTTCAGAAGTTGGGAAATTGACAATTTGTAAAGTAGATTTCTTGGCATATATAGAGTTTAGAAGTTTTTATGATTTTTATATTTTTACATACATTTTTATAAACACAATGGAATAGAGTTTGGTGAAAAATATTTGTATATGAATTAATTAAAATTAAGTGAACATTATATGTATAAAATGAATAAATGAAGTTTTTGTGCTATAAACAAGATTAGTTATTTTTTGTGTTTTCTTTCTTATATCCCCCTACTTTGTTTTTTGTACTCTAATACATGTAGATTTTGTCTTAAATGGTAGATTATATAAATATATCTTACAATTATGCTTATATTTTATTAGTTATCCTGTACAATATATACATATTTACAGTCTGGCTTGTTTTTTTTCTTATTTTCATATTTTTATTTTTACGCATTTTTAATTAATAAAAATGCACTTTTATTTATGAATAGAATTTTATTAAAAGATGAGAATTAATGCATATTTTCATGTATTTGTTAAGGTTTTTAAGCCAAAATGCATCAACTTTTTTATTGAATATTAGATACATCGAACTCCATACCAGAAAAACCATCGTCGTCACGACATCCACTTTCATCCGACACTTTGAGAGTAAGATCCGCGAACTCCTACCCTCCATCTGTGATAACAAAAGAGAGATAGAGAGATTTACGTTGAGCGATGACAATACTCCTTTTCAGCGAGATCAAAGAGTCCTTCCCTTGTTGCAACCCCTCCTTGAAGTTGCTCAAGCTCCAACATAGCTAGTTCTTGAGTGAAGACCATAGCCCCTTTTGCAAGATCTACCCCAGGTGCCCTCCATCCATCTTCCAGGTTCACCTAGATCTCCTTCCAAGTAGATTCCTCTATATATATCACTTCCTCTTTTTGTTATTGTTCTGCTTCGATTCCTTGCTTTCATATACTTTCCTAAACTCAGTTTCTTCTTCTTAATTCAATAAAACCCCTGATATTCCTCCTCCAACAGACCACACTTTCTCCTCTGTCGTAACCTCTACTACGAACCACCTCGTCCCTCGTAATGGCTCAAGCCTGATCCATATGTTCACCACCTTCTTCTGACTTCGCCAAGTACCTCCATCTCAACCCCATTTTGCCCTTCGCTAACTATCTACACGATGCCCAGATCGTACCTCAATCAAGTCTACTCTAAGCAACAAAATCCTAAAAGACGTGCTCTGTTACGTCTTCGAAGGTGATAATCAGAGTCGAGGAATCCCTCCTCCAATTAAGGTCTTATAGCCTCACCTTATTCTTATTGTTCTCCTTTCCACTATTCATCATCTTCTTCTTCATTTCGCTCTTCATCTCCCTACTCAAATCTCTTAGCATCATCTTCTTTTCCCATCTATTCAATCTCCATACTCCACTTGGGGGCTAGGACCGAGCCTCTCTACCCATAGAAACTCCAACGATTCATGTGAGCCATGCATGAGACACTAGGTCATTTTATGCACATGCCCTCAAACTACGAGTACACTACAACCCCCACCATCCACCTCATGTGAACCACATGCATGACACTGGACATTTTATACATAACCCTTTGCAGAGTTTTGTAATTAAAGGAGAGCATATTCACGCTATTTTTTTACATTTGATTTTCATTTTTTTGCCATGTACGTAGACCCTTATGTTGTAATTCTAATTTGAACAACCATCTTGCATGGATTTTTAATTCCAAAAATTATACTACATCGTCCAATTAATTTTCCAATCATTTAATGAAATGAATGTATTTTTGTGAGCCCCAATTTGATTTATTGATGTTATGTTAGTAAGAAATTGCATATTTTTTATATTATGTGTCTTGAAATTCATGTTAATTTTTTTATTAATCCAAAATTCTGTAAAATTAACCTTAGGTAGAATTATCGTGCTCTGTAATGTTTAGAAAAATCTTTTTCTTTTCAAGTCAAATTTACCTGAAATAAATTATTTAGTCATTAGAGTTAAAGAATTTTTTATTAACTATGAACTTAGTATTTTAGGAATTTTATTTTTTCTTATAATACTATTCGTTATATATATCTACAATAATTTTATTTCTAAAAAACAACTAGGTTTGGTTGTTATCAAAATTCATTTACTATAAATCACACCATTTGCATATTTAATTCAATGGAATTTAATTTGCATAAAAAATTCCAAAAAAATAAAGGAAATCAATTTCATCATATTAAACCTTCTAACAATTTTTCTCATTTTTTATATTTCATTTGCATGAAAATTTTCATTACAACCCTTGAAAAAGATCCATTTTTCATTCATGCATTATACGTCTTATAAATATAAAAAAATTTGTTCTGGACTGATCATTGCATATATAAATTATTCTTTTGGAATTTTGAGCTCATTTACATATTAATTTGGATTTTTCACTTTAGGCTTATTTTACCATAATATTGTCTTTCCATCACTTTCTATACTTACGTTTTAATTGCATAAAATTAAAAAAAAACTCCACGAAAACATGACACCTAAACTTATCTAAAACTAACCTCTTGAGACAGTTCCCTCTATATGATCAACCTTGGGCTTGCCCAAGTAAAAAAATGACCGCTTTTGCATTTAAATCACTAACCAATTTAAGAAATTTTTTATTAGTATATAATTACCAATCTACAATGTCACTTCATACAACTAATGAGTGCATCTGTGGGTTTTTTAACTCCTAGAACCCCATGTTCTTGCAAAAATCAGATTCATCAATCTCCTCCACCACCCCTTAGTTGAAGATATTCCTATTCACACAATTTCTGTGCAAATCATCTTCAAATTGGAATGAAGCTATTTTTGCTCAAGCACTGTTTTGTTTCATGTAGGTTGAAGCTCTAGAGTAAACATCTGGAACATGAATCGATCGAGGAACATCAGTTCTAGGTGGCCAGACGAAGAAGCGAGCTCCAAGCATACTCTGATGTGGCATGAATCCGTATGAGAACCCTTGTAGATATGGAGGAGCCCCAAGAACGTGTTGAGCCCTTCAGGTGGATGCCATGTGAATGCAGCACAAAGTTATCAGAGAACAAAGCTCAACAAGGAAGAAGTTCATCCACGTTCTTACTGATGACTCCAGAATCGTTGGATAGAAGATTGGGCCCATTTCTAATGTTGTCCCTTGCTTGAAAATGGAATAGTGTGAATCCTCGATTGTCAGATATTAAGTGGTGTGATGCGGTGTTACTAGAGACGTGCGATCAGCCCACACGTGCCAAGTTACACGACCTGTTGGGTATATTTCACATGAATCCTTACTCATTTTTTCTATGTAGTTTTAGTCCTGTAGATTAAATATAATATGTCATATTACTAGGATAAATCTAATATGAAGCCATGTTCTTGTTTGTAATTACTATTAGGAAATTTCCAACTCACCTCCGAGTTCAACCACATGTGTCGCTTTTTGATTTTTGCATATTTTATCTTGTACACTCAGGGCATGTTATTAATAGATTTTTTTAGTTCTTATATTTATAATAAATTCCCTATTTTATTGTATATTTTTATTTCATATATGTTGCATGTATTAAATATTTCATTTATGCTAATAATTGTGAGAAAAGTTAGGATAACTTCCAGAAGCATGCTTATTCACGTATAAAATTCATTTAGCATTTAACCTTATTTTCCTATTTTAAGGAATACAAAAACTTGTGTTATCTTCAAGTTTAGCTTTCAAAATTGATAAAAAATCGAAAATACCTCCTCAAATTCCAAATATTTATGTTATCTATATTATAATATATTCTATCACATACCCAAAATAACTAAAAATACAAAGTATGAAATATAAAAGTCACAAAACTCTAGAATTTTTTTAAAATTGCAAAAATTATATATAAAATTCAGAAATATATCTTCATGTTAGTGAATTTTCTTAACCATACATATATTGTATAAAAAATATCTTTAAGTTAATTTTTGACTTATAATTATTTATTAAACGGTAAAGAAGGTCATAGATTTATTATATTCCTATTTTGATATATTTTGTACTTTAAAAATCCATAAAACTTAGAAAATCACATAAATTTACCAAAAATATAGGAAACTGCAAAAAATATAAAACATCTTTTTTTCTTCATTTAAACTATAATTCATAATAATTAAAAAATATATAAAGTTTTATTATATCTATATTGTATATTACTTATACATAATATAAATATAATTATTGATTTATTAACAATAACCTTAATTCAAAATTAATAAATAAATTTAAATTTTGTAAAATATAAAAAATAAAATTAATCTTGGAAAAAATAAAAAATTGCAATATTCATAAAAATAAATATTATTTAAAACCAACATAAAAATAAGATTAAAAGTACAAAAAATCAACTATTATTAATTAACAATAATTAATAAAAGTTCACTACCTGCCTTGCGTTCCTAGCTTTTAGCATTGTACTTGCTTTACACATAATTTGTAGAGTTATAATAAATTCTGACTCACATATTTTGTTCGCTAAATCTAATGTGCATCGACTATTTCTTATTCAATGATTGGTCGTGTGACCATTTCTTGGTTATCTTGTTAACCACAACATACCAACCTTTTGAATAATCAAATGTCACCATTATCTGGGGCATGGTGATAGTTTATGGTAGATTGTACATAGATTATATGCCTTGTTTTATTTGATCTTTTATTTCTTTTTATATGTATTTTGTTTAACTGTTCTACTCCATTCTCTTATTTGACTTTATTGTCGCGGCATGTGGATCAAGGGTGGATCATCTAGGAGAAGCAAAGCACCCAAGCGAGGTGGGGGCTATTCTTGACCCACTGGTAGGAGAAAGAAGTGAACTAGAATGTAGACCAATCAGAGCAGTAGTTTTAGCATAGTTTAATTTTAATTAATTTTGGTGAGAGAGTGATTTATATATAATTGTAATAACTAAACACTCTCAGATATTTAGCTCACGGGCCTATTTTACCAAGTGATTATTCACTAGGGGACCCATTCGACTTTTATCACTGTTTTTATCACCTTTTCATTTTCATTCTCCCTATTTTCTATTTATTTTAGTTTGTCTCTTGTATTTTGTGTTTTTCACCATAATTTTGTTTTACTTCTTCCATCATTGAGTCATTAGATTTAGGACTGCATGCTTAGGAAACTAGGTCCAAAGCACTAATTGATTGCATGTACCTATAGTCTATATGATTGGACTTAGTCAAAATGATCAGTGCTTCATGCTAATATCAATTCATGATCTTAGGGTGATTTCATCCATTTCATGTACATATATATTAGTCTTAATTTTATGAGTGTATAATATTTGCATGTATAGTGTTGGATCAAGTTACACATTTCTTACTCTACATGCATTCATAGATTTCATGTGCATTGACTTTTCTGTCTTCCTTCCCCAATTTTCTTAGACTTAGGAAATAAATGGAGCCAAAGAACTTGTATGGAATTTATATTTTAAAACATATCCAAAAAAGAGAAAATTTTAAAAACTTAAAAAGGAGTATTTCAAAAACTTTAACCAAAATTAAAATGAGTTAATGAACTTCATTTTTTTGGGTGCATAAATCCCATATTGTTCTCAGGTGCTTTCCAGATCGAGTGAAGCATGACCCTTAAGGATTAGAGCCGAAAATCCAACTTTATTACTACTATGTGTATATCCTAGGCTTGTGATGTAATAATTCTTCTATTGATACATGGGCGAGTAGGCCCATATCCGTTTGTGGGTTTGGTTTGAACTACTTGATCGCAGGGGTAATGCGACGACAAAACCCGATCTCATCATGCCATGTTTGAGTACCATGCTCGAATCCAATAACAAGGATCCAATAACAAGGATCTCAAAATGTAAAGGCTAAGGTTTAGAATGGAAGTTGGAACTATAAGACACTTGTCTAATAGTACTCACTCTCGATAGGGTTAATGTTAAGCTAAGTGTAAAAATATTTCCTAGAAACAACCATAAAAACGATCAAGATAAGTAGATAAACTTAAAGGAAGTAAATAAATTTTCTTTACTACGTATTATGGAAAACAGAGAATATTTAACAAACTTTTTTTCCAAAACAATGTAAGTTCGTTATATGAACTATAAAATGTAGCACAAGAATTCGTGCATTTAAAAATTGGGATTTTTACTCGGAAGACCCTATAGTCATTGCCAATGACCTCTACGACCTTTGAAACATTGATATTCCTCCCTCGGCCCGCTAAACTTGCTCCGTCTTACCCTATAGACCATGTCGTTAATTTGAGACTTTTTGAGTTAAATAGCTTACATTTAAGTTGAGTTAATCTAACCCAAGAAAATCCAATGGTAGGTTTTCTTCTACTCTCCCTCCTTCCTTCTACTCTATACTTGCTCCTACTCCTTTCCCGTCAAGCAGCCAGACCTCCACTTTCTCCACCTCCATTTCCTCCCCTTCGTCTTCACCAGCGCCATCGAGGTCGTCTCCATGCTATACAATCTTGTCATTGATGACGCTGAGAACATTGTTCCCATGGACAAATTCGAAGGAGGGCCAGGGGCAGAGGCTAGGGAGGACCAGGGGTGGAGGGTAACATCAGACCAGATCAACCATCTGAATGGGATGTGCAGGGAGTTTGGGGTGTGGGGGTGGGGAGTCAACTTGAAGGAGGTGGAGCTCATTGGTGGTGGATCGAACGGCATGGGTGAGGGAGAAGAGGGCTTAGAGAAGCATGGGGGGGCGACAGGGGGCCCTACGTGGGGTGGGGGGGAGCAGGGGGCTCCGAGCGGCGCAGGGGAGGGGGAGCCGAGGGAGGCTTAGATCGGTGTGGGAGAGGGAGAGCATGGGGGGCTTCGGGCGGCACGGTCGGTGGGGGCATGGGAGGCGGTGGCCAGGGTTTCGAGGGGTGGGGTGCTTTGAGTAGGTAGGCGTCATGGGGGAGTCGAGCAGGTGGGCATCGCAAGGGAGGCGGCAGTGCCGGGGGGGGGGGGGGGGAGGTTGGGCGCTGGCTTCGAGGAGGAGCACTAAGGGGGTTATGGATGCAAAAGTCCCTAATATAAATAAAGAAAGTATTGGAATCCGGTCATTTTTGACGTACAAATGGATGGGGGTTAACCACAGGATCTGTAGGGTAAGGGTTAACATGTTTAGGGGGTCGAGGAAGGAATATCGATGTTTCAAAGGTTATAGGTGTCATTGGAAAAGATTATAGGGTCTGCCAAGTAAAAATCCCTTAAAAATTATAAATTCTAAGGAAACAATTTACAAGCAATTTGTGATATTCACAAAGAATATAAGATATAGACTAAGGTTACCTTTGAAGCATGAGTTTTTAAATGAAGTAACCTCCTGAATCAAGTCTAATATGCATAAGACTCTCTCTTTGCCATGGAGATTAACCACGTTGCTTCCCACAAACTTGGATATTGACTAGAGCAACAGGAAGAGGTGTATGAGAGATGGACAAGGGCATGAAATTTCTATGTAGTTTATTTCCAAAATTGTTACAAAAAAGGCATTTCACTCCTTTTATACTTACACCACTTGTCCAACATGGGTGTTGCAGTCCCTTGGATTTGAAATGAAGGGCTTAGAGAAAGTCCTATTTCAATAAGGACTATCTCCTTTTTATCTCCAATTAATATTAACTAATTAACAATAAATAAGCAACAATTAGATGAGATTGTTGCCTTTTTCTCTCATAATTAATGAACTTGATAATACGATTATCAAAATTGGAGAAATTATAGAAACAATCTTTAAAGCTTATCAATCATATTCATGATCACAAAATAAATGTAAATCCAATTTTCAGCTACAAAATTAATGAGGATAAAATTTACAAATTTCACGCTTTGGAAATATTATGTAAATAATATTTACATAAATATTTATATGAATCAAATCCATATAAAATATTAATTTTATGAGTCACTATTCACATTAATTAGTAAGATATAACTCTCAATCTTATTCACAAAATTACCATTTGAAAAATAATGCAATAATAATTATTATTACAATATTGACATTAGTTGGTTTGAGTCGTAATATACAAACGCTTCATTATATACAAATGTAGATACTTGTAGAGAATGTCAGGGAGATCATACTATCCATTTACAGTGACTTGAATTTTAATATGTACCATTTTAGCAAAAATCCATCACCTACGATTGTTGAGCTTGAGCTGTAACACTTTACACTCGTGGTGAGCTCAACTAAACACATCACGCTCTCCATGTACTAGAGAAAGTGTCAATGGATGAATCCTGCTTCCTTTACAATTTCTAAACAAAGTTCAAACCATTTGGAGCTTAGAAATGAGCTGTAGGAGCTTGTATACTTCAATTTCTATGACCATTTCTGTTTCCAACATTTTGACATTGAAATTGCAATTAGAAGTGGAAATTGGATTCAACTGAATTATGAGTTAATCCAATTAAATCACAAATAATCTAGCTAACTTGAGCCAATAAAATCTATCATGTTTCATTACTCCCTCATAATGAAGGTGTCATGTTAGATGATCCATTCCAATTGGGCAACCCTGAGTATTCCCAATATTCATTTATCCTTTACACTATAAGAAGTTGAAAAATCCAAAGTTCAAACCATGTTTTGACTTTCTTATTTAAAATATATAATTAGATTTCTCATTTTATAACTAGGCGACATTATTGATCATATACTTTCCAAAGACATATATTAATATCTCGAATTCATATCTTATTTCCTAAATAATATGCCCATGCATGGAATTCATTTTAATCCCAAAATATCTCATGAGCGAGCTTTCTCTCCTGATTCATCAACTATGAACCTATATGATTCTTTCGAGAGATAGCACATCTCATACAAATTCATATACACACTAACGCACTAGTATATGAACCTTGGTAATGCCACCAAATGAATAGTCTTTCAAATGTGGAACTTAGGCATATAAATGTTTGTATGTCTCAGGTCAAAGGATGTGTTCCTGATCATGATAGTTACGATTCAGGTCTTAGTTTATAGCGACCTCATCCAGTCAACTCTTTAATTTGATTATTCCAAAACTTCCCTATCTCCATTCATATGTAGAGAACCTGCATCAAGAAACTGGTTGGAAATCATTCTTTAGAGGAAGATTGTCATCTCTTTCTCATACTGAAGATCTTTATTGAATATCACATGTTTGAAGTTAAGTGTGTCCTCCAAGCTGCATGGTATTTAATATGGCCATGATACATAATCCTAATTGTACATATGGACCTTAATAGTAACGTGCATTCATATTCATTCATTCATTTATATGGACATTGTAAAATAATAAATTTTACTATATTAATCGCTCATTGAGGGTTTACAAGTCCAACAGTCTCCCACTAGTCCTCAAAGCCACTAATGTACAAAATTCAACCTCATTTTAATTGTGCTAATCGTCTGTTTTTTATCAAATACCTGAGTAAGTTGATTAGTCACTTTGTCACTGACATCTATGCCAAATTCTATTACAAACTTGCATAACCCAGTGAGCATTAATTACATCCAATGTAGTTGTCACATTTTTGCAGCCAATGCTTTACTTTGTCAAAACAACTATAGTGTCCTCCTCCTTGCTGCACTTAGCTCATAGAGCACTATTGTCCAACAAAAAAAATAAGAACCCTTTGGTTGACTTCCTATCATCTGCATCTTATTGGAAGTTTGAATCTGCGTATCCTAAGACTTGAAGATGTTGCCATCATAGAGCACTACATAAGACGTAGTCTTGAGTTCTTCTTTGGTACTTGAAGATGTTCTTTAATGCCCTCCATGATTTCTCTCAATTGTATGATTGGTATAGGCTTACCCCTCCCAGTGCATGGTAGATATATGGTTTAGTACACATCATGACATTCAACATGCTTGCCACAACTAATGCGTATGGGCATCCGTCCATGTCCTTCTTTTCCTTGACAATTTGAAGAGCCATCCCTTTAGATACGTGAATACCATATCTTTAGGGAATGAAGCTTTTCTTGTAATTATCCATATTGATTCTTTCCAAGATCTTCATAATGTATCCATGCTTTAATAGTCCCAATATACATTTTTATCTATTTTTGAATTGCTTCAGACCCAAGATATAAGATGCATCTCCTAGATCTTTCATCTTAAAGGTATGGTACAACTGGATCTTAAAACTAATCATCATCCATGTATCATTCCAATGATAAGGATGCCATCTACATAAAGCATAATGAATATGATAGTGCTCCATCTATGCTTCTTGTAGACACGTGGATCATACAAATTCTATACGAAATCATAACTTTTTATGATTTCATCGAATCTAATGTCCCAACTATGAGAATTTTGTTTGATCTCATAGATGGATTTGTTTAGCTTGCACACTTTACCTTCCTTAGCTATTAAGCCATGATACTTCTACAAATAGATGTCCTCTTCGAGTTGTCCATTGAGAAAAGTGATCTTGACATCTATCTGCTAGATGTTATAGTCAGGATGTGCAACAATGGCAAACAATGCCCTGATGGATTTGAGCATAACTACAGGAGAGAATGTCTCATCATAATCGATGCCTTCTTTCTGTGGGTAAACCTATGCTACAAGTCATGTTTTAAAGGTCTCGACATCCCCATCAGGCTACTCTTTCTTTTGAAGATCCATATTAACCCAATGGGTTTGACCCCTTTGGGTGGATCTTCGAGGGTCCAAACATCATTATTGTGCATGGATCTTATCTCAAAATTCATTTCTATCATAAATCTATCGGTTTCACAATCACATAATGCTTCATCAAATGAAGTTGGATCATCATTAGTCTCTTCAGATACATGGAATCCGTACCTTTCAGGTTGTCTTACAATCATAGAACTCCCTCTAGGAGGTATGATCATGTCATTTTCAATTATCTCTTCATTTTCTAGATTAGGAACTTCATCGATCTCACCAGATCCGATTAGTTCCTTAACTTTAATTTTCTTGATTTTTAAGGAATTCATCTTCCAGAAATTTGACATCTCTAGAAACAAATACATTTCAAGTCTCAAGATCTTAAAGTTGGTATCTAATACCATTATTTATGTATCTAATGAGGTAGCACTCTCTCTAGCTTGCTTGCATCCACGTTTTAGTGTGGAACAAACAATCACAAATCCTCAAGTGGAGTACATTTGTTTTGATTTCATACCAAAATGCACAAGGGGTTTTAGGTACAGATTTAGATGAAATCTTGTTTAGGACTCGAGCCGCAGTCTTTACCACTTATCTCGAGAAACTGAGAGGTAAGATTGCTTTAATCATCATTGATCTTACCATGTCCAACATAGTTATGTTGCCTCTCTCTACAACTCTTTTCTATTGAGCAGTACCAGGAGGAGTGATATTGGAAATACATACTCTCTTTTTAAGATATTCCTTGTATTCATCTTTGAGGTATTTGCTACCTCGGTCAGATTGAATTTGTTTCCTCTTCTTTCATGTCTGGTTCTCAACTTTAGCAATAAATTCTCTGAACTTTTTGTATATAGAGTGTGGTTTGCATCTCCATACATATCCTCCAAATTTTGGAGGATGTCGTTAGTAGATTCAACATCTATAAGTTGCCTCTGAAGCACATTAGACATTGATCTATGAATGTAGCAATGAGCGATCAAGTGATCCTCGTCCCACTTCATGTTGAACTCAAATGCAAACTATCTAAGAGTTTTCAGACTTAACAGGCGAGAGTACATACACTATATGTTCTATCTCAAGTATAAGTTCCAAATTATGGATCTAAACTGAATAATTTGTATTTGTCAAGTGATTGACCTTGAGCAGATTGTTGATTTGGCTAAGTGATTTCATCTGACAAAAAGAAAAAAATAAAATACACCTTAAAATATTAATTAAGGATATTAAAAAATTTAATAATTTTAAATAAAGAGTTCTCGTATTTTTTGAACTTTGAAATTCTTTCCATTACAAGCTTCAAAGAAAAAGGCATGTTAAGCAAAGACCTCACTACGAGATGTGAGTAAAAAAGATTACACTTTACTATTGATTAAGGAGATTAGACAATTTAGTATTTTTAAATCATGAACTCTTATATTTTTTACTTCGAAAAGCTTCCCCTTATTAGATTTCAAAGCATTAGGCAAGCGTCGAGTAGGGAAATCTAGGGTTTTAATGAATGGAAATTTATGCAGTGTCGTTGCAACCCTAATAATCCGTGAACAAAAATTTATTTACTTCTCAAGCCAAAATAACATGAAGAAAATATATTCAGAGAAATTTTCTATTTAATTTACTAGTATAGCGTATAGGGTCGAACTTAGGGAGGCTACAAATTTATTGAGGGCCATTCATTTCAATAAAAGATCAAAGAAAAGAAATAATGATTCTATGCACACTACTCTTAGTTTTTGTGGAATTTTTATCTTTCTAATTTTTATGTAATTTTTAAATTTCTTATACTTTTCATATTTTATGTTTTTATGATTTTATAAAATTGAAAATATTTTTATTTTTTGAAAATAAAAGAAAATAAAAATAATAATTACAAAAGAAAGAAAAGAAACTTTTGGATTTTTAAATATAGCAAAAAATATACATAAAATTCAAATTAAATTATTTTTCTTTTTTTTTGAATTTTTGAAAATGTTTTTCTACTTTTGTATGGTTTTATGATATTTTTATTTCAAATAAACAAAAAACAAAGAAATCAATAAATAGAAAATAATACTGAAATTTTTGGATTTTAAAAAGTTAATAATGGATGAAAATGCATAAATAAAGATATTTTTCTAATTTGTCCAAATCTCTTTTGATTTTTCTATTTTATATTATTTTCTATGAATTTTTTGATTTTTTCAATATTTTCCTATTTTTGGTTTTTATGAGGAATATTAATGGAAGAATGATGTAAAAATTAAATGAAAGCAAAATAAACAAGATATTTTTTTCAAGTTTTTTCAAAAAGTTTTAAATTTTTTATTGATTTTTAAATGTATACATGAACATTTATGTTGTTTTTGAATTTTTAAAAATTAAGAGAAATGATGAAAATGCAAAATAAAAATTGGAGATGTAAGAACTAATTAACATGAGCTAAACATGAAATTTTGCGATTTTTCAGAAATGTTTTGTTAATTTTTAATGCGTTTTATCTATCAAATAAATATGCAAGCTCAAAGGGGTACGGATTCAAAAAAACCTATTTTATGGATTGAATGATGTACAAATAAAGAACTATAAGGACCCAACACACAATTTACCTAAGAATCTACATGAGAACGCACGTTAGGTGCGTTGGATGAGACTAAAATGAGATTATTTAATTTTCTAAGGTAAATTAATAACAAATAAATTGCATGACTTTATGGAAATAACCTAAAAGGCATGTTCATGTCATGCGTTAAAGTTTAAACATAACTTGATTGCAAAAAATAAACAAAGAGCGGGAAAAATAATGTAAATGTTCAAATGATAACAATCAAAATCATATCTGAGAAGGACTTTTTTGCAAAATAAATAAACAACATGTATAGGAGCGTAAATATACCCTTAATACATGTGAAAGCTTGGACAACTAATATGCATTGTTTTTTTTGATCCCATGGTCGAAGGTGAAGTGTTCTCGAGGGGTTCTGATCAGATCTAGAAGAATGTTCCATGACTGCTATTTTGGCTTTTATTGGATGATCGTGATCTAATCTAGGAAATTTGTTCTTGATCATGCAGATGAGGAGGCCTTTGGAAGAATGGTCTTGAAGGCGAATTACAAGAATATTTGATCGAGCAAGTTACTCCAATCTTCACCTGATTTAGCTTCACATAGGTGCTATGGCTTCCAACAATGCCTCATACGGACCTCCAACTTCAGACAAACCTCCAACTTACTCCCTCCTCTTTAGACGGAGCTCAAACTTACTTTCTCTACATCCTTGTGCACTCCTAAGATCTACAATGAACTCCTCACTCGGAGGCAATGCTACAAAGATTATTATTAAGAACAAAAAGGGAAAAAATGGTGAAGGTGATGTCGACTCTGGAGTAGGTGGTCGGAGCGGAGTCAGATCTCCATATCGATGAAAACTTCTGGTTTCAGGTTGTTGATGTAGGAAGAGAAAGGTCGTGTGAATGTGTTGGTGAATTCGGAATAGGAGGTGGTGATCAGAAGGAGCTTCGATCTTGTAGATCGGAGTTCATGGTTGCATTTATAAATCGAATCTTATGACAAGAATTTGAAATTAAAAATTAAGTACTACGAAGGGCAGAGAGGCGGAACCGTGCTGGCAAAGGACAATTGGTTGGATCACAATCTAAACACTCAATCATTATCCTGATTGGATGTCCGCTCCTTTATCGCCATATAAGACTCTCTATCACTCAATCGTAGGAAATTTAGGTGACAAAATGAGATCTAGCGGTGACGAGTCGCGAATGAAGGATATATAAAGTAGTGAAGTTTTGTTGATTTGAATCACAATGAAATTGAGGCGTGAGTGAAGAATTTAATGGTCCAACAAGGGAGTCAAATAATTTCGCTAACAATTTGGAGATGAAATCAGGAGAGGTTAATTCTTGTAGTGCATGGGAAAAATGGAGATGGAATGGTTGGCGATGTGAAAATGGCGGAAGGCGGGTGGAATAGGGAGTTGACTCGGCTCAAAAAGCCCAGGCTAGCAAATCACGAGGTGTGAAACTAGAGGACGATATAGAGAAAATGATAAAATCATAAAATATTAAATAAATTAGGTTAAAAATAAAAAAATGAATCTAAATAATTAAATATTATAAATTTAAAATGTCAAGTACTAAATATAGTTAATTTAGGTGATTTTTAATTAATTAAATAAGGTATATACATTTGTAAAAATATTTAAAGTGTTCTATATTCAATTATCTGTACCTATGTATACAAGACTATGATTTTCAATTAATTATTTTACAATTTTACATATAAATTAATATATTACTTATTTACATTATTTTACAAGGATAAATTAATATATTTTAATTTACAATATTTTACAATATTTTTATTTTGTTTTGAAGAGTTGATTTATTAATTCCAATAAACTGAGGTATTTACAACATATACATAGTTGTACATATACAATATTTATATGATTTTATCTGTATTTATTTTGTATTTTGTTATTTTTATTTGTATTTTATATAAGTAAAATATGATATTTACAATTAATTAAAAGTACAATACGTATAGTTAATTAAAAATACAATATGTACAACTATATATGAGAAAATCAATAAGCAAATAATATACTTAATTTACATAGGTATAATATATAATAGCACCCCTAATAGCCACATTTCACACCTCAACTCTGATTTTTGGGTAACCACTTCCATTTTAAAGATTATTTAGTTTGGAGTAAAATGAAAGTGGGTCTGATTAATTTTGTGTTTTCTTGGAGAAGATATTGATTTGACAAGTTGAGCTTTGGGGCTTTTTAGAGTTTTGTTATTTACAATGTTCACTAATTATTTTTGCAATTATTTTTATTATATACAAAATATTTTCATATACATTTTTTTAGAAGAAAATAGTTTAATTTGAAGTTAATTTAAGTATAAATAAATTAGTGCAAAGAATGCGTATAATACTGTACAAGTAATGAATATATATAAATGGAATTGATTTTATGTATTTTTGATTTTTAGACCTTATCTCCCCCTACATTCTTCTTGATTGATTAGGTCAATTCTTGACCTGATATCGAGGTACGAGTCAGCCTATATTTATTACATATGTGCAATATTTTTTATTTATTTTATTTTTTACTAATTTATTTTGGTTAAAATAATGATAAATATAAATTATGAACAAAGGAAGGTTAAATTGTAAATAATGAGAATTAATGATTATATAACGATGTTATACCTAGGATTTTAACTAAAATAAAATAATAAAAATGTTGAATCATGGATTCATTAATCCCCTATACTTTACCTTTGATAGTCATTTAGCAAACATTTAATAAAAGAAGAAGTGAAAAAGAAACATAAGAAAATAAAAAGGAAAGAAACAATAAATTTGATTTTTAAACTTAACTTCAGAAAATTAAAGTATGGACTTTAGTCAGAACTTTGGATTATTATTTTGATGGAATGATAGAATCACGGAATGCCCCTTAATTTGAAATGTTGTTGTTTTTTTATAGTCGAGCATCATGATCAATCAAAAATTAACCGCATGAATCAAGTAATCAACAAATTACCTAATGTGCGGTTTGATGAATTTTTAATTTGAGCAAGCCCCAGGGTCGACTCAAGGAGGCAAAGGAACAACTTTGAATCAAGTTAGAGAGATTAGCTCACAATTTTCCAAGAGGATTTTTTTTTTTGTAATGTTTTTATGTGAAATAGATGCCAATGCACAAATGCAGATAAATTAGTTTATTAAGAAAATAAGCAACTTAGAAATATTTAATTTTAATGTGAAATTAATCCAAATTAGTCAAGTTATATTTTTCTTGGAAACCAAATCCAATGATGAATGCAAAGCGTATTTTTTTTGAATTTTTGATTTAAAATGCAATAATGAAAAATGCAAACTTTTTACAGGTTTGTATGCGATTTTTCATGCAAATGAAAAGAGAAATTATGAATTTTTTACTGAAAGTGAAATATGATGATAGGAAGCTACACTATTTTTTGAACTTTTTGATAATATATGAATTTTTTATCATTCTTTACTGTAAATAGTGTGACTAAGAGTTTTTAATTTCTAATAAATCCATGAAATCAATTCATCCAGAAGCAAAATTATCTCAAATAGATATGTTACTAAAAAATCCAGGAGATTTGATATTTTACAAAAAAAATATTCGCGGATTTAAAAAAAACCAATTACAGAAATCACTCTCTAATTTATAATATGCACAAGATAACTCCAATTTACATGAAATTTCGACGACAGCTAAAGCCCAACTAAAGCCATCAATATGATTTTTACACATTTTTTGGAGCAATATTTAATTAAATACAAATTACCGATCATGATTGGGTAAAATTATTCAATTTCTCATCAAACTAATCTTAATAAATTACCCAATGATCATAAAAATCTAATTAAATCGCCATAATGTATAGAATGATGCGAAATGAATGTCAAAACTAATGCAAAAATGCATGGGTGTCTTTGCAATAAATAAATAAATAAATAAAGCTAAAAGATTTATTATGTAAATTTCACAAATTAAATAAAATAAAAATAAACCTTCGATCACCACGCACGCTAGGGCTTGGAGGGCATAGAGGCGCGCGACACGTGAGGTGGGCGCGACCAAGAGGCGTTGTGGGATGGCGATGGAGCAGTCGCGTGATGGACTGACGGAAGGGGCACACTAATGCTGCGTGAGATCGTGGAACTAAGAAGCGGTGCTGGCTAGTCGATGGCGAGGCAAGGTGGCAGGGGGTGGAGAAGTGTCTTCGAGCAGAGTGCGGCTGGGGCGATGCACGGTTGGAGAATCATGCAACGAGGAGACGTGCGACCGAGGGTGGAGCGCATGAGGCTGGTGGTGCGCTCATGAAAGCAGGAGGGAGGCACACAGCTGTACATAGGGGGGTATGCAAGATGGTAGGGTGCCTGGGAGTGCGGGGAGAAGGTCATTGGTCGACGCTGGGGTGGAGCTCGTGAGGATGGAGGTTGGCAACCGAAGAGCTGGTGGCTGCTGTCGCATGCACACATAGAGGCGGCAAGGATGGCAGCTTGCATGCGAGTGGATGAGGGGATCGGTTGGAGGGGCACGGGGATGTGCTTGGGGGCACGACGGGCAATCTGTATTATGGCCCACGATGGTGCATGACTAGCAGACGATGAAGGAGGCACGACCGGGAGGCGGAGCTGGCTTGATTGCCGCTAGCGGCATGGGGAGGCAACGTGTGGATTGGGTGGTGCGGTGGCGAGCGGGAGGGACTCCTTTTTCTTTTTTTCTTTTATTTTTTGTTTTGTTTAGATTTTTTATTTTTTGTAAATAAGAAATAAAAATGCAATGAGGAGGTGAGGTGTGTGTGTGATGATTGTGATTTGGTTGTGTTGTAAAAAAATGGAGATGATCTAGACATTAAAGAAAATAATGTTAGATTATAATAAAAAAAATGAGAAACTAGAGATGGATAACTTACCCGTGATATCGGCGAAGGGTGGGGCTGCGATGTGCGGCCTCCGTCATGGCCTCGATCTGACTAGGTGAAAAATCGGAGAAGCTATGAAGCTTTGATGTGGCTGCGGCGAGGTAGATCTCTCTACCTTGGATCTCACAAAATAAGATGAAAACATCGTCGTGTCGAATACTTGGTCGCTATTACCGTCGAGCATGATGAGCCGGTGGTTCCCTTTCTCTCTCAATTATGGCAGATGAAGATGAATGAAGAGGGTGAGTGAAATAAATAGGAGGAGGAAGTTGGAAAGGAAGTGGGGTGGAAGTTGTAGGAGTGGTGGGAAATGAGGGGACAATGGGGAGTTGGTGACTTGGAGTGGGGAATAAGTAAAGGGAGAAAATGTAAAAGAAAATAAAATAAATAAAAATAAAGTAATATAAGTAGGTTACTAAAAATACTAAAGGGGAAATAAATCAATAATTACTTAAAATAAATAGTAAATAAAAAATAATAATAAATAAA
Organism: Ottelia alismoides; assembly: GCA_037367405.1. Lineage (NCBI taxonomy): Eukaryota > Viridiplantae > Streptophyta > Magnoliopsida > Alismatales > Hydrocharitaceae > Ottelia > Ottelia alismoides. Next base: position 158,241 of record JAZKJV010011773.1, on the reverse strand, counting down.
TAAATATGTTTATAAGTGGTGGCTCCAATAGCGACCACGTGTCGCTCCTAGAAAATTCAAAAATTAGATTTAAATAAAAATAACAAAATAACAAAAGGGGTGAAATCAAAAAGCGATCAACACGTAAGTTGATCGTCTCGATGGAATCTACAACTTTAAACTTACGTGAAGGACTGAAATCAAAATAATCTATATTTACAAAGTGTATTTTTGGGTTGTATCTTATAGGTATACAATACTATATTTTTATGTTTTACAATTTTTTGTTATTTTTAAATAAGAGGAAAATCAAGATAAAGTTAAAAAATATGAAATGAATATCTACAACTTACTCTATTTTTTTGATTTTTACTAATTAAGAAAATAAAAAGATAAAAAGAAGGGTATTTTGGTCAATATGTACAATATACAATGACGACCCAAAACCCAAGTTTCACATACGATCTATGATTTTTATGAAATTAGTTTGTTTTAAAGGTATTTGAATGTATATTACTTTTAAAGTGAGTAGACGTAAATGACACATTACATGGGAGAAATTTGTGCATTTTAAGGTTCATAGCCTCAAACTTGGATTTGGGTTTTATTGGACAATTTTACAAGTTATTATTTTTTGATATTTTTATATTATTAGTGTTAGCAATATATACACTATATAGTAAATTTTATTGGATTTGGAGTTAGTATAAAATATATACAAAAAGGTGAATTTGGCTAATATACAGGTGAATTTTGTTCCTTATTTAATGCGAATGAGAATGCTAAAGTGCAACCATTATTTACACATGCATGAATGCTAATTATACAATATAAGTGATGAAATGCAGCTAATTACTCAGGAAAAAATCTATGTTTGCAACTTTAAGAGTGATGAATCACAAATTAATCAACTTCTTGTACTTAAACCATGCTCGTCTCCAAGCAACTAAACTGAAATGCAAGAGTGAAATGATTTCGGGTTCCATACCAAGGTCATGAATAAAAGGTGAAAATGGTTCTTGACTCAACCTTGGTATTAATAATGTAGAGGAACCTTATTGAGACATGAATTTAAGACCTAATAGCCTTTAAGTTCCACAAGTCTCTTATTCAAGTAAACCTCAACAGTCAGGTCAGAACAGATATTCATATTTAAATTATGTTGACCATGAATCTTACTTGTATGGTTTAAGTGGAATATATCTCTCCACATCAGTAATGGAAAAGAACTAGCCTCCTCTAACAAGTAACACTAATTCCCTTGTCAAGTAACTCTTTCCTCGAAGAGAGGGGTATTCCCTACTAAGTTAAAGTGCAACCGGCTCAAGAAGAGGGGGTGGAGAGCAGAATGGATGATAGCCAGTATAGCTACCTATCCTATGATGCCTGACCAGTGTAGCCAAGTCATCCTGTTGAAAGCTTTGAACCTCTTCTCATTTTTCTAAACTTGTATATACACTTTGACATGCATTTTACTTTTTAATCAGGTTTGTCCACTTTTGGAGATTCTGCATTTTTTCATTTCTTTTTTTCTCTTTTTCTATTTTTTTAGACATATATACAAGGTGCAACATGTACATAAGGAGTTTTTCTCCTTGAGCCTGTAGACTATCCCTCTTTTGAAGCTTTATTGCAACCCAAATCATCCCATCTTTAGACGTCAACACCACTAGACTAGGTTGAGATGCACTACCCTTCCTAGAGGAGGACGGATGTTTCCAACCATATGCTACTCCAAGCCAAAGGATTCTACCTCCTCACCACCTCATCAATGAAGAGCTACGTGTATGGTGCTTGTCCAAGTTAGGTCACTGTCTAAAAGAATCATTCCTGTGAATGAAATATTCTATTTAGACCAACGAAGATGACATGTGAACATAGACTTGCAGACTCAATGAATTAAGTTGCTTGACCAGAAAAATCTTAACTCCAACTCTTATAAGGTTGACATTTATTCATAACTTGGTTCAAAACCCAGTCACTTTTCACTTTACATATGCTAGATATGAAGATGAGATGCAGATTACAAGCTATAAAGATGACTGACATGCAAGACTTTTTTTTCAATTTGAAATGCAAGGATGATTTGCAATAGTAAATAAGAAGCCTTTATTTCCATTTTTTTAAATTTTTTGGTATACCACGATTTTTAAAAGAATATTATTTACAAGAATTTTACAACTTTTTATACAACTATTATACATATTATACAATATACATACTAGTATATTTTTTTTCCAATTTTACCCACCCCGTAATTACTGCATAATATATACAAAAATACGCGAAAATATGAGCTATGGGTAAAGTATATATGTAATATATACATGCCCCCCTATACTTAGTGTGTTCTATGTTCTTAGAGCATGAGAAGCGAGGAAAGAGACATAGCTCTTGCTAAGCATAGGAGAGCTAAAATAACAAAAGGTATAGAAGTCGATCCACCTCCCTATACTTAGGTTCTGACAACCTAAGTGTAGAAGAAGATAAAAAATGGGTGTCGAGGTAAAGATAGGAAAAGTACGAGTATATATACATAGCAGGCATCGTTCCACCCTATACTTAGGCTCTGGTCCGCGTAAGTGTAGGACAAAAGTGAGTATGAGAACCAATGAGATCTAGAGAATATACAAAGAATGTTAAAGAGACTCAGGTCACTCTCCCCCCATACTTAGGATCCAGTCATCCTAAGTATAGTCATAAAATGAAAAGATATGGAGTTGGGTCGAGTGATACGAATCACTGGGGAAAGAAACTATATACAAGGAGTGAGAATATACAAGGATCAAGAAGGTTTATGACAGACCTTCTTGCGGGAGCGAGGATGTGGGTAGTATACATATGTGTCGTTGTTTGAATCATCCTTCGATGAACAATAATGAGGTCTAGGGATCCTACAACAAGGGTTAACACACGGTTGCTTGCTAAGACATGGCTTAAGAACAACCGAACTGAGCTCACTCATATAAATCACCTCATCCAGTCCCAATAAGGATTCCTCCAAAAATTCCTTCTCCGGTATGTTGAAGGAAACTTTCCTAGTCGGTTTTCTATAACTCGGATCATTGAGGGGGAGAATATACAAGGATATGGAGCTGGGTCGAGTGATATGAATTACTGGGGAAAGAAACTATATACAAGGATCCGATCATCCTAAGTATAGCCATATAATGAAAAGATATGGAGCTGGGTCGAGTGATATGAATCACTGGGGAAAGAAACTATATACAAGGAGGAGTGAGAATATACAAGGATCAAGAAGGTTTATGATAGACCTTCTTGCAGGAGGGAGGATGTGGGTAGTATACATATGTGTCGCTGTTGGAATCGTCCTCCGATGAACAATAATGAGGTCTAGGGATCGTCCAACAAGGGTCAACACACGTTTGCTTGCTCAGATATGGCTTAAGAACAACCGAACTGAGCTCACTCATATAAATCACCTCATCCGGACCCGACAAGGATTCCTCCAAAATTCCTTCTCAGATATGTTGAAAGAAACTTTCTTAGTCGGTTTTCTAGAACTTGGATCATTGAGAGCGAGAGGAGAGTGACGCCCCTTGAGGTGTTTGGGGGAACACCTCGAGGAATCAATCCTTGACTTCCTCTCACTAGATAACTGACTAGAGGAAGGAGTAACCATGTTTTTAGGTGGTGTTAATATAGTCCTTGTTGTCTGCTTTGAAGGTCCAGGATGTGGTGCGGTAGTGACCATGGGTCATCATCAGATGATTAACCATATAGATTGTAATATTCTTGAAGGGTCTGCACGCGTCTTGGGAAGGTGCTAGTGATGTAAGTTGGCTTGGCATTATTAGTCACAGATGTCAGATCGTCAAAATGGTTAAGACCATCAGCAAAAGTCATGTCCGACTCCATTACAACTTCGGGTTCCGAAGCTGACACAGTGGTGGTGATGCCAGTAATGGGGGATCATGGATGTGTGGGGAGTCTTGGATCCAATGGTCGGCTTGACAGCCGGTATCTCAGGTGTAACATAGAGGTGGGACTCATTGACCTCTCGATGGTTTCGACTATCAGCAGCTTCGTGGGTTACCTTAGAGTAGAGTGTGTTAAAGAATGGGTGAGGTCGAAGTGCTCCCAATGCTATGAAATCGATCTCCCGAGTCTCACAATCTACAAACACCTTTATCGAGGCTAAGAACAGTTTCCCGAGAATAATAAGAGACTGGGTGAGCTCTCCTATGTGCTCAATGTCAATGTCCATGAAGTCTAATTGGATTAAAACACCTTGGAAAGTAATGATGATCGAAATTGTTCCTCTCGGTCGTTTTATAGATCAATAAGCTAGATGAATGACCTCTCTCGACTTTCTGATTGACTTGAGTTTGAGCTTATCAAACACAGAGGTCAGGAGGATATTAATAAACTAGTCAATATCGATTCTAGCATGGGTGAAGGTAGTGTCTTTGATTTCACATTCAACCCTAGGCAACTGCTTCACTCTACGGCTCTTGGTCTTTCCCCCCATCACCAAAGAGATTCCAATGGACAGTAGGTGTCTTTCAGACCTTGTTCTCTTATTACCCAACCTCTTAGTTATTAATTTACTTCTCACAAATCGTTTGAGGTTAGGGAAGTGATCTATGACCTTTATTAAGGGAAGATTAAAAATAAGTTCTTCATCGAGTGCTTCCCTTAGGGCAGGATCCAATTTTTAGGTCTGTTTCATTCTCTATTTTTATGAGATTTTCTGGTTTTTCAAGTTTTTTTGTATTTCCGATGGACGAATGGTCAGACTCTGGATTGGAAGGCAAGTGGTTAGTAGAAGAGGAAGATAGAATAGACTCCATATATACAAAATGTGTGGGTTCCCTAATGCTCGCTTGGGTTTCAACATCAAATCTAGTTACATCCTTTTTCACTTTCATACCCAGGCTGGCAGAAATTGAGTGCAATATTTAAGTGACATCTCTGAACTTGTTACCAAATTATCCATTCTTCTCAATAAGTCTAGAGATATCATCCTTCAAAAGGTTCTCATGACAAATCATGGAAGAAGTCTGTTCAGTCAGAGGATACTGCTGAGAACTTCGGGTCTCATACTCAACATACCGAGACTCAGGCATGTAATTCTTATTGGAGTATAGACCATCCGAATTCAGATATTTGTCGAAGCCTCAGGTGGATTAGATATATAAGGAACTTGTAGATTGTGCTCATGAGTGCAGTCCCTTATAGGTGTAGGCTCTCATAATGAGTGGTGTGAAGATTGGTCAATTTAAGCTTGATTACTAGGGTCAATCAAGTCAGGACGATCATAAGGTGCGTTCCTCTCCATTCGGTATGTTCTGTCGACCATGTTATGCCCTAAGGTAAAGTCGGGATGTGTATATGTAAATTTTTGTTCGCTCCCTACTTGAGGTGAGAATGAAGTATGTGGGGGCACATAATTCTGTCAATCATCTGTCTCAACAATGGCTTGCTTTTCATTTGGTTCATTGATTTTTACAAGCTCTCAAGAATAAGGACAATCAGCCAAGATGGAAATGAATCTGGAGTGTTAGAATATGAAGTTGGTGAAAAATGTGAAGAAGTGGCGAAGTCAGTCGAAGTTCTAACTTCATAATCGGGTCGAGGTGCAACCGACCACGGTTAATGGTCTCTCATGGATGGCGGAGGATACATGGAGGAAGTAGAAGGAAAAGATGAACGGTATATGGTCGAGTATGAATGACTAGAGGTCTCAGGGTATGGGGACCAATATCCTGACATCTTGAAGAGGAAAGGATGAATGTAAGCAGATCGAGGTAGAAAATGTGCAACTTCACAGGATAATGCACACGGACAGACATAAAGGCAAATGCAAGACTAAACCCTGAGTTCAGACTCAACACGGTGAAGGACCCAAAGCAAAGTCCAATTAATCTGGTTTATTTTAAGCGTGATTTTCGAGCAAAGTAAGGATTACATATTGTCCTATAGGGAAGTTGTCTCATTTCCAAATGTGTCTCCCCTGTTTAACCTGTCGCCTTAGATACCAATGCCCTTACTCTCTTAGATCCTATCACCAGCTTACTCTGTTAATATCGATGAAGATTAGGTAGCTGCCCTTATCTACCTACCGATGTTGGCGAAGGCTGACAAGGCTTGTCACTTCGCCCTGGAGGGTTTCCAAGCAACTTCTCGCATCGCACTGCTACTTCACCCTTATCTACTTGTCGAAGCAAACATAGGCTACTCGGTGCTGGTCAGTTAAACTTTGAATACTTTAGCATGTGATACTCACTAAGAGCAGGGTACGTTGATATGGAATGGGGGATTTGGGTTTTATACTAGGGTGTGCACACACACTCAGTACCCTCACTCAGCCTGAAATCAAGATCGGGGTTACTCTCCTGCAAACACGGGTTAATTTTAGTCAGTTTTTTTTGTCCAATACAATTAGAAACCCTGATTTTAGAAATTAGTTATCACTGTAATTAATCCACATAAGCAATCATGTCTATACTTGAGTCCCAATTCCTTTATCCTAGGTTAGAAAAATCGAAAGAGAGAATTGGAAAAAGACGATGCAATCGAGAAAATGATGATGAATGATTGAGTAAGAAGACTTACAATGCCTCCAGCTCTCTATAATGCGGGATGCAATACTGAATTGAAATTTTACACTATATGAAATGGAAATGAGAAAACCGTTCCTAGACATGCAGTTGTATTATCGAGTGATGAGAAAATTAAGTTTGACTAATATCTCTATGGTCTAAGTACATCTCATAAGAGTGATGTGTGGTATTAGATATTACAAGCAGAGACGAACCCAGGAATATCTAAGAGCCACGAGTGCAGGATCTATTCTATGGTAAGCAACCACAGAGCACAGAGAGTCTTTTATTCGGTTACACACGCGAGAACCCAAATGAAAACTGCTTTAAATATGCAATTATTACAAGTTTTTTTCAAAAATAAAAAATCTCTCATCTATAATAATTCTAGATGCCTCAACAATCGACTCGATCTACGAATCGTCGACCTCTGATGCACTTCGAGATATGTCGTCTTCAAGAAAGCCGCTCCAAGTCCACAAAGCCTTTGCACAAAAAGGTTGAAATTAGGTCAAAGAGAGACGGAAAAAATACGCAGAGAAATAATTGGGAAAAAATGGAATAATTATAAGTGGTTTCGAGGGTCAGACTACCCGAATGAATAAAGAACCAAAAACTAATTTTCTAAAATGATCCTAAGTTGTTTGCATCCCCAACAACAACGTCATTTGATTGAATCACTGAATACCCTCTTAATTTGAAATGTTGTCATTTTGTTGTAGTCTGAAAATCAGGATCGAGCAAAAATTATTTGCACAAATTGCATAATCAACAAATTATCTAATGTGTGGTTTGATATATTTTTATTCTGGGCAAGCCCCAGGGTTGACTCAAGGAGGCAAAGAAACAACTTCGAATCAAGTTAGAGGGAATAACTCACTATTTTCCAAGAGGATTCATTCTGTAATTTTTTATGTTAAATAAATGCTAATGCATAACTGCAGATGAATTAGGTCATTTAGAAAATAAACAGCTTAAATAAACTTAATTTTAATGTGAAATTAATCCACATTAACCATGTTATATTTTTCCTGGAAACCTAATCCAATGTTGAATGCAAAGTGTATTTTTTTCGAATTTTTAGATTTAAAATGCCATAAGGAAAATGCAAACTTTTTAGGGGTTTGCATGTAATTTTTCATGCGAACAAAATGCAAAAATTACGAAATATTTACTGAATGTGAAATATGATGAAAGGAAGCTATAATTTTTTTGGAATTTTCTGACAGTATATGAACTTTTTATGATATTTTACTAAAACAGAGTGACTACGAGAATTTAATTTCTAATAAATCAATAAAATCAATTCATCGAGAAGGAAAATTATATCAAATTGCTATGTTCTAGATAATTAAGGAGAGTTGAAATTTTGCAAAAAAATATTCACAGATTTAATTAAAAATCAATTACAGAAATCGCTCTATAATTTTTATGCACAAGACAACTCCAATTTAGATGAATTTAGGAAAGAATATAAAGCACAATTGAAGGCATTACATATGATTTTTGCATAATTTTTGGAGCAACATTCCATTAAATATGAATTACAGACCACGAAATGGGTAAAATATTAAATTTTTCACCAAATATTAGTTAATTACCCAATAATCACAAAAATCTAATTAAATAGCCACAATATACATAATTAATTACTCGAAAAAAATGATATTTTTGTATTAAAAAATTTTGCGAAATGGATGTCCAAATTAATGTGTAAATGCAGTGGTATGTTTACAATTCATATATAAAAACTTAACTAAACAAATTGTGCTTACGAGAAATTTGGAAATTAATAAAGCTAACAGATTCAATATGCAAATTTTACAAATGAAATAAAATAAAAAATGAACCTTCGTTCACCACGCACGCTAGGGCGCAGATGATGTAGAGGTGTGCGACGCGTGAGGTGGGCGCGACGAAGAGGCAACGTGGGATGGCGATGGAGCAGCCGCTCAGTGGACTGACAGAAGGTGTGTGCCACTATTGCGCACGATGGTGAAACTTGGAAGTAGTGATGGCAAGTCGATGGTGAGGCAGACGAGGCAGGGGGCGGAGATGCATCTTGAGGAGGAGTGTGACTGGGGCAGTGCACAACTGGAGCACCACACAATGAGAAGACGTATGGCTGAGGGCAGAGCATGTGAGGATAGCGGTGTGCTCGTGGCTGCAGGTGGGAGGTGCATGGTCGTCCGCAGGAGGGTGCGTGAGATGGTTGGGTTGTTGGGAGCGCGGGGCGAAGGCCGTGGATCGGCTCTTGGGTGGAGCACGCAAGGATGGAGGTTAGCGGCCGAGGAGATGGTGGTCGTCGGTGCATGCACACGCAAGGACGGCGAGGGTGGCAGCCTAGGGGCACGGCTGGCGATTTGCATTGCGGACCGTGACAGTGCACTACTGCCAAGCGACGAAGGAGGCACGACTAGAAGGCAGAGCTGGGTTGGTTGCACTAGCGGCCGCGGGAGGGCAGTGTGCGATTGGGGTGGCATGGTGGCGAGCTGAAGGGCTTCATGTTTTTTTTATTTTAAATTTTGTTTTGTTTTGATTCTTTTTGTTTTTTTGTAAATAGGAAATAAAAATGCAATGAGGAGGTGGTGTGTGTGTGAGATTGTAATTTGGTTGTGTTGTAAAAAAAATGAAGATGATATAGACAATGAAAAATAATGTCAGATAATAATGAAAAAATGAAAAAATATAGACGGATAACTTACCTATGATGTCACCGAAGAGTGGGGTCGCGGTGTACGGCCTCCACCATGGCCTCGATCCGACTCGGTGAAAAATCGAAGAAGCGATGAGGTCGATCTCTCTACCTCAGATCTCGCCAAATAAGATGGAAACCGTCTTCATGTCGAAGACTTACTCGGTCGTTGTCACTATCGAGCAGGTTGAGCTGGTGGTTCCCTTTCTCTCTCAATTAGAAATGGCAAAGAAACACCCTCTTCTTAGTGGTAACCCTAGTTCTCTAGTCTAGCTCCTCTTTTCTCGAGGAGCAGGGTATTCCGTTCTAAGTTCAATTGCAATCGGCTCAAGAAGAGGGGTGAAAGAAGAGAATGGATTGTGGCCATTGTAGTCACATATTCATGGAGCTTGGCCAATGTAGTCGTCTCCAGTTGTTGGCTTCCATGGTATGATACTATGAAGCATATGCGTTGTTTATTTTCTTTTTCTCCGATAAGAATCTTTATTTATCTACTTTTTCCCATCTAACTTTTTTGGATATTTTCTATTACTATTATTTTTGAATGTATATACAAATGTGCAACACATACATAAGGAGTTTTGAGGAAGTATGTTATCCCTCTTTTGAGGCATTATTGCAATCCACAACATCATGTCATTAGACGTCAGTGCCATTTGACTAAGTTGAGATGCACTACCCTCCTTAGAGGAGGACGGATGCTTCCACCCATGTGCTACTCCATGACAAAGGATTATACCCCCACACCACCTCATCCATGAAGAGGTATGTGTAAAGTGCTTGTACAAGTTAAGCAACTGTCTAAAAGAATCATACAAGTGTTGTGAAATATTCTACTCAGACCAATCAAGATGACATGTGAACATAGTCTTGTTGACTCGGAGAGTTAAGTTGCTTGACCTGAAAAGTCTCAACTCACGTTCCTATAAGGTTCCTCCAAAATAAGTGGATTAAGATCTTAACCAAGCTCCATTCTTCAATTTTATTCCAGACTAGTTTAAACAACAATTTCATTTTGAAAAATGCAAATGCACAAGCAACAAATATTTACAAAACATTTTTTTTTGAAAAATAAAAGAAAAGTAAAAGACGAAATCTTTCTGAAAAAATTTTCAAAGAATTTTTACTTTTTTGTATTTTATATTTTTAATTTTTTATTACATTGTTAATACAAAGTTATACATATTTTACTCATTTTACAATGACTTTAATATAAACTATATACAAGATTATGCATATTTTGTACATAATTTTACAAAGAAAGTACTTACATGTTTTGTACACAAATTTTACACAAAAAGTATTTTACGTAGAAATTTTAATTACAACTTTAATACAAAAGTTTTATTTACAACAACATTTAATTTACAAATAATTACAAACAATTACGGTGTCAATAGACACGTAGATTTTATAAGTTTACAAAATAATTTTTATATCCATAATTTATAGCCCACATGACAAAATATTTTAGAAACTATTTTACTAAATTTTACTAAACATTTTCAAAACAATTTATAAAGAATTTTAAAAACAATTTTACGAACTATTATACAAAACTCTTCAAATCGTTTTATAAAAACATTTTCAAAACTAATTTTACATAACTTTTTTACAAATCATTTTACAAACTATTTTTCAAAAAGGTTTTTGCAAACATTTTATTTTCAAATGTTTGTACAATATACATGATGTGGATACAAAACTAAGTTATGAACATTTTACGAACAAAATAATTTTACAAAAATTTGTGCAAAAACAATTTTAAAAAGGTTTTTACAAACATTTTTAAAAAGAACATTCAAATCATTTTATAAAAATTTTATAAGCAGTTTTACAAAATATTTTCCAACACTTTCTACACAAGATTTTACAAAGATATTTATAAACATTTTTCAAAACGTTTTTCAAAACATTTTTATTCCAATTTTATAAATAATAGCCATATTATTAAATAAAAGTACAAGTTATGGCTAACGTATATAAACAATATATACGACACCCCCGATACATTTCATGAACTATGCCCTCATAGTACCTAAGAAGCAACAACGGAAGATATAACTCATGCTACATATAGAAATGTGAAACGAATCCTATGCTACAATGACTCATACATTTGAAAGAATCAAATGTATAGAAGCCAGTGATCCCCTTATACTTTCGTCTAAGTAATCCTAAGTATAAAAAATTGTACAAGTGAGGAAAATAGAGGAAGATAATATACACGTGATCAAGGACTCAAACTATCCCGACTGTACTTAGGGTAAAAGATCCCTAAGTATAGAAAAAATATCAATAGTTGAGGGACAAGCGAGAGAACAAAAGAAACTAAGACAAAGATAAACAAAACAAAATGAACATCATCGCTCCCCATATACTTAGGGTAAAAGATTCCTAAGTATATGCAACAACAAGAGTAATGAAATGTAATGAAAATGAACGACTCAGTGTCTACACCCCCTATACTTAGGACAGAGTGCATAATTATCATTCGTGCATGTTTTGATAAGAATAGCATATTATGACTTATTTTTGCACAAAATAAGAAGCCAAAAATCCCAGCCAAATTTGACCTGTAAATAGCCTAACTTCCCTGGTTTTGAACTCATTCATGCTAACTCCAATTGACCCAAAACCACCTCCACTTTGCACATATCACTAACAAGAATAAATGAAAAAATACAAAAAATCACTAACCCAAATAAGTGGACCAATAACCAAACCCTAGTTCTAGGGTTTCCAGACTAAAACCCTCATATCTTCCCCATCTAGTGTCTATTTTGATCCTACTCACTTTTGAACTAATGTAAATTCAATTACCTTCAAAACAAGACCAAGTTCAAGTGAATCGGAGCTCATATGCGAAAGTTGGGTTTTGGGCCTCTTTTGTACACTTTGTATTTTAACGGTTTATGACCTATTATTTTATGTACATAATTAACCTATTTTTGTTTAATTCTTTTTCATTTGTATTATTTTATAAAAGTTTTATTAAAATGAATAAAAATCCAAATCTGAACTAAGCTTGAAATCAAAGAAACTAATTGAGTCCGAGCCTTCACTAATTGTCTGTACAAAATTGATCTTTTGTGATTTATTTTATTTCTTTTTTCTTAACGAATAAAAACCCCAACAAATTAAATTAATGTGTAAATATTTATCTTCGATTTTATCATATTTTTTAGTATTTTTATCTAGTTTAAAAATGAAAAAAAATATAAAACCAAAAAAATCAAGGTATTCTATGTACATAGAGTACCCCAAAAATATCACTTTGCACATATGATCGATTTTGATTTTGATGTCTTCATAAAAGCTGTAAATCTCATTGAGACGAGCAATTTTTGCGAAGAAACGTTTTCAATTCGAGGTCCTTTACTATTTCTTTTCTATTTTTCTTTTCATTTATTTTCCAAATTTTCTGGGGCTGACATGTGGCCACTTCTAGAGCCGCCACGTGTCACCTATTTTTGAGAGTTTTAAAATTTCATTTTTATTAAATAAATTAAAAAAAATTCAAAAAGCCACGCACGTTTGGGGCACATGCCTCCTGCGCACGTGCCCAACACATGCTCCACCGACCCCCTTCTCTTGGCGCCACGTGGCAAGATAGCGGTCGTCTGATCTCGACCGATCAGACGGGCGTAGTACTTCGTCCTCCCTTTCCCAAAAACATATGCTACTACCGCAATCTCCACCGTGCAATCTCCACCACTCTTCTCGCGGCCATCTTCCTCCATGTCACGTTGCCGTAGTCCTGCGAATACCCTCTCGCGAATCAATCAAAAGCCACCAACCTTCCTTCTCTGGTTGAATCCTCTCTCCTATTTAAACATTGCAGCACACCTCGTCACCTTTATCCGCCGATACCGCTAAGCGTCAAGGCCCTCGCCGGTGGTGACAGCCTGACGAGCCTATGAACGACGACGAGCTCCAAGGTTCTCGACCTTGCTGCATCACGACGCCCCTCAGCCATTAATGCTCTGCTCCGATCAACCCCATCGAGCCCACGCTACATCTACGACTACCTCCAACAATCGTCCACTAAGTTAATCATCGACGATGCTTCTTCGACTTCATTCGACACCAACAATTTCTTCATTGACTACAGAACATGTTCAGAGCGTCTCAAGCCCCTGTTAATCAAACTTACCGTCAAACGCTCCCCTGAAGTCATCATCTTCGACCATCATTGACCTATCGGGGAGCACCACTCTCTTCTGAGAAGTTGTCTCTGCCACACCATCACCAGAACTATAGGCCTTTGCCGCCGCTACTACAGGCCGTTGTCGATCCTCCGTGCCCGACCTTTGTTTTTGACATCCTCGCCAGGATCACAGTAACTGGCAGCCACTCATGCGCCCTTCGACCAACGACCGGTGCCCCGACAAAGTCCACCGGCCACCCCGTCGCTGCTCCACCAGACGTGAGGCCAGAGGCCCCCACGCACGTGCGAGGCATGTGCGTCGGGGGAACATCTCCAGCCTCTTACGAGGGTCACGTGCTACGCATGTGACCATCGGGAATTTTGCACAAGAACCCTCGGAACTTTCCCATATCGTAGTTTAGTACAGTAGCTTCAGGGTCACGTGCTGGGCATGTGACCTGTTGGAAAATTTGCAGATATAACCTAGATCTTACGATAATTACATTTCAAGCCATTCTTTATATTATCTTATTCTAAATTATTTCAGAAACACCCTTGTATTCATTTATATTTTTGAACCTCTACATCGCACTAGTTTAATTATCAAAAATTTCCATTTTATTCATCCCTTAATTCTATACATGACAACATATCTCTAACATTTTTGTGGCTTGTGGTTAATCAATAATTACTTCACTTGTGGAAAATTGTATACTTTGCCCATTTTGAGCTAAGAAATTTATAATTAACCGTTGATCTAAAAACTACGAAAAATCATGGATTGTAGAATTAATAATGTTTAACATTGTGCATAAAAAGAATTGCATTTGCATACATAGTTTGCCTCATAAAAATCATTTTGCATATTTCAATGTTTGATTTTTAATAGGCATTAAATCTCATATTTTCAAGGTTTAGGATTTTTCTGAGATCAACAACCTAGTGTATATAATTTTGTCTCTTGAAAAAAAATAAGTTTAATATTTGTTATAATTAAATATTGAAATTCACATCATTTGCATTTAAAAATTCATAAAAATTTCATCTTGCATCCAAAAATTCCAAAAAAATTATAATGCATTCATTTTATCGTAATTATCATCTTGGCCAAGGTTCATATTTTTTGACATCGTTTTATTGATTTACATTTTAGTCCTTAAAATAGGCCAAAGATGCATATTGCATTCATAATTGCATTAAAAGGTACAAAAAAACCGCCTAAAAAATTATGTGCGAACATTGATAGACAAAATTCTAGGTTGTTCCTTTCTTCGATCTTGAGACTTGCCCAAGTAAAATAAACATAAAACCACATTAATTAAGATTGACTCAATTTATTGTGGTTATTTCATAACCGATTCCGATTGCCCGCCTACAATGAAATGACACATATTTAATTTAAGCGAACGATAATCCAATCAATACACCACGACATACATTTTAACACAGGCAATATCGGACCTGTCAGATGGCGTTGTTGCCGGGGAGGCAAACAACTTAGATTTTTGTCTAAATTTTTTTTTCGGTTTTTCGCATTCGGGTAGTCTGGCCCCCAAAGTTTTCACTGTAAATTCCATTTATTTCCTACATTAATATTTATTTTTAGCATTTATTTTCTTGATTTATTTTTTATTTATATTTGAGTCACTCTCTTACATTTTCTCTCTTATTTTTTCTTACGAGGTACTCGGTGTACGTGAAGCGATTTTTCAAGAACTGACGCATATTCACCAACTTTTGAAAATCCACATTAAAAATTAAGAGCGAGTCGAGTAATGAGAGAGCGTGGAGTATAGGATTTATTTTCTACAATTTTTAGTTTTTGTAATTAATTGCTCACTTCCAGCGGTGTCCAATTGGACTCTCGCGTCTGTAACAAGACCTCAAACTTTTTTATGTGGTGTGTCGTGGCCTTTTTCACTCTCTAGTGAGGGTGGGGCATGACTTGAGTGGTGCTTAGGATAGATATGCACATACAACTCTTAGAGCATTTAAAATTTTGATTGTGCTCGTAGGACCTTGGGCCACACTTCACTTTAATTGAGATGCACATTAAGTCGTTCAATTTAGACAAATTCAACTCAATTCGTCCCTACTAATAGAACTTTTTGCTAGATGCGGTTTTTCATCAAATTGCATTCATTCATAATAATCTTTCAATTCCTGTATTGCATCCCATATGGAGATTGCGAGCAATCACTATAAGTCTTCTAACTAAGCATATATCATAGTTTTTCGCGTGCATCGGCTTTTTTTGAATTTCTCCCTATTATTTTCTCACATAATATTAAAAGGAAATTGGGACTGGACGGTAGACGTGTATTTATGCTCATTTAAATTTTAGTGATCGCCTAATTAAAATTGAGACTGCTAAATATGGTTGATTTTAAATAACCCATAAAATCAAGAATTTTTACTGGAGAGCAACCTCTACCTAGGATTCTTTTATTGTTGTGAGTGAGCGAGAGATGGAACTTAAGGTTAGAGCCTAGCTCCGACATCTTCACTCAGACTACTGATTCTAAAAACGATTAGCTACTTCTCAGTGAGGAATACGGGTAGATGGTAAACTGTCCGGATTTCCTTAGCAGAGTGGGTGGTTTAAAGGACACTGCTCAAGGCTCCGTCCTTAAGTAACACAGGTAGCCGTTTTACGGTCCGTACTTACGCCTACACTGGCTGATGTAGATGCAACTATTCGTAGGAATTTGGGACAGATTTTAAGAAAATCTTCAGCACCTAACAACTCACTAATTATTTTACAAGATTGTCTTATCAGTAAATAAAATTGAAAAGATAATTGTCGAACTCTTGCGACTTCATTGCGTGAGTTGGTGAACTAACGGTTTGATTTGTGTTTGATTTGTGTGCGTGAACCAATTTCGAAGATCAAAAGCCGCACAATTGTGTCATCAATCTCCTTGATAAAAAATTCTTTTGAATATCCTGTGCACTTGTAACGTGATCAACCATGTCGATTCATCGTCAACTTCTTTCGATAAAGACAGGACAATGGCCAGAGTATCCCTTTGATCTATATTTTGAAAAAGAATTTGTCTTGGTCTGGGCCAAATCGACTAAATCCTCTTCTTTCAATAATCCTCCAACATTTGAGGTAGACTTCCACTCTCGAATAAATCTGATCCCCTCATCGAATTACTAGCCATTCTACTCGAATCATCCGACCACACATGACCACTTACCATCCTGGAATGAACCATTTTTTTTCGTATTCTCATTGAAACTAATGAACCATTTGAGGATCAAATCACTTTTGAGAGTCATGATTGGCCGAGAGACCAAACCCTATTATACCAAATGGAGAGACCCACACTTAATGATCATCTGCGTTGGATTGACCGTGATGATCAAATCCCTATTGACCAACCTGAATACCATTCCTTTGATCAACCTATACATACAGAGCACCAAATGAATGATATCGACACATATGAACCATGTATGACTCCATTATTTAAGGAAACAATCAATCATGACAATGGAAATAGACTCTACTCAAACCTTACATGCCTGAGTCACGGTATGCTGAGTATGAGACCCACCAATTCCCATAAAATCCTTCCTCTGAGAAGCCTCCTTCCATCAATTCTAAGGAAAAGTTTCGGAAAATAATGATATATTGGACATTCCAAAAGACTCTCCTCTCAACACATATAGGGAAATGGAAGATGAAATTATTGAATATCAAATGCAAAAACACACCCCGACTGCTCCCATGATTGATCATGAACGGATTTATGAGGATGATATTTCGAGGATAAATTAGAGATTTTATTTAATGGAGCATAGATTTCAAAAGTTTGCCAACCGCTTAATTTCACTCTTTGCTATCTCGGACATAAAGATGGATGAGCAAACGATTGGATCTCATGATATTCAAAAACATAAAGAATATGTTTACCCTAGGGACGACTCTGACAACGACAAATCTCCATATTACTCCTATGTGGATGATTACGCCTTTTCCGCTTACTCGGAACATCAAAGCCCCTGCTCATCTACCAAAAACACCACATTATCACACCACATTGAAAATACTAAAAAATTGAAATATTCAAAAACACCCAAAAAATTGAAAATCCAGAAAAATTCATAAAAATTGAGAATGAAAAAGATCTGAAGAATTTGGATCTTGCTTTATGGGAAACACTCGAGAAAAGATTGATTTTTGAACTTCCCTTTATACAAGTCAATGAACACTTCCCCGACCTTAAAGGATTTGTAATGGACACTTGCTCCATTCCCAGCTGCTCTCACCATGGGAAAACAAATATATGAATCATATGATCTGTAGACTTATGCATGGTCGCACCCTGGGTCAACCTATCTTGACTACCTTGATCGCATCAACTTGATACAGGAATGCTCCAATGTCAAATAAATTGATAACAAACATGCAGAGACTCTCCCCCACCATTTCAAATACTGCAGATCTTATAATTAAAGAATGTTTCTTATATGATCCAGAGACATATGCATGGTCGCACCGTGGGTCAACCTACTTTGAATACCTTGACCAAATCATCCCAAATCAAGAGTGCACCAACATTAAGAATATTAAGAACAAGCACGCAGGACGAACACCGACCAAGGAGAAAAATTCTAATGGTTATTCATCTGGAGACTCAAGTGGACCAACAACTTCACGAAATAAAAAGACTACTCCTTCATTGAAAAAGAAAGTCACCTTTGACCTTCCGGAAAAGGAATCATATGATGATCTCTCGACAGGTCTGGAAGAGGTAATCTACATGAGTGAAGTCTATTCGGCAGTCTTAAAACCCTACCTTCGAAAGAATCTAAACTTTGATTCCCGTTGGATGACTCTCGTTTCTCACTATTACTTATCCAAAGCAGATGCTCCTGCTCTCATCAAATACACTGGAATTATTTCTTATGATCTGACTGAGACTGATGCTTCAGGGTATTCATCCGAGGACAACCTGCTTGATCCCAAGAATGAAAGAATTCTGAGAAAACAACTGAAGAAACAAAAAGACAAGAACATCTGGTGTGTGTCCACTTTCAAATACTATTCCTCTGAGAATAACTGTGATGATGGTTACCTTTCATCTGACTCATATGTATCATCTATTATCTAGCATGAATTCTTTGAGGATAACACTTATAATAGTTGGGAATCATATGCTTCATCTCATTCTCATCATTACGATCTCCCACCACATGCTCACAAGAAGATCAGTCGAAAACCACCTTAATCATCGGCTACCCACCCTCCCTTCCGACCAAATCAATCTCCTTGTACATCTTCTTCCTTTACTTATTCCAAGGCCTAAGTATATGGGGGGACCGATGCCATCTATATAACCAACTCCCTCATAAAACATATTCTCACGAGCGCCTCATTTCCACCCTTCTTCCTTACTTTGGCTGACCAGATCCTAAGTATAGGGGGGACCGATACCCATCTGTATTTATTCTCCTCATTCACATATCCCGACCACCTCATTTTCGCTTATCTTCTATACTTAGACTGTTCACAACCTAAGTATAGGGGGGGCCAACCGATTTATCTTTTTCTTTTTCACTCTCTAACGCTTAGCCCAAGCTATGCCTTGTTTTCCGCGTCTTCTGCTCTGAGGATATAGCACTTGCTAAGTATATGGGGGTCTGTATATATACTGTTTATATATTTTACCCATATCTCATACTTTCACGTCAGTTTATATGTATTTATTGGGTGGGTAACTAACTTGAAAAAAATAAAAAGAAAAAAAAGAGTTTTTGCTACTTAGACTAATTCTGTCCAACCAAAATTTTTGAAAAAAAATAGTTTCTTATTCATCTTTGTAGAAATTATTGAAAATTCAAAAAACAATTGTCTACATTTCACACTCCTGCACTTCATACATCATTTCATTCATTGGCATCTCTGAAAAGCCGTTGGGTTTTGAATCAAGTTATGATAAGAAACCTAGAGTGGTCTATACTTGACCTTAATCCACCTAATTTTCTGAGGAACTTCACCGAGAAATAGGATTTTAGAAGCTTCAGGTATTTGACTTAATTCTTTAAGTTCAACATGACAATGTGCAGCATTTGACTCTTAGGGTCTATCCTGGTCTCTTTATTCTGGGTACGACTCTGGAATAGGGAATTAATTTGTACTCTCACACTATTCACTTAGCTCAACTCAGAATGAATGTTGGAAGACTATGTGAGTTTCTTTTCTGGTAGCGTGGAAATCTGAAGACCAGAGTAGTGGATGAAATAAAGCTTCGGAAAAGGGATGGATGGATGGGCACAATTCTTTCTAGGACCCCAAAACATGTACAGAAAAAAAGATTCTATATCCGTAGGGGCATAACAAGATCCAAGCAGAATTACCAAAAATCCAAATACAAAGAAGCCACTACCAAATAAATATCTTACTAAAAAGGTCCAAGCTTCAAGAAAACCTGCAGATCTTGGTGGAGACTCAGCTAAACTAGCCAGCTTCATAAGGAGAGGTGACTACACTTGCCACCCTACAGTTCTTTTCTCCTTCTTCTAACTTCTTCCCCATTTCGATTGTGAACACGACGCGACAGACCTTAGAAGGAAATACATGACTCCTCGAGGACGAGTTATTGGAGAAAAGGTTTGCATGGTAATCCAGCATTCTGGATGGGTGATGCGGCTAAAATCCGATTGCGGCTTTTAATGTGATAGAGTTGTCGGTGTAGAAAAGCCGCAAAGTAATCCTAATCGATCAAACAAAATTCAGTTTTTTAGAGAAAACCTTACACTAATTATTTAGCCAGGTGAGTGTGCCTAGGTCAAACACAAGGAGGCAGAATAGGGTATTTTGAAGTTTTTTAAGAGAAAATATTTTTGTGATTATTTTATCTCTTCTTAAAGTGATCAAGGAAAATGTTACAATTTTTACATGATTTTTTAATTTTTAATTTTTATTTGATGATATTCTTTTTCAATTTTTATTTATTTTTCAAAGTGATATTTTTCAAACAATTTACCAACTATATAATAGGTGAAGTATAGGTGAAGTATAGATGATATGATATAATAGGTAAACGGTCGAGCAACGAGCTCGAACAACACACAAAAACAAACCAAAATAGAGTCGATTCGTGACGAATCAAAACACGATAAAAACAAGTCGAAAATACACGAAAACGACTAAAAACCTCGCGGAGGTAGGTGTGTAACTACCCCAAGAAAATCTACAATAAGTTAGGTCAAGAATAGGTCCAAAACTCCTTTACAATCCAGGGGTATAAGTGCAAGAAAAAGAATAAAAAATATACGCAAAAAAGTCCTCGGCCTAGGGGCTGTTCTGTAAGAAAATATGAAAGTTTACATTTAGGTCCCTGTGCAGGGACCTAAATGTAATATCTGAAAATTTCGGATCTTTTGGAAATTCTGGAAATCTTCAGATTAACGATGGAGATTAGATGAGTCGGTGCTTATCTGATGCTTCCGCGCACGCCACGTGTCGCAAGCCTGTAACGCAGATGTTCTTGAGTTGTTCTTGAAGTTGTTACGAAGGCTGCTGACGGGCACTTCTCCGATTTTTTACCGGCAGTTGATGTCGCTTTGGGACCTCTGGCGGGGCCAGAGGGTTAGCTCCTCTAACCCTCGAGCTCGCCAGCGGTGGATGGCAGTCGGCGATGGCTCTAAGCAGCGTCGGGAGCTCGATGAAGGTGACGATCCATTGTTCCTGGCGGCTGATGAAAAGTCGTTGCGGCTTCTTGGATGATGAATTTTTTTATGATTTAGAATCCAGATGCGTTGAAAATTGCTCCTGATGGAAGCTGGATATGCAAATCACAATTTTATATGCTCGATTCGCAAGAAATCGACCAACATGTTAGGTTTTTGCAAGATCAAAGATAGTGTTTCCAGACTAAATGAAACCAAGTGCGAGAAATGTAAGAAAAAGGGAATGTGATTCGATTGGAATTTGAAACGATTGGTGATTGATTTTAGGTGTTCGTCTAAGCAAGGGGATTAGGCTAACTAGCAAGTTGAACGCTAATCGTGGCACGACGATCGTGAAATAATTTGGTGATGATGGAGGTAGAGATCTGTGAAGAAGAGAAGTGTATTACCTCGAATGGATGCTCGACGGTCGATCTTCGTCAGAGCTGGACGTGCGCAATGGCGGCGATGCAAGGAAGCAAAGCCTTGGAACCTCTCCTCCCATGATCCCTCTTCCACGCGAGTTGGCCTTCAGGTGCTGTCACCACCAGAGCGAGGCGGAGCGAGGTGGAGAAGTTGGGAGTCGGCCACTGGTTGTTGGAGCTTCAGGTGGTTGCAGGAGACTTAGTTGTGATCAGCAAACTTTGGGGATTTATATAGATAGATTTCGTGGGATTCAAGTTAGATCGAAAGGTTGGCGTGGATCTTGGTTGTTAGGAGTATTGAATCAATGGATTAGATTGTTGGAGGAGGTTGAGAGGCATGCTGTATAATTTGGTGAAGTTGGCCGGCCAGAACAGAAAGGCTAACAGCCATCTTGTAGAAAATGAACCAGGTGCTGACACGTGGCAGCACCTGGTTGGCCCGATGGATTAATTCCTTGTAAATTTGATATTAAATAGTAAATAGTGTTATTTTAAGTAGGTATCCAAACAAAGAATGTAAATAATTTAATTATCTAATTTATGGAATAAATACTTTTTATAAATAATAAATATTTTTCGAATTATAAATATTATATTAATAAATCTATATAGATACATTTCATTGAATTTTTAATTTATTAAATAACTAATTAAATATTAATTTTATATTTTCTTAATTATTAGAATAATAAATAAGGGCTATGTGAATTTTTAGGGATTTTAATAAATTCATTTACCTATATTAATAAATATAGATATAGGTTATCCAGTTCATTTTTACCTATAATTTAGGGTTTTTGATTTTATTAAAATAATAAATATGCTCCAAAAATTCTGAAATAAATTAAGGTTAAATTACAATATCATGAAACTAATTAGAAATTATAAACTTATTAAAACTATAAATAATGTGTTCTATATAAAATAAATAGCCCAGAAACCCCGTTGTCATTTGTCCCAAAACCGACTTTTTGCAAACAGATTCTGAATTCGCTGAAACCACCTTTATTATTAGAGAATTTGATTTTATGAACTTGAAAGGTGAGCAGAGTGAAATTGAAGTTCGTATGAAGAAGTTATGATATTCGGAAGTTGAGATTTTGACAATTTATAAGTAGGATTTCTTGGTTTATATACAGGGTAATATTTTTATCTTATTTTTATATTTTTACATATATTTTTAGAAATAATTAGGAAAAGAGTTTGGTGAGAAATATGTACATATTAATTAATTAAAAATCATTGAATTTTTGTAGTTATTTGATAAATAGTGAGACATGTGGGAATTGTGTTTTTAATTTATTTTAATAGTTTTCTTTCCTGATCTCCCCTTACTTATTGATTTATCAACCAATTCATGCTAACTTGATCTCAGGCTTTAGGTTATATAAATATACCTTACGGTTATATTTATATTTGTAAGTCATATTGTTCATATCCACATATTCACAATCTGCCTTCTTTTCCTTTCTTTATTTTTATTCTTTTATTTAGTAACATGTTTTTATGCTTAAAAGTGAATATTTATTCATGAATGAAATTTGAATAAAAGACGGGAATTAATGAATATTTACATGTACTTATTAAGGGTTTTAAGACAAAGTGCGACAGAAAAGTTAATGAATCATGGATTCATTAACGGGAAGAGCTAAAACCTTTCGCACACATGAGTCGATTGTTCAATGTTCATAGGGTATGCTTTAGGAAGAGGATTGATGTAAATGACTTCTGAGCTGAAATTGTGACAATGATATGTTGAACTTGAAGGCTGATGATTTTAAAATTCTAAGTCTCGTAGAAGTTCCGCTAAACTAGTAATCCAAAGGTCGAGTTTAGTTTCATTTTCACCTTCAGCTCATGGTCTTGGTATGTAACCCAATCTCATTTCACCTCACGGCATTTCTTTTGATGCTTAGGGACGAGCATGCTTTAAGTATAGGGGGATGATGAATCACAGATTCATCACTCTAAAAGTCATTAATTAAGCTCAAATCCCTCAAAATCATTGGCATTTCTTCATTTATTCTGCATAATTAGCATTCATGCATGTTTTGATAAGAATTGCATTTTATGACTTATTTTTGCACAAAATAAGAAGCCAAAAATCCCAGCCAAAATTGACCTATAATAGCCTCACTTCCCTTATTTTTAACTCATTCATGCTAACCCCAATTAACCCAAAACCACCTCCACTGTGCACATATCACTTATAATAATAAATAAAAAATACAAAAAATCACTAACCCAAATAAGTGAATCAAAAACCCAAACCCTAGTTCTAGGGTTTCCAGACTAGAACCCTCATATGTTCCCCATCCAGTGTCCGTTTTGATCCTACTCACTTTTGAACTAATGTACATTCAATTATCTTCAAAACAAGACCATGTTCAAGTGAATCGGAGTTCGTATGCGAAAGTTGGGTTTTGGGCGATTTTGTATTTTAAAGGTTTTTGACATATTATTTTATGTATATAATTGAACTATTGTAGTTTAGATCTTTTTCAATTGTCTTATTTGTTAAAAATTATATTAAAATGTGCAAAAATCCAAATCCGAACTATGCTTGAAATCAAAGGAACCAATTGAGTCCGAGTCTTCACCAATTGTCTGTACAAAATTGGTCTTTTTCATGTTTTATTTTATTTATTTTTTTCTTAATTAATACAAATCCAAAAAAATGATTAATGTGTAAATATTTATCTTTGATTTTATCATATTTTTTCCAGATTTTTATCCGGTTTAAAAATGACAATAAAATTATAAAACCCAAAATTGAAAGTATTTTATGTACATAGAGTACCTCAAAAATATCATTTTGCACATATGATCGATTTTGGTTTTGGTGTCATGAAAGTTGTAGATTTCCTTGAGACGAGCAAGTTTTTTGAAGAAACATTTTCGATCCGAGGTCGTTTGTTATTTCTTTTCTATTTTTCTTTATATTTATTTTTCAAATTTTGTGGGGCTGACACGTGGAAGCTCCTGGAGCCGCCAAATGGCACCTATTTTTTTAGAGTTTTAAAATTTCATTTTTATAAAAAAATTTAAAAAATAAAAAGCCACGCACATGCGGGGCACGTGCCTCCTGCGTACGTGCCCAGCACGTGCTCCACCGCCCCCCTTCTCTTGACGCCACGTGGCAAGCTAGCGGCCGTCCGATCTCGGTCGATCGCACGAACGTTGTACTTCATCTTTCCATTCTCAAAAACATCTGTTACTCCCACGATCTCCGCTGCTCTTTACGGCCATCTTCCTTCATGTCACCGCCGCCACAAACCCGCGAATCTTGTTGTGCTGCCGCAGCATAAGATTGCCGATCAAATCCCACCGTACCCCCCTTCTCACAAATCAATCAAACACCGCCAAACTTCCTTCTCTGACAGAAATCTCACTCATATTTAAACTCCACCGCACACCTCATCATCTTTATCCGCTGATACCCCTAACCTTCAAGGCCCTCGTCGGTGGTGACAGCCGGACGAGCCTATCAACGACGATGATATCCAAGGTTCTCAACCTTGCTGCATCACGACACTCCCTCCGCCATTAATGCTCTGCTCTGATCAACCCCATCGAGCCCACGCTACATCTCCAACCATCTTCAACAATCATCCACTACATTCACCATCGTCGACGGTTCTCCGACTTCATTCGACACCAACGACCTCATCATCGACTACAAAATATCTTCCGAGCATCTCCATCCCCTGATCATCAAACTCGCCATCAAACACTCCCCAGAAGCAATCATCTTTGACCATCATCAGCCTATCGGGGATCGCCACTCTCTTCTAAGAAGTCATCTCCGCCACGCCATCGCTAGAGCTACAGGCCTTCGTCACCGCTGCTACAGGCCACTGTCGCTCCTCTGCGCAACCCCTTCGTCTTCGACATCCTCATCAGGATCACAGTCACCGGAAACCACTCATGTACCTTTCAACCGACGATCGACGCCCCGTCGAAGTCCACCAGGCACCCTGTTGTTGCTCTGCCAAGCGTGGGGCCTGAGGCCCCAACGCACGTGCGTCGGGGGAACGTCTCCAGCCTCTTGCCAGGGTCACATGCTACGTACTGACCGTTGGGAATTTTATGCAAGAACCCCTGGAACTTTCCCATATCACAGTTCACTCTAGCAGCTACAGGGTCACAAGCTTGGCATGTGACCTATCGGAAAATTTTACATATATACCCCTAGAGCTTCCGGTAATTACATTTTAGGCCTTTCTTTATATTATATTATTCTACATTATTGCAGAAACACCCCTGTATTCCTTTATATTTTTGAACCTCTACATTGCACTATTTTATTCATAAAAAATTGGCATTTTTTTCATCACATAAGTCTACATGATAGCATATCTCTGACATTTTTGTGACTTGTGGTTAACCAATAATTACTTATTTTGTGGAAAATTGTATACTTTGCCCATTTTGAGCTATGAATATTATAATTGATTAATTGTTGCTTTAAAAATTACTGATATTAATGGATTATAGAATTAATTGTGTTTAACATTGTGCTTAAAAGAGAATTGCATTTGCGTGCATAGTTTGCCCTGTAACAATCATTTTGCATATTTCAATGTTTGATTTTTTACAGGAATTAAATCTCATATTTTCATGGTTTAGGATTTTTGTGAGATCGATCACCTAGTGATAAATCTTGGATAATTCTATCTCTTGAAAATAAATAGGCTTAATTTTTATTATAATTAAATATTGAAATTCACATCATTTGTATTTAAAAATTCATAAAATTTTCATCTTGCATCCAAAAATTTCAAAAACATACAGTGCATTCATTTCATTGTAATTATCACCTTGGCCAAGCTTCATATTTTTCGAACATCATTTGATTGATCTTTACATTTTAGTCTACAAAATTGGCCAAAGTTGCATATTGCATTCATAATTGCATTAAAAATTACAAAAAAGCAGATCGCCTCAAAAACCATGCAAGAACTTTGATAGACAACATTCTAGGTTGTTCCTTTGTCTCCTTGTGTTCGATCTTGGGACTTGCCCAAGTAAAATATTCATATAACCGCATTAATTAAATTTGACTCAATTTATTGTGGTTATTTCTTGACCGATTCTGATTGCCCGCCTACAACAAAATGACACATATTTAATTTAAGTGAACAATAATCCAATCGATCCACCACGACATATATTTAACACATGCAATCTCAGACACGTCAGAGACCTGGGGTGTAAAACAAAGACATAATAAACAAGGAACAAATCAAGATGAAACACATATATACAAAGTAGACAATGTTTAGGTGCCTCTTAACAAAGCTAGAGGTTACACTCTATAAGTGTACAATGGCTAGTACAACACAACATCTATGTTCAGGAAGACATCTATAATGTGATTGTTGTACGGTCGCTGTAGTCTTAGTGTGAGAACAACAATGAAGTCAGTAGTGTAAACGATGACACCTAAATAAGCAATTAAGTGGGTGTCTTCTACCAGGTAAATAAAAGAGTAAGTAACATCAGGCATCGTAAAAAAATTAAATCATCATCTCATAATCAAAATGGAGTGAAAGGAGGAGCTGAAGAAATCAAACGTGGAGAAATAAGGATTAGTCTTGGAATCCTCCATGTCAATCATCATCTCAAAAAGGTATGGAAAGGAAATATATAGACACACATTAAGAAAACTGATATCTGATGAAAATAATGTTGAGAAATAATAGAAATCATTAAATATCTCACAAATCGTCTCATTCTCGCGAGGGTCTTCGAGGAGAGAAAACTTAGACTCAGGACAATTAGAAGACTCGATCTCGTGATCTAACAAATTGGATGCACAACTAAGAATTGAAATCAAGTACAAAGAACATATCATACACAGAAAGCCTGTCAGGGAGATGGGAAGAATCATAATGACTCGAGGAAGAGAACGAATTATCAAACATAAATAATGGGTTCTCTCGCGAAGCCAAAGAAAATCTTTCCAAAGTATAAAAAACATCAGGATCAGAGAAATACAGGTCATGATCAAAGAGATCATTGACCTTCCAGAGTGAAAGGATCTGAGTTGTGGCAATGCTGACAATTATCTAATCCTCAGAAGCTGTATCGATTTCATCGCCCAGGCGAACGAACGACTCATTTGGGACCATTAGTGTACGATAAAACAATATGATGTCCCTCATCTCACTCTGTATACTGAAATGGTCCAAAATATCCACAAGAATATGACAAGTGCCTTTGAGGAATGAAATCTGGTAGATACTGACATGGAAACTAGAATAGTTGAACTAATGGATGAAACAACATGGGCTCGTGCTTCATCTCTTAGAATACCGGGAGAGCAGTTATCCAATACTCATTATTTGTCTCATTGTCCATCAAATGTGGATGTTCATGTCCTATGGCTAGTGTGTGTGCTCTGAATCCTCAAGAAGTGTATAACATATGTGTGGTTACACACCTCCCTCGCATGTTGTCCTGAGTAAAGAATATCATGAAGACTAAGAAGTCAATTAGATGTCAAAAAGCTCTCTAAATATGGTTCAAAGTAAATCAACATCGAGACTGTGGTGTGGACCACCACACGAGACATCAACCAGTGTTTACTACTTGGCGGTCATACCCTTATAGATGATATGTACAAGGTTAGTCTTTGAGATTCCATGATCTGGATATCTCTTCAAGAGGTCAAGAAACCTCTGTCATGAATCATGCAATGTCTCCTGGGGTCTAGGGTAAAATCTCCGACATAGACCGCATCAAATCTGCTCTACTATGGGGATAAAATCTCTGCAAGAACAATATTCGTAGGTCACCCCATGTAGCTATCTTCCTCCGCAATAATCTGTACCATATCTTGGCTCTATCATGACGTGCGAAAGGGAAGGTCATCAGCATCATCTCCTCAGATGTGATATCCAAATATGTGTAGGTTGTACAAAGCTTCTCAAACTGAGCCAGATGTAAATACGACTCCTCGTAAACATCTCTAATAAAAGTCAACAATGTCTGAATGAACTCTAAATCCAACGTTATTATACTCAAATTAGAAATTGATTGTGCTCCTAGACTCGCTTATCATCAATATCTATCAATGATGGCATTGTCATCCCAAAAAAATTGCTTGTATCTCGCATTTACCTCAGTGTAATTTCAATTTGCCTTAATTCCTTGCTCAACAGGCCTAGTAAGAATGGGAATTGTAATGTGGTGGAACAAAGAGGGTGGGGACAAAGAATGAGAAAGAGAAGATGAGTGAAGGGA
This sequence comes from Ottelia alismoides, assembly GCA_037367405.1. NCBI lineage: Eukaryota > Viridiplantae > Streptophyta > Magnoliopsida > Alismatales > Hydrocharitaceae > Ottelia > Ottelia alismoides. The sequence continues at coordinate 129,495 of JAZKJV010011773.1, read as the reverse complement.
TGAGGACAATAGGTTGGTCAAAGTTCCTACCTTAAGATGGTGGACGACGATGATGTTGATGAAAAAGGGAGTTGCAAGATCTAACTAAAGAGAACATCAATCCATCATCATGACTCAAGAAAGAGGAATGAAGAGAGAATAAGACAAATAAGTGTGCAAGAGAGAGTGAAAATAAAAGAAAACAAAGTGAAAATAGAAGGAAATGGAAGGCAACTGTTTATTACTAAGAGAAGATGAACATAACGAAATCACAACAATATCTTACGAATGCAAAGAAAGCCTCCAATTTACCCGTTGCTCAACTCGGTCATGACCGTAAGAGTTTGGTCTTTTGTCTTTTCAATTTTAAGTATAGTGAATCTACAAGAAGTTACTTACTACCAATTACAAAGGGTAAGTCGCTGCTATCGCCTAGTGTGCATACTCAAACCTCTCCAATCAATGGTACCATCTTCCCAGGCTGCCATGTTCAATATCATGCCCAATGGGAGATATGAGTATTAGGACACCAAAATGATTTTTTATGGTCGGAGGAAAGTTATTGAATATCAACCGTACACCGAAAGAGTAATGCATAGGAGCATTGGGTACAAGTCCAAGGATTTGGGATCTATCCTTACGTCTGCATCCTCATCCACTCGATTTGGAGGTAAGTACCTATAAACAGTGAGGGGGTTATTCTCCAAAAAACAATGATTTTATCCTTACTCTTCTTTTAGGGTCGAGTATTCTTTAGCATTCCCAATTTCATACAATTATCAATTATTTGGATTTTATTCAAGAAAACAGTATAACGAATTTTGAAATTCCTTTTTATCTTATGTGAGTGAAAATGGGGAAGGAAAGCAAAAGTGTTGATGTGCGATGAAATCAATGATGCATGCAAAAGAAGTGTTGTGTACCTTTCGTGAGCACTCTACGTGCAAGGTGATTCACGTAAAAAAATAAAGGCAGAAATAAACTAACCCAAGTGATGCACAAGACCCATCCTAGTATCAAATGCTATTAGCGGGCAAGAACTAATTAATTTGACTAAATTCAATCCTATGATCTTTTCTATAGGAATAGATACTCTTTGAAGGGCTTTGGACCGAATTGTTTACCTGACTCAAGTAAGATAATAAAACCTACTTCTAAGGTCTCAATCACACAAATCCGTAAGAAAACAAATGAAAAAAATCGAGGAAAACAAAACAGGTGATTCCCCCAGGTGCACCGATACTTAGTCAAACAAACCCCCCACACACACAAGGTATATAATGGCCTTTTAGAAAACATAAAAAGAGGCAAATGCCAAACGAAAATTAAAACATTATTTTACAAAAATAATGAGAGATAAAATGCTAAAAAAATAGAACAAAAAATATATGTGCTAAATGCTCCAAGATTATTTCTTCCAAATCTTATACTCATCCTCCTATGTTCTCAAGCAACTCTATGGAGAAATGAGGCCAATTCGCTTCGCTCATGTGTGGTGAATCTCCTAGGAATGCCAACCTCGCTCATCAGTCCTTCGTAAGAAAGAGAGAATACAAAAATATGTAAGAAACACATTTATGAAAAATGCAAGCAAATAAAATGTGAGAAACTAAAAACAGAGAATATAAACAAATAAACAAGCAAAGACAAGGGAGGATAATAGGAAAAATGAGAAGAGTAAGTGAAATGGATCTAAAATGAATCCCTACGTCCGACCTTGGGGAGTTTTTAGTGTTCGACAAATCGGATACTGCAAGAGTTGTGTAGGATCCTTCATGGCACACGGAATTTGAAGTGAGTGCTCATTCCTTAATAAGTTGCAATCCACACAACGACATATATGTGTGTGTGCATATATATACAAATAATATAGACAAAAATAATGAGAAAATAACATGAGTATAAACAACAAATATGAGCGAATGTTAGAAGATATGTGCAAGAAATATGTGACAAAAATAAAAAGAAAACAATGAAATATCTACAACTAAGAATAGTACGTCAAGAGAATAACATAGCTACCCTCACTGAGTCTCCCGGGCAACGACACCATTTGTCGAGCAGGGAAATCCAGAGTTTTAATTAATGGAAATTAATGCAGTGTCGTTGCAACCCTAATAATCCCTCAATAAAAATTTTATTACTTCGCAAGCCAATCCCACAATGTAATCCATAAATAATATGTAAATAGAGATTTTCGAGAACATTTTATCTCGATATATAACCATGAATTGTCGATTTATGTTGTGGTTTGGTTGACTCTATGTAATTAAGGAGGTTTTCTTTGTTATGTGTATGGAATAAATTAAATGTGAATTGTGCGTAATTGAAGTATATAAATCGAACTTTGCGACTATTCTTCTCCTAATTTTAATGTATTATACAAGTATATGATGTAATCATCACACCCACATACTCAAATCTTACTAGTCTCGAGCAAGAATGAGAAAAAATATAACGAAAGAACAGGGAAATATTCAAGATGAATTGTCAAGAGTTTATAGCAGACACACTCACAAAGTCTTGAGTTTACAGATCCAAACCACACAAATACATGAACTTTAGTAGATTCTACCCATGTATTAAGGATTTGTTCGAGTTATTGTCTTTACTCGAGTTTTTTAGTTTTCAACAGCCTTTCAGTTCCTATAAAATCACAATGGTTTCAGAAAGTTGATTAAGTCAGATTTTTCTAATCGACAAGTATTATCTTTGACATTTGAGTGGATATAAACAATTTTAGTGATTTTGTAGCTTTTATGAGTCGAGGTAACAACACAATCTATCAAGGTACTAAATAATACCCTATGTCTATAGTCTCAATCCTCACTTGAATCAGTCATAGTCTCTTTTCACCTAAGTATGTCAGTATAAAAATAGCGAGCAATCCAGATAGAGAATGGGACTTAACTTTCAAGGTTTTTCGTATATCGCTTTGTTCTGTTACTCTCATTCTTTTCCTCTTGCATAGCAAAACCCTAGGCATCTTTGGCCTCTTTTAAGATATTAGGTAGCATTATTGGAATGATACCTTAGATTTTCGTTGGAGTAGGGTCATTTGGTAGATTTTCTCTCATTGCTTTGCATTGTACATTTTTGCATAATTGGTGGTATTTGGCATTTTGTTGTATTGTGATATGCCTTTTTGTGGTGTTTTTACTTTTGGTTTGGCATTGAGGTAATATCAATTTAATAATGACTTTTGAGACACTATAATTGCTTATTTGCTAACACAACTAAACCAAAGAGATTATGTTGCTCATGAGTCAAGTTCCTTCATTAACCATAGACAAGGTTTAGGCATTGGCATAACCAAGAGGACAACTCCTCACGTCAACTAGATTGTAAATGTATCTCATAAAATAAACTCAATCAAGCTATGTTGAATGTGAAGCTGTTAATATCCAATAAAGAGTTTAATAGTGCTACTAGTTTCTTAGGTGATCTAGTTAGATAAAGAACTTCGTTCACTAGTAGAGCTAGCGAAACTAAGAGAATAAAGTCCACATGGACCTGAAGAAGGCTCAAAACTCATGCCTAGTGAAATTCTGATTGAATTAAGTGAGTTAGGGTCAACTCAGCTTCAGTCCATGATCTATGCGATGAAGAACTGATTTCTCGAAAATAGGATAAAATGGGAAATAGGGATATATTTTTGGTGGTTTTTTGAAAATATTTTTGATGTTTTTTGGACAAATAATTTGAGGGATGTTTGCAACTTTTAATTTGATTTTTGAGTATTCAAATGTTTTTTTGAAACTTTTCAAGATAAATATGCAAATTTGAAAAATATGGAATTTTGAAAAATATGAAAACACCCACCCATGCTTATGAGAAATCATGTCCTCATGGTGAAGTCAATGAATAAGAGGACCAAAAGATTGGGTGAGTGATGTGAACAAGTATTTTTATGTTTTTGTTGTTGTTTTTTCAAAGTATAGAGGCATACCTCCATATTTATCTAATGCCAAAGAGATAAAAAAAGATATTAAAATGCAGTGAAAAGAAAGATACCTATGGATGTGGACCCACAAAATGTAATTGGTTTAGCATCCCAACTCGACAATTCAGCTTTTCAAGAATATTCAGTGATACGTGTAAGTACGGAAGCCGTGTTAAAAAAAACCCTAATGAAACTAGTGGTTCAACAAGGATATCCTCGCCAAGATGTGGGAGTACGTTTGATGGGTTTGGTAGATGTTTGGCATCACTATCATTAAATGTTGCAAGCTCATATCTAACATACTTGAGAATGTAATTGGATAGTAAACAAGAATGAGAGATGCAAGTGTTTGTTCTTGGACTAGATGTGGTGGGAGGGGAAGGGGTGAACTAATGATGGGATCATGAACCAGAAGTTGCTATAATGGGTTAGAGTCAAGCTTTAAGTTACCAAGAATTGATTCATCTATCGATGAAGATTGATTGGCTCTAAGTATGTGGTCCTTGATGAATCTATGATTCATCACTCTGAAAGTGATTATCTAAGCCCAGTTCCCCAAAATTGATCTGCATTTTATCATATATCTTGCATAATTAACATTCATGCATATGTAAGTAAGAATTGCATTTTATCATACATGATTGTATTAAATAAGAAGCCAAAAATCCCAGACCAATTCACCTTTAAAATAAGCTAACTTTCCTGATTTTTAAATACTTCATGTTAAATCCAAATCACTTGGAACCATTTTCATTGTGTACATATTACTAACAAGAATAAATGAAAAATAAAAAAAATTAACATAACTAAGTGGTCCAGAAACTCAAACCCTAATTTCAGTTGATTGGGCTAAAACATTTATATCTTCCTCATACATTTTCTAATTTGATCCAGCTCATTTTTGAACTAATGTACATTCAACTACCTTTAAAAAGACCAAGTTCAAGTGAATCGAAGGCCATATGTGAAAGTTGGTTTTTGGGCCTCTTTTGTACATTTTGTATTTTACCCTATTTCAACCTTAGTACATATTTAGCTCTTTTTATTTTATTTATTTTTCATTTATTTTCTATGATTGAAGTGTTATTAAAATGCACACAAATCTAAGTCTAAAATAAACTCAAAATCGAAGAAATTGACAGAGTTTGAGTGTTCACTAAAAGTCTTCACAAAAGTCATCTTTTTCGTATTTTTTTGTCATTTTATTAAATAATAAACATCCAAAAATAGAGTAATATGTAAAAATTTATATCTGATTTTATCATATTTTTCGAATTTTATCTTAATTAAAAATGACCAAAAAAATACAAAATCCAAAAATCATGGTATTTTGTGTACATAGAGTACACAAAAAAAATCACTTTTTGCAAATGAGATATTTTGGTTTCGGTTTCTTCATTAAAAGTTTTATATCTCATCGAGACAAGCAACTTTCTTGAAGAAATTAATTTTATCCGTGATTGTTTGATATTTCTTTTCGATTTTTCTTTACTTTTTAATTTTCGATATTTCTTAAGCTGGCACATAGCAACTCCTAGAGTTGTCGCATTTTCGAATTTTTATTTCATTTATTATATACAAAATTATTAATAAAAGTGAAAAAATACGTGTCAGCCCCTCGGCCACCCATTCTCGACCGATTTGACGGTTAAGGAGCTCCATCCCCTTCCTCTAGCCAACCGCCACTTTACAAGCAGGGAGTTGTGCTGCCCACTCTTGTCTCTGGCCACTTTCCTTTTCTATCGTCGCACTGCCACCCGAATCTTCTCTGCCTTATCCCATTCCAAATCTGACTGCCACAACCTTCCAATCTCGTCTGAATATCTTTATTTCCTTTTTGTTATACTCATCCTCGACCTCAATCAAACCCGTCATTGATCCCTTCTTCTATATCCATACCCCTCGTCAGCTGCCCATCTTTGATTCAAATCCCAATATCCTCCTGCCCATCCTATCACATCCCCTCCTTCTTACAACATCATTGCCTCGCCGCTATTTAAGAACCTCCATCGCCCCACTCTAAACGATCCGCCGATTCCAAGCTTTGAAAATCTTCTTCTACTCCTACCAAGGTGGTGACAGCACACATTCCCATTCAAGCTCGGTGAGATTCAGAGGCATCCCTCATTGTAGCGTGCCACCGCAAATGCGCGCTCTGAACCCCTTGGTCGTCGAGCCCGTCTCACAATTATCGACCCTCCCCCTCTTTCCTCCTCCACTGTTCTACTTTCCACCTCCATTCGATCCATGACAACACCTTCGACCCACATCACTTTGTCCCATGTTCACTGCTACCACCCCATCTCCTTGATATTCCTCCACCCCAGCCAGCTTCTCCTCTATGCGTGTATCTCGCTTCGAAACTAAATACCATTGAGCACGACACCAACCACCACTATATCTGCATTCGTCGCACCATCATCTCTGCTTCGACTTTAGAGGTCCATCTCCCTTCACCCACGTGTCTCATCCATCGTCTTCCCAGTCCAGCAACATCAAGAAGAACCCCTCACATGCATTTCTATGCCCTCCTCTATTGGGTAACTTCTCCAGAAGCTTGAAGCACAAACTGGATACGCCACCTTCCGTACCAGATCTTCAGCCAACATCTGCAATGAAGGAGCCTTTCCTCACCTGCCTCAACGTTGCATTCGATAATTGAACCAACCACTAGGGACATTGCATGAGTCCCTCCCACGCGTTGCGTAAGTGTAGAAGGGATCATGTGAAGGGTGGAACCGCTTCTGGGGCATTTTGCAAAGGAAACCGTGCAGACCCTCTATTCACCAAAGACGCCCCTACCATCCTTAGGTCCCTCTGTTGGAATTTTCTGTTTTATTTAATTATTGTAATGTTACAGATAGACCCCTGACTTCTATCATTTATTTAACTACATTTTCCATTATTTTATTATTCCAAAAATAACATCATGCTCTTGAGTTAATTCTCTACAACGTGGCATGTGCATGATATTTTTATGCTCTTTGGTTATTTATGAATTTATATTTTTGTGAAAAATTGCATGTTTTATCCTGTTTGTTCTTAGCAATTACTAGATAATTAACCATTACTCAAATAATTATAAAAAAATCAAGGATAGTAGAATATGTTATATGTGAAATTGTGCCCAACAATATTTGCATTTACATGCATATTTCGCTCAATAAAATCATTTTGTTTATTTCAATTTCTAATCTTTAATAGGTATTATACTTAATATTTTAGGATTTAAGATTTTTCAAGGATAATTCAATTATTGTTCTATCTAAGATAATTATATTTTTTGAAAATAAATAGGTTTAAAATTTATTATGATTAATTACTAAGATTCACACTTGTTGCATTCATTAATTCATAAAATGTTCATATTACATCAGAAATTTCCAAAAAAAATTAAAGTACATTTATTTTGTAATTATTCACATCTTGGCCAAGATTTGTAATTTTGGACATCATTTGATTGACATTAATTTTCTAGTCCTTAAAATTGGCCTACATTTCATTTGCATTCACGAATTGCAATAAAAAAGTACAAAAAATATTATGCCTCGAAAATCGTGCACGAACCTTGATAGACATTAATCTAGGTTGTTCCTTTGTCTCCTCGAGTTCAACCTTGGGACTTTCCCTGGAAAAATAAACATAAAACTGCTTCGATTAAAATTGGATTAAATAATTATCTGGTTATTTTCTTGATTGATTTTGATTACCTGGTTACAACGAACAATAACAATATTTTAGCGCACGATATCTCACACTAATTAAAAGAGGGTAGATTGGACTCATCAAATGGTGTTGTTGCCGAGAAGGCAAATGACATAGGTTTTCCTCTAGAAAATTAGTGTAAGGTTTTCCACAAATTCGGTTATTCTGAATCCCGAACCTCATCACTATACATTTCTATTTTTCTATGCATTTATTCTATTTATTTATCTTTATTTTCAACATTTATTTTCCTATTTTAATTTTTATTATTCTTGTGGCACTCTCTTACACACACTCTCTCTCTTATTTTTCATGTGAGGTACCCGATGTAGGTGAAGCGGTTTGCACAGAAAAAATGCAGCTGCACCGACCGCCAAGCCACCTTGAAATTAAGATCGAGTTAAGTCGTGAGAGAGCATATAGTATAGGATTTAGTTTCTGCAATTTTAATTATTTGTAATTAATCTCCAATTTATGGTGGTGTCCTTTTGGATTCTCGTGTGAGTAACAAGGCTTGGATTTTTTTTGTTTGTCATGGCATGTTTCACTCTCTAGTGGGGATGGGGCCCGACTTAAGTGGTCTGTAGGTTAAACTTGCACTACAGCTATTAGAGCTTATATGATTTTATTGCTTCTACTTGTAGAACGTAGGACCACACTGCACTTAATTAATATGCCCTTCTACATCATTCAACCTTCTAACTAAGCATCCATCATAGTTTTCAGCGTGCATAATATTTTCTTGAATTTTTCCCTGCTATTTTGTCACTCAAATTTTAAAAGGAAATTTGGATTGGATGGTCGACTTGAATTTTTGCACATCTAATATTTTAGTGATCACCTAAATAAAATTATTACTGCTAAACAAGGTCAACTTTAATTAAACCATAAAATTGAGAATTGTTGCACGAAAAGAACCCCATCCTTGTATTCAGTTATCTTGCTGAGAGTTGAGGGACGCACACTTAAGGATAGATCCAAGCTCTAGGATTTTCATTCGGTCTACTAATTCTATAAAAATGATTAGCTACTTCTCAGTGAGGAAACATGGGTAGCCATCTACGGTCTATCTTTTCATAGCAGAGTGGATCGTTTAAAGGACATTGCATAAGGCCCTACCGTTAAGTAACGGGTAGACGCTTCATGGTTTGAATGTAAACCCATACTAACTGAAATTAGGTGAAACTACTCGTAAAAATTCGGGTCGGTCTTTAGGGAAATACATGCACCTAACAACTCGCTTAAACATAGGCAAGAGTTGAATTGTCACTAATTAAAATTGACAAGATAACTGGTCGGACTCTTGCGACCATCATTATGTGAGTTGGTGAAACTAAGGATTGGATTGTGTTTGTATTGTGTGTAGATTCAAGTTAATCATCCAATACCACACACCACTGCCTACATCATGAATCATAACCCTCTTTCAAACTATTTGAAATCCAGAATGGAGGATTGTGGTGAATTTTTTATGGACTCCGCAAACCCTCCGTTGACCACCACAAACTTACCATTCTCAAGGGTTCGGAGACATTCTTACTCTGGACCACCTTGGGTTCCTAGACACTCCTCTCATGAATTATCACTCAATTCTTTCTTCTTCCTCAGGGGAGGTCAAACCTAGACCATCTCTCTCTTTCTCTCATAACCACATCGAGGAAGAATCGCATCTCGATGATTCTAGTTAAAATTCTTTCCACTCTATTAGTTCACATCCTTTATATTCTAAAGGTGAAGAAAAATAAGAGAATCTAAAGAAGATGCCTCTCACAAAAAGAGATAATGAGTACGAACAGAATGAAGAGACTATGCATATCATATTAGCATGATGAGCTGCATCTGTGGAGAAACACCTTATTCTGAGGGAACAACTCAACCAACTCAGTGTGGTTGGAGAACTGCCAATGGAAGCAGCATATAACCCTGGACACTACAGAGTGAAAAACTATCTACAGCCACCAGAGCCAGAAGTAGAATACGAACTGAGGCCACACTTCTTGAACTAGCTTCCTCAATTTCATGGAAATACTATAGAAGAACCATATGAATTCTTACAGGCTTTTGAGCTTGTATGTTCAAACCTGATATATCCCAAGGTCAGCAAGGACTACATTCATCTCACAATACTACCACGCCTTGAAGGGAAAAGCAGACTACTGGGTGAAGAATCTAGGAGTGACAATCACCACATACGGCCAATTTAAGGACATGTTCATAAAGAATTTCTACCTTTTGAGTAGGACTAATAAGAGGAGTACATGAATCACCAACTTCTCTCAGATGCCTCATGAACCATTCTGTAAGGAATGTTATACATTGAAGGATTTGTTACAAAAGTGTCCATGTCGTGCTTTGGATGACAATATCTTGGTCCAATCACTCTATTCGGGTCTTAATTATGAAACTCAAGGCTTAATGAGTGCTACCTATGGAGGCAACTACATATCATGAGGTATGGATAATGTCTGAAAGGTATTCGAGCATATGGCTGAGACAAGACACTCACAAATCGCGAGGAGGGCATATATCGACTCCCTCAATTAACTCCAATCAAAAGGAGGGAAACAAACTATTGCTAAAATAACTACGGATCTGATTCTGAACAAGGGCATCATCACACACATGCTTGTCGTAGTGGATCGGGTTCATAAAAGGATGAACAACATCCATAACGGGATCTCCCAGTTCTCAGATGGAGGCTTACTATTTCCAAGGTCTATGCTTTCTGAGTCTTCCTCCTTTAAAAGGAACTCTTGGTTCTCAGTATCATCCAACATACATCAAAAATCTCTGATAGTAAAATCAAGGTCAAAGTCCTTGGGTTGTCTAACATGGGAATGCTCTCATGGGATGTATGTCTCTGGTCAGTAATAAGTGTAGTGATCAACGCATCACTTACCTTCATCAGAACAAAAGAGAATAGCTCTTGATCCATAATCAGTAATGGATCTCATAGAGGTGAGTAAAGGTTGTCCCAAGATGATTGGAGGGTGCTTCATAGGGGTCGAGGTCTCCAAGGGCAATATTACAAAATTATAAGTGTGGTTCATGCCATCAATAAGAATGACAAGTTTTTCTAGAATACCCTTCGTCCACGCGATATATCCATATAAATTGAAATATCATATTGGTTTTCTTTAGGGGCCCAAGATGAAGAGATTGTACCATGTAGAAGGGTATTATGTTGATTGAAGCACTACCATCAAGGAGAGTATTGTCACAAGACTAGTCAGAGATGGAGCAACTCACAAGAGGTGTGGCAGTGTTCCCTTTATTAGAATGTGGACGATGAGAGATGCCATGGGCAATGGCCATGGTCATGATGCGAAGCTCAGATATGCTCCTCTGGTTTCTCTTCTTATGTTGAGGAGCAAATAAATGGGTCATGACCTGGTGAAGTGGGGCTTTAATGATCTCATGAACGGTGGCCATCACATCACCTTCAGTCAACATTTTTCTGAATTTTTAGACCTCCTCCATACTATGGAGGAGATCGAAATCAACATTTCCATGAGGAAAATGAAGAGAAACCTATACAGTTTCATCCTCGTGGTCAAAGGTGGGATAGGATGTGGATGGATGTGTGGGTAAATGATCTAGCATGTAGGCCCTCTCCCCACAGTCTGAAACGACAATCTATCTCATATTTTTTTGTGTTTTCAAATTTTTCTCATTTTTTTGTATTTTAGGTGATTGCAAGCTCTCATAAGAATCCTCAAGTTAACCATATCATCAAATGATGGAGTATCATGGTCGCTCTTATTTATACTATTGAGGTCCTCAATCCTCTATCTCATATGCTCCATTATCTAGGTCAAGTGCTCAAGGGTGGACTCCATGAAAGGTGACTTCAACAAATCAGTCTCAGATGGGTGAAATGGAGGGAAATGTGATGATGGGGGTGGATAAAAATCCAAGGTTTGATATTATGGTTGAGGCGAATATGTAATAAAGCCAGAAAAAAATCCTCCTTGAAAAATAAAGGTGAATCAACTAAAGGATACAAAGGATCCATGAAGGTCGCATAAAAATCACTCTAGTTGGTAATCTCCGAAACAAGAGAAAATAATAGGGAGAGCACAATGGTCAAGTCAAAAGATGTGAAGAAAATGCGCAAATGTGCAAAAGCACAAACAATATACACAAAGCAAAACACACCCTTCAATTCAACTACTCAATTCGGTGGACTGTGAAAGCTCAGTCTCTTGATCTTGTCTATTTTAGAGTTAGGTGAGAATAAAAAAAATTGTACAAACACTTAGGTTGGCTTATTGGTATTGGGCACTAACTTTAGTGTGTACGTGAGCAATTTGAAACAAATACAATGAGGGGATAATACGCCCCAAAACAAATATTTTTCTTTTTCAAATATTTTAGGGTCAAGTAATTTTAGCAGTCTTAATTTATTTGTTATCATTTTTTGCGTTTTTAATAATAATGCATGAATTCTACATGGGATTCAATTCCTTTAGTAACATAAGTTATCAAAATAAGAAGGAGAGAGTTGGAAAAGAAATGCGAGGCGCAATCAATGATGCATGCTAAAGCGTAAATGCTTACCTTGCCTCCAGCTCTCTACATGCAAGCATGCTAAGCAGAATAAAGGCCTATATGTATGAAAACGCAAGCCTATGAAATTATCCTAGGTATAGAAATCACCATTAATATGAAGCACAAGTAACTATCACTCGAAATGGAATTGAAAAGTCTGGTCGTGGGGAACTCTTCATTGTTCACCACAGTGAGTCCTGCAAGCGTTGTATAGAATCTCTCTCGGTGCTCAATTCCAAGTATAAATGAGAAGAAATTCAAAATTTAACTAAGTACAAATGAGAACTATAGGTGCAGACAAATATAATTAAGTGTTTGGTCTTAATCTATCATCAAGCAAATCCGACAAGTAGGGCTCAATCACACAAAATAAAGAAAACAAAATTGGGAAACAAATGAATAAAAAGGAAAAAAAATGCGATGAAATCGATGAGGTCCCCCAAGTGCACCAGCACTTGGCAAAACAGACTACGCAAACAAGGTATATAGTGTCCGTTTACAAGAGTTCAAATGCTAAAAATAAGTAAATGAAAGTCTATGTATTTTTTTCAAAGGCTTGGTCTCCTTCAAATCTTCTTCTCCTCTTACGCTCTCATGTGGCTCGATGAAGAATCAAGCCACCTCCGCTTTGCTTGGGTGTGTTATCTCTACTAAGAAAGTCACCCTCGCTCAGCGAGCCCTCGCAAAAAAAGAAAGAGAATGTGTAAGATACTCAAGTATAAAAATAGTCATCTCCTTTCAGTCTACGAGATTTCCCCGAGAAGAGCCTCAGCCTACTCCCTACAACCTATTCAAGGCATACCCTAAAGGGCACGATGTACTATTCGAATATTTCATAAGAGAGAGGAAACTGAGAAATTCAAATATATTTAAAAGGTCAAAGAAAATAGACCTTCATCTTGATAAAGAATTTCTGGAAGGAGATGTAGGGGGGAGAGGAGAGCCTCATGACCTAGAGTATATTAACTAACCTGCTTCTACTTTCTGGAGGTGAATAAGGAATGGGGAGAGACTTTCTCTGTAGGGCCATATATTTGGGACAACTATTATATCTTTTTGGACCTAGGTTCAAGAGGAGCGAGGTGGGCTTCTCTTATGAAGCTCGAGGAGTTTGAGTCGTGAAAAGGACACCCGGATTAGACTTTGGAGGGTTCCGAGGTGAGTCTTACAGAATCGAGTCATGGGATCATTGACCAAAAGGTGCATACCTACTACTATTTGATTGGAACATGAGTCTGACCATCTGGTCCCATGGTGGGTACGGATCTATTTGAATAGAATGAGAGTCTGACTAAAGAAAGTACTGGTAATGCAAGAAGCCTGATGGACCTCTTTTTTCTATATATAATGTTGGATTTATAATAGTGGTTTCACTTCCTTTCACCTCATTTTGTACGAGTCTAACTACCTCTGGAATTCTCTCTAAAAAGCCTGAGTAGGTTGTCGCTATGATTGATCCATGATCTTACCTATTCCCGCCGCTTGTCTAGGCACTAGTTCTTATTTGTTGAATTCCCCTCTTCCTTTCTCTTTGTTCTATATTGGTTTGGTCATCTTTGAGCAACTCGTGGGCTAGATAATAATTCCTCTCAGAAGTATATCAAACTACTCTTAATGACTATCCTAGGAGAACTGTTGCTGATGATCCACTGTAAATGGTCTCATTCTCGTATTCATCCTAATATTCTTCATTGGACAAGGGAAAAAGCTAATGATTGATATGAGCAAGAGAAATAAAGTAAATCCAGTGAATATGAACAATGAAGAATGTCAAAAAGTATAGACAAAAATTTACAACCAAGAATGGTAGGTCAAAATAAAAACTTAACTACCCATATTGTGCCTCGTTGGCAACAACGCCATTTTGTTATGCAAAAATCTTTGGTGGGTTTTAATTATATGAATTATGAACAAGTCGTTGCAACCCAATCAAGTGTAAACAAAAAACTTATTTAGTTCTCATAACAATAAATTCAAAAAATGTAGCAAAAGAATTTGCTATTTAATTTACTTGTATTTATAATAGGATTGAACTCATGGATGCTTGAATCCCGAGGGTTACTATATCAATCAGAAATCAATGAAAAAAAATAAAGGAATCCTATTAACACTATTCTAGGTTGTGGTATTTTTATTTTGTTATTTTTATATTTTAAGATTTTTTATTTCAACAGTTTATAGTTTTGCAAGCTTTTTATTTTTAAAATATTTACATTTTTTAAAGCAAATTTATACACTAAAGAAAACACATTTTTTTGGATTTTTAAAAATTAAAAATGATAAAAATGCTTAAAGAAATTATTTTTATGTTTTGATGATTTTTTTATTGTTTGTATTTTTCATAGAATTTTTTAGGACTTTTAAAGTTAATAAAAATAGGGAAGAAATCAAATACTGAACATACATGATTATTTTGCAATTTAAAAATATAAAATGTAATGTAAAGATGTTGCAATCATTTTTCCTAAAAACTAGAATGAATTATCTAACAAGAAGTGAAATCTCTATTTTTGCATTTATGTTCACTTATATATAAGATTTTTATAAGATTTTGAGTATTTTCAAATTTTTTGGGTTTTAAAATGATTAATGCGAGAAATTTGGCACAGGAAATAAAATATACAAAAAACTATTCGTTTTCTTTAGAACTTTTGAAGAAATATGTAAATTTTTATGATTTTTCAAATTACAAACAGCAAAAAATGCAATGTTTTTTAATCATAGCAAATTAAATTAAATTTCAATAAAAAATTATACTAGGAATCATCATTCAATTCTTTCTTCTTCCCCAGGGGAGGTCAAACATTGACCATCTCTCTCTCATTACCACATCGAGGAAGAATCTCCCCTCGATGATTCTTGTTCAAATTCTTTCCAAGAAGAGAATCCGAAGAATATGCCTCTCACAAAAAGAGATAATGAGTTCTAACAGAATGAAGAGCTTATGCATATGATACTAGCATGATCGGCTGCATCTGAGGAGTAACACCTTTTTCTGAGGGAACAACTAAACCATCTCAGTGTGGTTGGAGAACTGCCAATGGAAGCAGCATATAAACCTAGCCACTACAGAGTGAAAAACTATCTACAACCACCAGATCCAGAAGTAGATTATGAACTGAGGCCACCCTTCTTGAACTAGCTTCCTCAATTTCACGGAAATACTGTAGAAGAACTATATGAATTCTTATAGGCTTTCGAGCGTGTATGTTCAAACATTATACATCCCAGGGCCAGCAAGGACTACATTCATCTCACAATACTACCATTCGCCTTGAAGGGCGAAGCAAACTACTGGGTGTAGAATCTAGGAGTGACAGTCATCACATACGACCAATTTAAGGACATGTTCTTAAAGAAGGTCTACCTTTTGAGTAGGACTAATAAGAGGAGTACATGCATCACCAACTTCTCTCAGATGCCTCATAAACCATTCTATAAGGAATGGGATAGATTTATGGATTTGTTACAAAAGTGTACATGTCGTGCTTTGGATGACAATATCTTGGTCCAATCACTCTATTCGGGTCTCAATTATGAGACTCAAGGCTTAGTGAGTGCTACCTATGGAGGCAACTACATAGCATGAGGTATAGATAATGTCTGAAAGGTAGTCGAGCATATGGCTGAGACAAGACACTCACAAATCAAAAGGAGGACATATATCGACTCCCTCAATTAACTCCAATCAAAAGGAGGGAAACAAACTATTGCTGAAATAATGGGGGATCTGATTCCAAACATGGGCATCATCGCTGACATGCTAGTCGTAGTGGATCAGATACATAAGAGGATGAACAACATCAACAACGGGATCTCCCAGTTCTCAGATGGAGGCATTGATTGAGAAGGTATCTATATCGGGATACCTACCGCAACTGCATCTAGTGTTCCCATTTATCAAATACATCAGGTCCAGGAACATCCGGTGTTAGGGACATCTCAATTATTGGTTCAAGACCAGTCCTATGCCCATTCTCTTCAGCAATCATCAGCACCAACCGAGATAGTCGAAGAAGTACCACTTGTGGTGTTTGAGTTTAACGACATTTGGTATACTCAAGACCCTTCCCAACAGTGTAATATGTGGGATCGTCCACCCTACCAACATCCCCCGACCTTCTATAATGTCCCATTCCCACCTGTCCAATCGCAACAGCATAAGTCACAATAGTCATACAGCCAGCATGGCAAATACAAAGCGAACAAGCAAGGATCATAGTACCAACAGGGACCTCTGTAGTATCGACAACAATATCAAGCTCCATGCGGACAATCTTCAAAGCAACCCTTCCAGCTGTTTAATTTGTACATGTGAGCCCATGACGATCCATTATGCAATAATTGTTATTGCAAATATAATTCCCTAATCTGATATGAAGAATGACTAATTTGCATAATAGGACTCTTAGTACAATTAGGGTTATGTACCATGTCCATCACAATGATCATAAAACAATTGATTCAATTGTTTAATCATATAGATCGGTGCTTGGATGAGCATTTAAAGAGTTAGATTGGGGACTCATAAAGCACCGTTAAATGGGTATTAAGAGAGGATTTCCAGCCTGAGAAGGAGATGGCAATCCTTACTCTAAAGGTTGATATCTGACCGACCTCTTGATGCAAGTCCTCTACATAGGAATATATATTCGGATGTGTCATATTAGTTAGGTCAAAGAGTTTACTTGACGGGATTGAGATAACTGGACCTATGTCGTATGTTGTCATGATATAGGCACACATCCTCTGACCGAAGTCATATGTGTTACTATGTGTCTAAGTATGTACATTTGGCAGACCAATTGGTTGATGACCTAACCAAGGTCTACACATCGACGTGTTGGTGTGCATGCAAGAGCATATGAGTAATACAATCTCTCAATGAGATCATATGTTCAGTGTTGAATCGCAAGACTTGAGCTAACACGTGAGATATTGGGAAGCATCAAATTCCGCACACGGTCATCTCTCTTTGGAAGGCTGACTGACTTTGTAAGGTTTGATATATGCTTTTGGAAGTATATGATCAACACCTAGGTATGATATATGCTTTTGGAAACCATATGATCGAAAGAGGCTCCCAATGATCAAATGAGAAACTTGGTAATAAAATCCTGAAGTAGATAATGTAAAATTGATCTAATACTTTGAGTTTATTCTAGGTCTTCTAGTATGCAAGATATACATAGGAATACCTGAGGGTGATGTGATCATAAACGATTGTATAACCATGACAGCTTCATTCGTAGGGAGTGGCGAAATAGTTCTGGATTTTAGTGACTCCTCTCATAAGAGAAATGATTTGATCTTGGTCAAAATGTTATTCAGATGCAATGAGAAAATTAGATTTACGGTTAATTTAATCAAGCATATATGAGAGTTCCGTAAGATATGTATTTGAGATGTCATCTCAATATCCATATCACTATACCAGGAAGAATACAATCGCCATGTCCTTACCTCCAAGTATCTGTAGAGAAAGCGTGTTACCATTAAAAGAGTTCATGGATAATTTCACTGTATATATATCTATATATATATATATATGTATGTATATATATGTATATATATAGGGTACCTTTCAAATGAGGTGGGCGCTTTTCTGAAATTGTAAAGGCCACTGTGAATTCAGTAAAAACTCTGTAACGGTTTTGTAAATATTTCTGAAATATTTGATGATAATTATTTCCTTAAATGACATTACCTTAACCTATAGTTGATTAGATATGATATAGATCACAATTGGTTACTCAATCTACTCTCCAACAAAAAAAACTAGCTTGAATAGGATTTGGAATTTGTTTAGCAAATTTCCTTATAGTAAAAATGGTTTTGACTATTATTATATAGTATATTTTTGGTTGAAATATCGATTAGCATTCTAAGATCAAATTGGTCAATCGACATTATCCTAACCTGAGGTAGATATGGTGTCTAGTCATGGAGCATTGAGGTATCAGGTTGCTCCATAAGCGGTATGTCCCACTCCCATCAGTACTGTCCATGACAACAGGTAGGGAAGGGATAAAGCGTGATGGATCATGATGTATTTTACTAATTATTAAAATTTGAATAATGCATACTTTGAGATAATACCATCCTTTCAAATAACAATCAAGTTTGTTGATTGAATTGGATTTATAATTGATTTAATGTTATTAAATTAATTATATCCAATTAACATGCTCTATTATGAATAAATGTGTAATTTCCCTTTGGAAGAAATAAATTTTTGAATATGATTCATAATAATTAATTAGAATCTGAACATGATATGGAGGATCACGTACGTGACATCTAAGTTCTCCCGTCAAGGTGAAGGGTTCCATCACCATGGATGGTATGTAGGAGACGCTTTCTTGAAGTGACAGCTCCTGCATAAAAGCGCATCTGAATCAGGCTCTTTTCTTCTCGAAAGAGTCAGGGCGTATGTGTAGTGACCCCGATATGGAGTCCTCGTATTACTGGGACCATATTGGGTTGCGTATAGCGAGTTGTAATCTTGTTAACGGTTGGTTCAATTATTGACAGGTCGACATCACCGTAGGGGTGGTGGCTCGGGTGTTAAAGACCAAATTTTGAATTCAAGTTGGACTTACAAGTCGGATTGTGTTACCGCTTCTTTTTAACCGTGTTACAGGTTCTCATATTATTGGGATATTATAAAGATAAGGAAGGAGATCCCAGATCTTGCTTGAGATATAATGTTAAGTATGTCTCTTACATTGAAAGTGATTAAGGGAATGAACTTTCAGTGTTGATAAGGCAAGACAAATTTGATAAAAAAATTCCTAAATCAAAGTAAAATATATATTTATATTTATTTATTCAAATTTTGTATTAAAGATCCTTCATGAAACCCACCTAATGCTATTCTCAATAACAACGAGTAAAATTTCATGGATTGGATCCATGATCAAGATATTAGACTTGCAGTTGGACACATAATGTGTGTGGTTGCAATATGCAAGCTTCCTCATAAGAATGAGGAATGATAATTAAATTGAAAATAGGACAACAACCTATGGTTTGTGTGTCTATATAGTTTTGATCTCTCGTCGAATGTACTTTGGAAGTGACTTGTTGATGATGATCGTAATTGTCGAATAATCCATATAAAAACTAAAGAAGATGTTTATGTCATACATATATACTCTCAACATTTAATAATGAATGACATGGTTCAATATATAATGCAGAATGGTGTCTCGATATGAGAAGATGTACTCAAAATGTTTGAGTACCTACCTGGACCTAAGTCTTTAGGAGTTGAGATGTATCTATGTATGATGAATGTCATTATTCTACTATCTATACTCTAGTCATTCATGAAACTTCATAATATTATTATTGTACGAATTGAATGAAACATGTATAAATGTTGAAATACTTTTATATTGAATCTTTTGAATTCAACATAGGAGAACCTTTGTCATAAGTAGTGGTTTATTATATATGAAGGGAGCGTAGTGGAAGCATGGGTATGACCCAAGCAAGAAGGAAAGTCAAGAAGTTGATTGTACTTCTCTAACTTCCATATGACATACAAATAGTTGGATGAATGCCAATACTGCAATGTATTAATAGTGTGACTATCTAGTCTGTCTTGGAAACTTAGAGAAGGACCTGGATAATACATTCGAATAATCTATATCTACAATTAATCATTGAAATTGGCTTTCTTATTCGATAAGATCAAAGTATGATAATTGTATCTCAATTTTTAATAACACTTGAAATTGGTTGCGTATGTTTTAGAAGATCAGAAAATTAGATCTTAAGGTTTAATAGTCATCCACAAGGTTGTTGATGCAATTGTTGCAACAATCTCTAATTGGATAGACATACTTCATATTTTCAGTCGGAAAGTCCTAATCTTAGAGAATGTCTCTATGACCTAAATATTAGAAAACACTAGTATCTTTATTTCTAAATGTTGGAAATAAACATCAATTGTGGAATAGACCTATCATAAAGAGTTATGATGTATATATTCGAAACAGTAATATGACACCTGGAGGACTCTTCTAAATTATAATATTAATGAATGACTCATAAATTTTCTAAATGCTGAAAATTAAACCATAAAAAATCAATAGAAGGATGAATATCATTTGACAATGATCTCACATTAAGCCATGGACATATGTATGTTGACGAGATCAATAGACTAGTAAGAGATGAATATTTAGAATTTCTGAAATATCAAATCATACATGCTTGTGAATATTGTATTCAACGTAAAAATGTCTAATGTACCCTTCTTCGATAATGGTGTAAGATGTCAAGGTATTCGAGATCTCATACATATTCATGTACATGGATCATTTGTAGCATAACAAACATAAACGATATTTGATATATATTGATGATTATTTTTGATATGAGATTTCTTCCCTTCACCTTAGAAACCATTGAAATGTTCAAAGATTTCACAATTTTGGTTTAGAACAAAAATTTGAAGGAAGATGAAATGAATTTGATCTTATTAGCGTTGAGCGATAATCTTCGGTGGGTTTTAATTATATGAATTATGAACAAGTCGTTGCAACCCAATCAAGTGTCAACAAAAAAATTTATTTAGTTCTCAAGTTAATAATTATATAAATTGTAGCAAGAGAATTTTCTATTTAATTTACATGTATAGCAAACAAGATCGAACTCAGGGAGGATACAATCCCAAGGGTTATTATATCAATGAGAAATCAATTAAATAAATAAAGGAATCCTATGAACACTATTCTAGGTTGTAGTATTTTTAATTTTTGATTTTCTTATTTTATATTATAAATTTTTTATTTCTAGTACTTTTTAGTTTTGCACATTTTTAATTTTCAAAAAAATAAAATTTTTAATGAAAAATATATACGAAAGAAAATGCAACTTTTTGGATTTTTCAAAAATGATAAAAATTATCAAAAATGACCAATTTTTTTTGTTTTGATGATTTTTTATTGTTCTGTAATTTTTCATAGTTTTTTAAATTTTTTTAGGATTTCAAAAATGAATGACAAGGAATACCAAAAATAGTGAATACACATAATTATTTGCAATCCAAAAACTTAAAATGAAATCAAAAGTTGTAGCAACTATTTTTCCTAAAAACTAAAACAGGAATTTTCTACAATTTTATTTGATTTTCATAAGATTTTGAGTACTTTGCCATTTTTTTAGGTTTTAAAATGATTAATGCATGAAAATTGCATAGAAAATAAAACATTTAAAAATATAACTATGAAATTTTTTAGAATTTTTGAAGCAATATGTGAATTTTTATAATTTTTCAAATTACAAACAATGAAAAATGCATTTTTTTCTAATAGAAAATAAAAATAAATTGCAATGACAAATTTACACTAGGAAGAGACATAAATTAGGAAAACTATATGATATTCACATATTTTATTGATCATGTTAAGCATTTATTTTAACATGAAAAAGCACGCAACATAAGTATTTAAAAAAAACATAGGTATTTATTTGCAATTATTTAATGTTTCTATATTAAAAGATAAATGGAAAGAAATATGTGGTGAAAAACGCAAATTACTCAAAGAAAAATGCATCGCACATGCTTGAACCTAGCAGGGGTTGCTACTAATTTCGTAGACTTTGAGCGGTTGATATAATATTTACCCAAAACATAAATTAGTGTTTCTTCTTAGTTCTTGTGTTCAATCAAAAAGCCAAGAGGGGTGCCACATGCCTTTCATCTTGGGCAAGCAATGGGGGCATTTCCCCTCTTCTTCATTTATGCCTAAGTTCGCGGGCTACGGAGGATCTGGTAACAGATCCTCTCTCTAGTTGACGGTTGGTTGAAGATGTTGACGGTGACTACGGTGGTCTACTGATGGGAGGTAGCTCAGACAGTCGGAGGGGCGAAGTTCTCGAGAGAGGCTTCGACAGCAGGGTGGCGGGACTCGCGCGGAAGAGCCACAAGGGCGGTCACGAGCTTCACGGTATGGCTAAGCGGAGGCAGATGGCGGCTTGCCTGGTCGATGGTGTAGGTGGTAGTTCTATGGGTTGGAAGCACACAAGACGGTATTGGGGGTGATCCAAACACGAGTGGCATGTGGCGAATGTCAAGCGGGGGTTGTGCTGCCCAGGTGGGTGAATAGTGTCACTACATGTTGTGGTGGTGAAGGCGATGCTACGATGTGGGTGTTCTCCTCTACAAGGGAAGCGGTCGGCTGCTAGGTAGTGATCGGGAGGTGGGCGACTGGCACGATGGGGAGCGGGCTCTAGTCGTGATAGTAGCACAAGGAGAGGTTGGGAGATTGGAGTTGGACTCAGTGGTAGAGTAGAGAAGAGGAGGACATGGTGGCACTGGTGGGTGGCACCTGGCGCTGCCGCCCAAATCCACAATTTTTTTTAGTATTTGTGAACCTGCAAATTAAGTCAGTACAAAAAAACCGACTCCAGCACAACAACTCGATCAAAATTACTGGACAAAAATACGTGAATGGAAAAGCGGATCCGACGTGAGGGGCGAATGTATCCAGATCTCCCCCACTGTGTGTGGTCGGAGGTGTGTGGCTGTGTGAGGTAGAATGTGAAGCAATGAGATCGAGAAAATGAGTTGGGAGATCGGATTCGGGAGCAGATTAAATTGTGATAATGGATTAGGAATGAGAATCTAAGAACTATAATTAAAAATTGACAACAAAATTGAAACTAAAAATTACTCTACAATTAACATAGATGAAAGATGAGCAAAAATGGATCTTGCCGTAGGAGCGGATAATGTCGTAATGGCCTCGATGAAGGTAGACTCGCTGTTACGGGACGGCTCGGAGGCTAGACACCTTTCTATAACAATAACGCTCTTTGAGATTAAGCTGCTCTCACCAAAGATTCATCACATGAGAATGAGTAGGATGAGCCAATTAAATAGAAAAAATATGAATATGAATTTCAAAATTTTAGTGGAGAGAAAAAAAGGAAGTTAGCGGTGGAACTAATAAAATAAGTAAATAAATCAAATAAATTTCAAAATTAAATTAGTTAAAATAATTATAATTACCGACAACTTACGTGCCACCTTAATGGTAAGTTAACTAAGGAATTTATTAAATTACATATAGTATATTATTTACATATATAAATAAATTTATATACTTTATAAATTTAAATAATATATGTTAATTATTTAATTTTTTTGTGGTAGTTGTTTAAGGAAATTAATTATAAAACATATGATAAATACATATGGTATGTTATTTATCGTTAAATAAAGAAATTAGTTTAATTTATGTCTTTATTTTTTTTTTTTTTAAATAATTATTAAAATATTTACAATTATGTACAAATACATTATGCATAAAAATAAAAATTATTTTCAATATATACAATAAATAAAAGGTAAAATTACAAAAACCAGTCCAGAAAATCGTTTTCAATCTTTAACTCCAAAAATTATGAAACCCCTGCAATTTAAACGGTAGTTTAATTTAGAATACGATGGAAGTGAATTTGATTCAATTTGAGTTCATATAGAGTTGTAATTGGTCTTTCAATTATCTTTTTACGACTTTTTTCTGAGTGTAGTTATTGTTATTTTGTATGTGAATTTATTTTGTAATTATTTCAATGGTTTAGTAAACACTTTTATCTACAAGTTTTGTTTTGAAAATTATTTAATTTGAGGTCAAATTGTGGACACCTAAAAAAGTGTATGTTTTATACAAATATATATTGAATAAATTTAAAAGTATTTACAAAGTTTTTTAAATTTTTTTGATTAAAGTCTCCATCACCCCGTACTTTATTCTTGGTCGATCAGATCTAGCCTTGACCTTCTCTCGGGGTTCGGGTCATCCTGTATCTATTATATATGTACAATCTTTTTATTTTATTTATTATTTATTTATTTATTTACTTCATGTTAAAATAATAATAATTGTACAATATTTACACATAGATGTGGGTTAGTAAGGATTTGGATTTATACAGGTGTTTTATAAGGGATTTTAAGCTAAAATAAATAAATAAAGATGATGAATCCCATATGCTTTACCATTGCTTGTCACTTAGCAAATTTTTTGAAGAATAAGTGAACAAAATAAAAATAAAGGGAAAATAAATAAATTAGAATAATATTGAATATTAAACATTTCTTCATAAAGTTGTAGTATTGAGCTTTGTCAGACCTTTGGATTATTGTCGTGGCAAAACCTTATTGGGAAATGTCTTTAAAACCTAACATCCTTCAAGTTCCACTAGACTCCTATGCAGGTTGACTCAATAGTCTGGTCAGAACAAGTCTACATATACAAATTCTTATGACTATGAATCTTTACCTGTACGGTGTAAGTGAATTATAGCTCTCCATCTCAAAAGTAGTAAAGAAATGACCTCTCTCAACAAGGTAACTCTAGTCCCACGATCTAGCAACTCTTTGCTCAAGGAACAGGGATATTCCCTTCTAAGTTCAAGTACAACCAACTCAAGAAGAGGAGATGGAGAAAATAATGGATGGTAATCAGTGTAGCTACCTATCCTTGGATGCATGACTAGTGTAGCGAAGTCATCCGCTGCTAGCTTACAAAAATTTATTTTAAGGCTCTATTTATTTTTTTCACTTATATATAATTCCAATAGGCATTTTTCTTTTCAATCGGGCCTGTCCACTTTTAGAGATTCTACATTTTTCCTTTTTTTTCCTTTTTTTTCAAATATATAGAAGGTGCATCTTGTGCATGAGGAGTTTTTCCTCTTCATCTAGTAGACTAACCCATTTTTGAAGCATTATTGCAACTCCGTAGCTTCCTATCTTTAGACCTCAATGCTACTAGATCAGGTTGAGATGTACTACCCTACCTAGAGTAAGATGAATATTCCCACTAGTTGTTACATACCCGTGTCCTAACCCGGGACAAAAGATTCCGCCTCATCACTACCACCTCCATGAAGACCTACGTATAGAGTGCTTGTCCAAGATAAGCCATGGTCTCGAAGAATCATGCGTGTGTCGTTAAATATTCTACTTCAACCAATCAAGTTGACATGTGAACATAGTCTTATCGACTCAAAGAATTGAGTCTCTAGGACCTGAAAAATCTTAATTCCATTTCATATAAAGTTCCTCTGAAATTAAGTCGATGAAGGTTCTCCTAAGCTCTATTCTTCAATTTTATTCCAGACATAGTTTAAGTGTAAATATTATCCTAAAAAATGCACATGTAAATGCAAAAAATATGTGCAATGCAAAGAAAAGAAAGCAAAAATCTTTTTTGAAACATTTTTCTAATTCTGAACTTTTTATGTATTTTTGAGAAAAATGATGCACTTGCATTTTTTTGGAATTTTATATGAAAATTTTTATAGACTTTTGGTTTTGTACATCTTGGAGATTTTTTAATAAGGGATAGGGCTAGTAGATAAACATATTTACACGAGAGTGAGTCAATTATTTCCAAGAATTAGGAGAAAAGATTTAACACTAGAATGTTAGTAATTTATAGAAGTGTATATATAGGGAACCTTTCAAATGAGGTGGGGGCTTTTCTGAAATTGTAAAGGCCATTGTGAATTTAGTAAAAATTCTGTAACAGTTTTGTAGAAAGTATAAACTGCATTTTGTAAAAAAATAATTTTTTTGTAAAATATAGCACTAAATTTAAATTAACATTTCCATCCAATATAATAATATTTTCATAATTTTATTTCACTATACATGTTGTGTTCATATTTATTTTCATATATATAAAACAGGAAATTGTAAAATATATTGGAAAGATGCCTAAATTGAAGGTGGCTCACCATATATATGGTGAGACCCCTTCTCATTTGAAGTTTCTCCTATATATACACACGGTTGTAAAGAATTTTATGGGTGATGCATATATTCCTCAAACTTATTTGAAAATAATTTTATAAATACTTTTGAAAACTATAGTCCAAAATATTTATTTCAAAACATTTTACAGACACTTACAAACATTTGAAACAATTTCACAAACACTTACAAACATTTGAAGACTATAGGTTTTTTCAATATATTTTTTCAACCATTTTCAAATATTTGCAAATAGTTTTACAAAATAATTTTTATTTCACAGAAAGAAAAGAAAATTTTTACAAACCAAAATACTTTTACAAAGGTTGAAAACATTTTTCAAAACATTATTCAAATAGTTTTCAAAAGTTTCTTCAAATTGATTTTCAAAATACTTTCAAAAAAATTTTCAAAATATTTTAATATGACTTATTAATTAGTATATACAAAAAGAAATTTGAGGAAATATCTGCATCTTTTTGGTAGTTGATTTTACTGAATTTTATATGTATTTTTAAGTATTTTAGACATATTAAAAAATACGAAAGTACGACTTATTGGTAAAGTATATATACAATATATACGGCACCCCCTATACTTAACTCGAACTTTGTCCTCATAATTATGAGAGAGTGGCAAAAGAAGACATAACTCATGCTAAGTATAGAAAAGTGAAAAGACTCCTATGATACAATGACTCAAAGAATGAATAAAAGTTGGTGATCCCCCTGTACTTAGGATTAATTAATCCTAAGTATAGATGATTTTACAAAAGAGGAAAACCGAGGAAAAGAATTTATAGACTTAATGGCTCCTCTTGCCTCCTATACTTAGTGTAGAATATCCCTAAGTATATAATATCAACAAGTTGTGGGACAAGTGAGAGATCAGAAGAAAAAAACACAGAAGAGACGATATGAACAACATAACTCCCCTTACATTTAGGGTCGAGTATCCCTATGTATAAGCAACAATAGGAGTGACGAACAAGATGAATATGAACAACACTCGGCTCCTCCAACCCCGATACTTTGGACAAAGTACGTCCAAAGTTAGGCACACATGAAAATTGGGTGGATGAGCTATATGGTGGATGTACGGAGGTAAACAAAAGTGAATATACGAGATAAGCAGATGTACAAAGGTAAATAAGGATGAAAGTGGGACTTCTTACGAGATCGCTGAGGAATGGATCTGACAATGTATAGGTCGATAACATATAAACATTAGACATAGACAGATTAGGATTAACGAGGAATGTATCTTCGGAGTCTCAGAGTGTGCAGGCACGAACAAGCCAATGGAAGTAGTGTGGTCATGTCCAACCTGGGATGTCTTGCAGATATCAAAATAATAGCTCGAACTCATCATCGGAAGAAGTAAGGTTAAGTCTGGTCTGACGACTCTCAACTAGATAATAATCCTCATAAAAAATCCTGAATTCCTTTATCAAAGCAATCAAATCAAATTTGGCCTTATCAATCGCATCTAAATCAAGGGAAAAAGGAACAGACTCATCAATGAAAGTAGTCCAATCATATCTGTCTTGTCTAGTCTCAGAGTTTGTGTTTTGCTCTAGGGTGTCTATTGTGTAAATCCTGTGAATGTCATCAATGCAACACCACATATCAGAAGGGGGAATTCCAAGGTCTATGTTTTCTGAGTCATCCTGCTTTAAAAGGAATTCTTGGTTCTCAGTATCATCCGACATACATCAAAAATCTTTGATCGTATAATCAAGGTCAAAGTCCTTGGGTTGGCTAACACGGGAACGCTCTCATGGGATGTATGTCTCTGGTTAGTAATAGGTGTAGTGATCAACACATCACTCCCTTCATCAAAACAAAAGAGAATATCTCTTGATCCATAATCAATAATGGCCCTCGCAGAGGTGAGTAAAGGCTATCCCAAGATGATTGTAGGTCTCCAAGGGAAATATTAACAAATCATAAGTGTAGTTCATGCCATGAATAAGAATGACAAGTTTTCTAGAATACCCTTCGTCCACGTGATAGATCCATCAGTAATTTGAACTATCATCTTGGTTTTCTTGAGAGGCCCAAGATGAAGAAATTGTACCATATAGAAGGGTATTATATTGATTGAAGCACCACCATCGAGGAGAGTATTGTCACAAAACTAGTCAGAGATGGAGAATCTCACAAGAGGTGTAGCAGTGTTCCCTTTCTTAGAATGTGGACGGTGAGAGATGCCATGGGTAATGGCCATGGTCAAGATGCGAAGCTTAGATATGCTCATCTGCTTTCTCTTCTTATGTTGAGGAGCAAATAAATGGGTCATGGCCTGGTGAAGTGGGGCTTTAATGATCTCATGAATGGCGGCCATCACTTCACCTTCAGTCAACAATTTTCTGAAGTTTTAGACCTCCTCCATACAATGGAGGAGATCGAAATCAACATCTCCATGAGGAAAAAGAAGAGAACCCTATATTGTTTCGTCCTTGCAGTCAAAGGTGGGATAGGATGTGAATGAATGTGTGGGTAAATGATCTATCATGTAGCGCCTCTCCCCATAGTCTGAAATGACAATGTATCTCATAATTTTTTTTTGTGTTTTCAAAATTTTCTCATTCTTTTGTATCTTAGGTGATTTCAAGCTCTCATAAGAATCCTCAGGTGAACCCATATCATCAAATGAAGGAGTATCATGGTCGCTCTTATTTATACTAGTGAGGTCCTCATTCCTTT
Source organism: Ottelia alismoides (assembly GCA_037367405.1). Taxonomy (NCBI): domain Eukaryota; kingdom Viridiplantae; phylum Streptophyta; class Magnoliopsida; order Alismatales; family Hydrocharitaceae; genus Ottelia; species Ottelia alismoides. Next base: position 100,829 of record JAZKJV010011773.1, on the reverse strand, counting down.
ATCTCATAGGCTCCATTATCTAGGTCAAGTGCTCAAGGGTGGACTCCATGAAAGGTGACTCCAATAAATCAGTCTTAGATGGGTGAAATGGAGGGAAATGTGAGGATGGGGGTGGATAAAAAATCCAAGGTTTGATATTATGGTTGAGGCGGATATGTAAAAAAGTCAGGAGCTAAACCCTCCTTCAAAAATGGAAGTGAATCGGCTAAAGGCTACAAAGGATCCATGATGGTCAGATAAAATTCACTCTAGTTGGTAATCTACGGAACAAGAGAAAATCATCGGGAGAGCACGATGGTCAAGTCAAAAGATGTGACGAAAAAGGCGCAAATGTGCAAAAGGATCTAGTTTGCATAAAAGCAAACACAAACATTATACACAAAGCAAAACACACCTTTAATTAAACTACTCAACTCGGTGAAGACTGTGAAAGCTCGGTCTCTTAATCTTGTCTTCTTTAGAGTTAGGTGAGAATCACAAAAATTTTACAAAAACTTAGGTTGGTTTATTGGTATTGGGCACTAATTTTAGTGTGTACGAGAGCAATTGAAACCAAATACAATGAGGGGATAACTAGACCTAAGACAAATGTTTTTTTTTTCAAATATTTTAGGGTCAAGTACTTTTTAGCAGTCTTAATTTATCTTTTATCATTTTTGTGTGTTTAATAATAATGCATGAATTCTATCAGGGAGTCAATTCCTTTAGCAACATAACATATCAAAATAAGAAGGAGGGAGTTGGAAAAGAAATGCGAGGGAAATCAATGATGCATGCTAAAGCGTAAATGCTCACCTTGCCTCCAACTCTCTACATGCAAGGATGCTAAGTAGAATAAAGACCTATATGTATGCAAATGCAGGCCTATGAAATCATCCTGGGTACAGAACCTGTCGTTAATGTGAAGCACAAGTAACAATCACTCGAAATGGAATTGAAAAGTCTGGTCGCGGGGAACTCTTCATTGTTCACCACAGTGAGTCCTGCAAGCGTTGTATAGAATCTCTCTCGATGCTCAATTCCAAGTCTAAGTGAGAAGAAATTCAAAATTTAACTTAGTCTAAATGAGAACTATAGGTGTACACAAATATATTTAATGTCTGATCTTAATCTATCATCAAGCAAATCCGACAAGTAGGGCTCAATCACACAAAATAAAGAAAACAAAATAGGGAAACAAATGAATAAAAAGGCAAAAATGCGATGATATGGATAAGGTCCCCCGAGTGCACCAGCAGTTGGCAAAACAGACTGCGCAAACAAGGTATATAGTGTCCTTTTACATGAGTTCAAATGCTAAAAATAATTAAATGAAAGTCTATGCTTTTTTTCAAAGGCTTGGTCTCCTTCAAGTCTTCTTCTTCTCCTCTTACGCTCTCATGTGGCTCGATGAAGAATCAAGCCACCTCCGCTTTTCTTGGGTGTGTTATCTCTACTTAGAAAGTCACCGTCGCTCAGCAGGCCCTCGCAAAAAAGGAAAGAGAATGTGCAAGATATGCAAGTATAAAAATAGTTGTATCCTTTCAGTCTACGAGATTTCCCCGAGAAGATCCTCAGCCTACTCCCTACAACCTATTCAAGGCCTACCCTAAAAGGGCACGATGTACTACTCGAATATTTCATAAGAGAGAGGAAACTGAGAAATTCAAATATATTTAAAAGGTCAAAGAAAATAGACCTTCATCTTGATAAAGAATTTCGGGAAGGAGATGTAGGAGGAGAGGAGAGCCTCGTGACCTCCTAGAGTATATTACCTAACCTACTTCTACTTTCAGGAGCTGAATAAGGAATGGGGAGAGACTTTCTCTGTAGGGCCATATATTTGGGACAACTATTATATCTTTTTGGACCTAGGTCCAAGAGGGGCGTGGTGGGCTTCTCTTATGAAGCTCGAGGGGTTTGAGTCGTGAAAAGGACATCCAGATTAGATTTTGGAGGCTTCCGAGGTGAGTCTTACACAATCGAGTCATGGGATCATTGACAAAAGGGTGCATACCAACTACTATTTGATTGGAACAAGAGTCTGACCATCCGATCCCATATTGGGAGCGAATCTATTTGAATAGAATGAGAGTCTGACTAAAGAAAGTATCTGTAATGGAAGAAGCCTAATAGACCTCTTTTTTCTATATGCAATGATGGATTTATAATAGCGGTTTCACTTCCTTTCACCTCATTGTCTCTGAGTCTAACTACCTCTGGGTAGCGGAATTTTCTCTAAAATGCCTGAGTAGGGTGTCGCTATGATTGATCCTTGATCTTACCTATTTCTGTCGCTTGTCTAGGCACTAGGTCTTATTTGTCGAATTCCCCTCTTCCTTTCTCTTTGTTCTATATTGGTCTGGTCATCTCTGAGCAACTCGTGGGCTAGATAATATATCCTTTGAGAATTATATAGAACTACTCTTAATAACTATCTCGGGAGAACACTTGCTGATGATCCACTGTAAATTTTCTCATTCTCGTATTCGCCTTAATATTCTTCATTGGACAAGGGAAAAAGCTAATGACTAATATGAGCAAGAGAAATGAAGTAAATCCAGTGAATATGAACAATTAAGAATGTCAAAAAGTATAGACAAAAATTTACAACCAAGAATAGTAAGTCAAAAGAGAAACCTAACTACCCTCGTTGTGCCTCATTGGCAACAACGCCATTTTGTTAGGCAAGAATCTTCGGTGGATTTTAACTATATGAATTATGAACAATTCGTTGCAACCCAATAAACCGTCAACAAAAAACTTATTTAGTTCTCAAAACAATAAATTCAAAAAATGTAGCAAAAGAATTTGCTATTTAATTTAACTATATATATAATAGGATTGAACTCATGGATGCTAGAATCCCGAGGGTTACTATATCAATAAAAAATCAATGAAATAGATAAAGGAATCCTATGAACACTATTCTAGGTTGTGGTATTTTTATGTTGTTATTTTTATATTTTCAGATTTTTTTTATTTCAATGGTTTTTAGTTTTGTAAGTTTTTTATTTTCAAAATATTTAAATTTTTAAAGCAAATTTCTACACTAAAGAAAACAATTTTTTTGGATTTATAAAAATTAAAAAAGATAAAATATGTTTAAAGAAATTATTTTTATGTTTTGATGATTTTTTTATTGTTTGTCTATTTTCATAGAATTTTTTAACGATAGTGATCCCTGATTTCATTGGCACCACATGCAAAGGGCTCACCCATTTGCTATCGGAGATGGGATAAATGAATCCCCACATCGCACCATTTCTGAATTTCTTTCATAACAACCTCCCATAGGTTCGGATTGAGTTTTCTATGAAATTCTTGGGAGGGTTTGATGTCGTTCGCAAGGAAAATGAGATGCGAGCACAAGAATGGATGGATCCCATGGAGATCCAAAGTTTTCCTGCCTATTGACTTGCGGTTGCATTCCAAAGCCTCCATCAGACAAGATTCTTGGTCTTTAGTCAGATGTGCATTGATGATGACTGGGTACATGTTTGGTTAACCTGCAAGAAAGGCATATTTCATATAGGAGGGCAATGGTTTATCTCAAGCGGGCTAGGAGCAACATCTAGGGTGACTTCAACTATTATTGCTAGGGGTGGTTCTTTCGTTTGTTCGGTGTCCACCACGCTCTATTCCGCTTCAATATCAAAAAGTTCACAAAAAATTTCAATAATTTCCTCTTCATCACTGGATTCATCTGTACTCTGTTCTTGGTCTTGAAGGCACACCATCCCCATAGGGATATCATCAAGTGTATCAGCAATAACCTCATCTTGGTTGACAAGGGGAGAGTCGACTGGATTCTGCAATCCTTCCTCGAGGCATAGGAATTCAGGGATCTCATTATCATCCCTAAAGAGGTTGGTGTCTTGGATTTCTATCATAAAGTCACAGTCTTAAGAATGATTAATAACCCACATGCATGTCGCAGATCTTCTCACCGTTGGTCTTGCATTGGACATGATCTCTATCTTCATTTTGCTTTCGTTGGAGCCGAAGGTGATCTCTTCAGTACCATAATTCGCCATTGCATTGGTTGTTCATAGGAACGGCGTCCATTAATGATTAGGTTAAGGGGCAAAGGTGTAGAGATGTCCATATCTACTACAACAAAATATGTTGGTAACTACATCTTTTGAACCGTGATGATTACATCCTCCAACATACCTTTCGGCCGCTTGACAGATTTATCCGCGAATTGCAGAATCATCTTCGTAGGTTTACGCGTTCCTAACCCAATCTCTATGAGTAATGAAGCAGCCATGAGATTGACATATGATCCACTATCGAGTGAGGTTCGTTGAAACTCCTTATTGAACATCTGACAGCGAACGAGCAGTGCTCCCTTATATGGCTTCTATCCGGGAGAATGTTGATAGCATTGACAATGGACATTGTAAGAATGTGTTTTTTAGACTTGCCATCCTTGCTTATGGAATTATGAGGATAAGGCATGTACCTGGTCGTACATGCATCTTTCATTCCTTTCTTCATAGTGGGCATGTACTCAAGAGCCTTCATTAAAGACATGTTAAAGACCAAAATTTGAATTATCTTGATTATAGCAGTTAGACAAAGCATTTTTCAAAATTTACAATTTGTTTGTTTTTTCATTGCTTCTGGGAAAGGAATATTTACAGAATTTGGAACAATATCATTCAAAATATTGTCTCTATCATTGTGTACATGTAGATGGCAAAAAGGTATAGAATCATCAACAATCTATGGACTAAAAAAAGTAAGCTAGGTGTAGTGTGCAGGCTTTGGTTCCGCTGCATGTGTTTGGCTTCTCTGTTCTGTTGCTGCTTCTAGGGCATGTGCAGGCGTCTCCAATGCTGGCTGATCGCCACCGACTCTGTTGTTGTCTTTTTGGTTTTTTGAATTTCTTCATTTTTTCTGAACTTTTTCTGCTAGTGGTGTTTCTCAAAAAATGTGGTTCGACCCTTGTGTTGGCTGGACTGACGATTCTCTGTCATATACAAGATGTTTTCCCTTCACTGTTGTTGATTGCTAGAGTGGCCTACTGCTCCTAAGATTAACAACATTATATTAAAAGCAATTTAATTTACCTAAATCTGGTTGGACACTATCGGCTACCAGCTCCTTACGTCAGAAATTGTTTGGGTTAGCTTCGATCTTAGCAGGAATGGTTGTTTTCGCAACCGTCAGGTCATCGATCTTCTGGTTCATCTCAGTCATATTTTTCATTAACTGTTCAAGGCAAGCAAGGGCTTGATTGACCGGTACTCTCAGAAGGCTCCCCCTATTGGGGCTTCGGATGTTGATATGTTAGGTGAGACCATGGCTGGTATGCCTAGGAAAGTTGGTGATGAGAAGGATTGGAGGAATATTGTGAGTTTTGGATATTGGGTAGTTGGTTGCTAATGGTACCCTTGATGGTGATATCCGGACTGCTGAGGACCATTCTGATAGTTCTGCCTCCATGTGTTTCCCTGAGATGGAGGTTGTTGTTGATATGAGGGCTAGAAGGGTCTCCCACACTGTTGCTACTGGTAATAGGGCATGTTGCCCCTGTTCTGGCCCGAAGAATGTCCCTGAGGATGGTTCAGTTGTGTCTTATTATTCCAGACACCATTAATTTCTCGAATTAGCGGTGGAGGTGGAGAGAACTGCTCACGATAAGATGGTTGGGGCTCTGGCCGATATACAACCATTTGTATTTGGGATTGTTGGGGCTGCTTCGGAACCTGCATGTAATACACATGCTGAACAGGTTGAGGCTGCGGTGGAGTAGCTTGAGGTGATTGATTTAGTGAAGGCTCCTTCTTCTCAATTGATGCTTCGACAGTGGCATACACATAGTTACACATTCTGGCATTCAAAGCTTGGACAAGCTGCTCCAGCTGCTGGGAGATCAGGTCGAGATTTTTCACACCCTGGGTCCTCTTCTCAATCAGTGACAATTTTTTGAGGTCCTACAACTTCTTCTCTATGATATCTACCTTGATAGATGGCTCCCTATGATACTCAGGTTGGAGCTCTAGTCCATGTCCTCAGTATGAATGGCCATGTTTACGAGCTTGCTGATGGCGGTCGGCATCTTCATGTAAGCATGTGACGAGGACTGCACGGCTTCTCCTTCTGCCATCTCCTCAACAACGTTCCAGACAACGTCGTCATCCTTATTAAAATGAGAGACACTACAAGCAACATCAACAAGCATTTGGCTTTCAAGTTTCAGCCCACCAAATAAGTTTTGTACGAGACGAGTCTTTGGAATAGTGGTGGGGACACTTTTCCTTGAGATCCTTGAATTTTTCCCACGCTTCATGTATCATCTTGTGGGGTTGGTGGCAAAAACTGGAGATGTGAGCACACATATAGTTAAGGCGACCAAGAGGGTAGAATTTGTGGAGAAATGTGGACTTTATTTCCTCCCAAGGGTGTAACTACCTTGCCCAAGTGATTGACCCAATACAAGCCCTTGTCTTGTAACTGAAGGGAAAGGCAGACATCTTGACTATCGCAATGGGATATCAGGTAGTCAGCAGTGCCATATATGCGCCCAAACTCTTAAGATGGATATATGGATCCTCGGTGATGTTCCCATAGAATGTAGAAAGCAAGGACGGAAACTACGGCTTCAGCTCGAAGTGGGCATGGATTTGTGGAAGTTGGATCCGCTCGGTGATACGGTCCACTCCAGGATTGTATGCCTACTTGTAGGCTTCAACGGTGGTGGTCCTGCATCCATTCTGTCAAAGTCGGGTTTTCCCACTGTAAGATCATCTCCAGCACCTCCTAGATTGAACTTTTGGTCTGGGTCCGGCTCATCCTCTCTTCTATCATTTCTTGCATCAGACCTCCTCCACATATCGTTCAACATATCTTAGATGATGGTATGGGCCAGAGCATGGTTAGTCAGCTGCTGCTAATTGCTTGTATGGATGCAAGCAGATGGATGCTGACCTCATTTTGTGTGGCATATTTTCCCTCCCCTAGATTGACTTCTTCTTCAGGTTGGGGTTGTGGTCCCTTTCCTCTTACGTCGGCATTCTCAAATTCTGCCTCCATTTCTGGCTCGAAATTAGGTTCTCAGTCTGCACAAGGAAGAATACCCTGATCAGTATGAATTGCAGCACCAGATGGAGAGATGTATTCTGTGTAAAGTTCAACATAGAACTTTGTTAAGGATGGTGATGTATAAGGAGTGAAATAAATGGCCATCCAAAATGGATATAGTTCAGGACAAGAGTTATCCCGATTTATTGGAGAAGACGGGGAGTCTGGAGATCGCTTCTCCGTAGTTCGAACTGGGTTATCAAGAATCTCCCCAAATAATTATAGAAGGTGAGCGTATGGAACCGATGTGGGTGTCGATGGAGTCTCGACCAAACTGCCCATTCGCCATCTCAGTGGTCAATAGGATGATCGATGTAGGTGAAAGATACAGAGGTCAACAAGAAACAAAAGGAGTGCAAAATAGTAGAATGGCTCACATTGAGCAAGGGTCAACAAGAAAGGAAGACAAATTGCGCAAGTGCGCGATGTTTCTAATCTTGACTTAATAAGACTAATCAATAAAACATCAAAACAATGGATTCACCAACTCGACCCGTGAAGCCGTAAAGGTTCGGAAATTATCTTTGTTGGTTTTATATTTGAATTCAGACAATTTAGTTTTCAATTAGTCCTTAGAGAGATACACCTATAGGAGAGAGTACTGTCGGAAAAGTATCTCATGCTTGTTCTCCTCCTTTGTAAGATGAAGTATGTACTTTTTAAGGTCCATGTAACCCTTCCTGGATCCCTACTTAGCCAAAGAAATAGATGGAGGAAGCTGTTAGGCGAAACCAATACTTCGGATCTTGCTCGCAACAGAATCACCTATGAGCGTGGAAGAACCTACTCGGACGCAAGACGATGAGATAGACAACCCTGTGACGGTGTGGCCTATGCTCAATACTTCAGACGAGGTCGACGCTCTACACAATAGAGAGCATCATTGTTGACAAGCCCTACTCGTCCACGTATGACAGAAGCGCTAATACTTCAAAAATCTAGGCGATACACAAGGCAACCACATAGTAGGTTTTGGGCTCTATTCCTTGCGAAGTTGCTCTCTCACTAGGAAGGAGACCTTCCAATGCAACATGAAAACAAATGAGGGATTTACTTACCCAAGGTAATGAGTCCAATTAAGCAATTTTATTTAGCTCAAGTATTTTTAGTAGTCCCTTTTTAATTTTTTTTCTATGTTATCACTTGTTTTGAGTAGATTCAATTCAAGCACCTGATGTTTTTGGTATTTTCTTTGATTCCTTTTTTATCCAAAATCAGAGGGAGAAGATCAGAAAAGCAGCAAGGCGACACTAAGATGAAAATCTTACCTTAATGCCTGAATGATGAATGCTCAGTTAAAAGACTTACAATACTTCCTAGCTCTCTCCATGCAAGATGCGAAACATGAATTTATAGACCTAGACTATATGTTGATATGCACATGGAAATCATCCTAAGCAGGCAACTGCTAGCATGAATAACTAAATGCAGAACACGAAGAGTAAAACCTAAAGTCTTATCTTGAAGCCACCTCGGTGCCCACCATAATGTGTCCTGCAAGAGCTGTATGGAGGGCTCTGATGGCATATGGTTTCAAATTATGTATCAAGCAATTAATTAATTTCTAAGTCCAAACTTGAAGACTATAGGTACATGCAAAAATAACTTGGTGTTTGGCCTTAGATTACACGATCAAGCAAACCTAAAAACTAAGGGCTCATTCCACAAAACAAATAGAAAAAGGTGGAAAGCACAAACCGCGAGAAACAAGGTGAAAGAAAACGATAAGAACATGGAAATCTGTGGTGAGCCCCCAAGTGAACAAACACTTGGAAATTAGGCCCGAGTGTCCAAAGTCTAAAGTACATGTATTATCACAAATTGATGATCAACTAAATCTCTCTCTCACCAACAAGGTAAAAATTCTAAACTATCCTCTCCCTCTCTTAAGAGCCTCCTACTCTCTCCTGCTGGCTTGGTCAGAATAGCCGGCTCCTCATCCCAAGGTTGTGCAGAATCCCCTATGCGATCCTCCTCGGTCTGCGGTTCCTCGTAAGAAGACAAGAGAAAAGACGTCAGACAGTTCAGAATTAATAATCAAGTAAAGAGAGATAATCAAAAGTGGCTAAGCAAGTAAAAGAGATAAAATCTACTCTACAAGTCGATGCTCCCCGACAACGGTGACATTTGAAAAATGAAAAGATGACAGTCACTAAGTCATGGCCTGACAATTCAGCCTCACTATCGTTGAGGCGACTACACGAATCATCTCGTTATTCAATAATTTTTTTAAGCAATTACGAGCAAGAGTTAAAATTTATTATATCGAACTAAGAATGTATAATGGCAAGCAAGTAGGGGTCAAACACAAGAAGTAAAGGAATAGAGCAAGCAAGATAGAAATCAAAGCACCAACTATCTCTCAAATACTTAGCCAAGTTGCAATCTTTTTATGGGTTTTTAATTATATATTTTTTATTTTATATTTTATATTTTTGTATTTTGATTTTTAAGTTTTTTGATTTTATATTTTCATATTATATTTTATAATTTTTTCTTATATTTTCTTTTTCTTCGAATTTAGGCATAAAGCTATATATAAGATATATATACAAAATAGACTATAGTCTATATACTAGTGAATAAAAATAAACAAAAATAAAAGAATAAAATATTTTTGAGTTATAATGTTTCTCTATTCTATGCTTTTTAGATAATTTTTCTAATTTGTATATATTTTTTAAGTCAAAATACCCAAAATCAGGGTTTAAATAATTATGGGTTTTTAATTACATATTTCTTATTTTTAAGTTTATATTTTTTGTATTTTGATTTTTAAATTTTCTAATTTTATATTTTCATATTATAATTTACAATTTTTCTTATATTTTATTTTTCTTTGAATTTAGGCAATAAATCTATATATAAGATATATACAATGTAGACTATAATTTATATACTTGAGAATAAAAATAAACAAAAATAAAAGAATAAAATATTTTTGAGTTATAATTTGTCTCTATTCTATGATTTTTAGATAAATTTTCTAATTTGTATATATTTTTTAAGTCAAAATACCCAAAATCAGGGTTTAAGTAAATACCCGAAATTAAAATGGTGATAAAAAACAGTAAACAACATCAAGAGTTCTCAAACCTAATTTTAAAATAATAAGAATAATATATAAAAAATTCATAAATACGTAATGTAATTTTTGGAATTATAAGAATTTTATATATTTTAAAAAGTTTTTCAGGTTTTTCTATATTTTAGAGCTTTTTTTATATTTTTAGTGAATTTTGGTTTGGAGTTATAAAACATTTAAATATATATATAATAATTTTTTTGGAATTTTTGAAAAAGTTTTTCTATTTTTATGTATTTTCTAGTGTAGACAATGGCAAAAAAGCACATTTTTTATTTTTTTATAAACAATAAAAAGCCTCAAATTTGCAAAGTAAAATTATGGCATGAAAGTGCAATGCACAAGGAAACTATATCTATTTTTTGGGTTTTTTTCGAGTTATATAGATGTATGAAATAAATAGATACAATAAAAAAGAAAGTACACTACTAACAAGGGTATAAATGCAAATAACAAGAAATCTAGGGGCCAAAGTGTAATTTCTGCAAAAATATTAAACATGTAAAAAAAGTTACAAGACCAATCAGATATAAATAAGTCCTTAGTGGCTGACTACGAAATGAAGGATCTAAATGCAATTAATGAAGGATCGTATATCGAGATACGTGATCCTCGTTATGAAGGATCTAAATGCAATTAATGAAAACTTATGGGCTCGTCTGCAATTTTTCCAAAAAGATGCAACTTAATTAAAAAGTTTCAACACTGAATATAAATATCAAGAACCATGGGGGTCCTGCCACAAAATCACAACCTCACGTGATGCGTCACGTGAGGTAATGTGGCTTGGACCTAAACGTAAATACGAGAAATACAGTGGGTTAAATGCAAATATCCCGAAATAAAATGCACATCAGATGAAAGATGAAGTATTGATTATTAAATATAAATACTCATTGGGATTAAGATGCAAAATACCCACTAACTTCCCATGATCGAATTGCCCGTTCCGCTCCACTTGACATGTGTCCAACCTAGAATGTGCAATAACACTTCGACTCGGACAGTTACGATTAGATGTCCTAGAGGCGATCAACGAATGATGACGCACTGAATCCGACAGTGGTCGTACGCCTCCAAGAACATACCCTAATCTAACAACGACGGAGTCTAGAGGAAGAACTGGGAAGAACTCTGTTGGGGCGAAGTTCCTCTTACCAGATCTCGCCACTCCGATGATCGTTGATGCTTCAAAATGACATGGAAGATTCTTGGGTGGTTTCTCTGTTGGCTGCACTGGTCAAGGTCCTCGCAGTTCATCACGGCTTCTCCACGAGGTCGAGGAAGGCAAGGAGCTCCAGGTACTCCAGCGAGGGGCAAAAGTGCCCAAAACTTGCTCTTCCAAGTCTGAACCTGCTCAGGGTTAGTCCAACCAGAAATGGCGAGGCTCGAGCGATCTCTAAAGGTGGAAATGGTGAAGGAAAGTGGTTTATAGGAGATCCTCCAACAAGCGACGAAGGAGGTAATGCAGATCTCCTGTTCTTTGCGAGAACTAGGGGGTGGAGATGTGGCTGATGATGAGGAGGCGAGGTGGAACCGATTGGATGAAGTTTTGAGTGGGAGGACAAGCGAAGGGGATGGAACTGGTTCACCTGAGTTTATCTCCGACGAACTACGCACGAGGGGATTTAGGCTACTAGATCGATTAGTGGAAGCGGAATGTAGATGCGGAAAATGACTCCTAAGGGTGCCATTATACTACAAACTGTGAAAAAGGGAGCGAGATAGGAGCTTACCGGTGCGAAGAACTCCTAACGGAGTAGCGAAGGAGCACGACGATGAGCAATGGATCTGATCTAGATTCGACACCAATCTCCATGCCAAGAGCTCAGATCACCTCCTGTTGTCACCAAGACTATGATTCATGGCTCGGATCGAAGGCTAGAAGGCAGGAGAGGGATAAAAATTCAAATGGAATGTTGGAGGTGTTCTTATACACGTTGACGAGCAGGCTCAAAGATTGAAGATTATCGACTGAATCGACGTCGCAATCTTCGATACAAACATAGGGTGTGTAAGCTCGATCGACGAGGAGAAAAAGTCACGAAGGCACCGACATGAAATGGTGCAAGAAGAGACCTCAAAAAATCTGAGAAGACGGGGGAAAAACGAGGTCTGACACGGATTGGACATTGGGCAGAGAGTTGAATGCGGGTCAACTTTTGACGCCCCCTAGTTGGTCCATGCGGACCAACAAGGAAAAAGACTGGGAAAATTATTAGAAAATTCAATTTAAAATAGTAAATGAATTTATGAAGTTTTGGTCATAAAATAAAAAATATTTAATTTTATAAGGTATTTTATTGTGATTTTTATTTATTTTTTAGATGTTCATAGCTACAAGTTACTTTTTAGGGTCTATGCATATGTATATTCATCTATATAGTTTAGTCATTTATTTTTATTTTTATTTTGTATTTTTTACTTTAATTTTAAAATTTATTATTTTATATATTTATAAATTATGTTTAGAGACTTGAATATATTTTATTTTATTTTCTAATATATTATATACACATAAATAAATAGGTATATTATCGATATAGGTATAAATATAGGTATTCCATGTATATGTTTTCTTTACATATTTTATTAATGTTTTATTTAGTGTTTTATTCCTGTTTAAATATGCATATGGATATTATAAATAATATTTACAAATTTATAAAAATATAACTTAAAAAAATAATGAATAATAAATAAAATGAATATTTTAATTACTATTACTATACCATAGTGGTCCAAAATCTAACTTTCAAACCGTAACTCCAAACAATATGAAACCACCTTCATTAAATAACTTATTAAAAATTATATACAATTAAAGATGGTTTGATATATTTTGAGTCTTTATTTGAGAGATATGGCTCTGGATGTTGGGATTTTAGAAACTTACCTCTATTATATTTTGTACATAGTACATTATTTTTGTATGAAATCAATTTTGTATTTTCTATATTTAATCGTCTACAACTTACATGTTCAAAGTTTCTTTATTTGAGGTATAAAAAGTGGAATTAAAATAGGTCCCAAAAATGATTAAAAATCAATTAAATAGAAGGTATTTTATTGTATTTTGACCCTTATCTCCCCATACTTATTCCTTGTCGACCCAGTCATAGAGACGCCAAGGTCTCGGGGTTTATGGTCATAAAATATTTTCAATATTTTGTTCTTTTTCTTTTCTTTACTCTATAATTTTGGCATTAAAAATCGTATTTTATATACTTTTTACTTAATGATGCATGAATGCTAAAATGCATAAATTAAAGGTATTTACACACATTTACTAGGGTTTTTGAGGCCAAACCGATAGAATAAAGATGATGAAAGAGAGATTCATCATTTATTGATATGTCAAGCGACCCTGAGGTCTATTGGAGGGCTTTGTCATAACGATGTAGGACATGTAGTTTCCTGTTGATTTTATGGTCCTTGATTTGGACTCTCCTACACCATTAATCCATACCTTTATTATTCTTGGTTGGTCATTCCTATGAACTACAGAGTCTGTAGCTGACTATGGGTCCGGAAAGATCATGTTCACTATACTAGCAACAAAGTAACGATGTATATGGTCAGTGAACTAAAGGCCGTATCTGGTGAAAGCAGAGCAGCACTATCTGAAGTAGACTATGACATTATTGTAGAAGTTAGAGATGTAGAAATTTCATTGAATGACACATGGACTCAGGAAATCCTCTCTCCCGACACGGACCTTGAAGGCACATTCGATATGCTTTGACGTTAATTGGGAGATGGATTCTAATTTGTTGATGCACATATTTGATACAGAAGATTCATACCAATCCGACTGTAATGACTTGTTCAGAACACTATTAGTTGAGTTGTAAGTGATAGAGGTGAGTAGCACCTCCAAAATTCTGGCAGAACAAAATCCTACTAGTTCAGTTTCTGAAGTGACTGAGAAGCATGTCAGAGCATAATAAGAGTTAAATCCACTTCCGATAGGCCTTAAGTATGCTTTCTTTGCGGTGCAAAAAACATGTATTTGGTCTTCATCAGTAGTAGGTTGACCATAAATCAGGAATCTCTCGACTGATCCAGATTCTAGAGAAAAATCACATGGTGCTTGATCGGTACGTATCAGACCTACATGGGATAAATCACGCTATGTGTTAACATCATCTTTACTTGGAAGAATATGACAAGCCGTCTTGAGAATTTTAAAGAAGATTGAACCCAAATTTGTGGGACGTCATCATGAAGGAAATCCTGAAATTGTGTGATGCAGGCTTCATTTATCCCATCTCCAACTCCAAATGGATGAGTTCCTTGCATGTAGTTCAAAGAAAATGAAGGCTCACCATGGTTACAAATGAAAGAGGAGAGGATATGTTTACTCGAGTACAAACATCCTAGCGTGTATGTGTTGATCACCACCTCAATGCTACAATTAATAAGGACCACTTTCCCTTGCCCTTTATTTTCAGGTTCTAGAGATATTGACCGGTAAGGAGTTCTTATGCTTTTTGGATGGGTATTTTGGGTACAACCAGGCGGCAATCTCCCTAGAAGACAAAGATAAGACTACTTTCATTTGCCCATTCAACACTTATGCTTTCAAGAGAATGCTCTTTGGTCTGTGCAATGCACTTGCCACATTATAGAGGTACATGCTTGCAGTTTTTACCGATATGGTTGGAAGTTTTCTTGAGGTATTTATAGATGACTTCTCCATCTATGGTTATATTTTTTATTATTGTCTTGAGCACCTAGACCGAGTGCTTCAAAAATGTCATGAAGTTAATCTCGTACTATCTTACGAGAAGAGACACTTCATGGTCACTGAAAGGATAGTGTTGCGCCACGTCGTTTCCAAGCATGACATGGAAGTCGTCCCGACAATGGTGGTTGTTATTTCCAATCTCAAGGCACCTCATAATGTTAGAAATGTGAGGTCATTCCTGGGGCATGTGATTTTCTACATACGATTCATCAACGATTTCAGCCACATTGCCCGCCCTATAACTGAATTACTGTGCAAGGATATCGAGTTTAATGTTGATCAATTGGTTCTCCTATCTTTCAATTATTTGAAGGAGCTAATCACTTAATATACCATACTATAGCCTTCAGATTTGTCTCTACCCTTTGAGATCATGACAGATGCATCAGATTTTGCAGTTGAAGTCGTGTTAGGATAAAGGAAAGACAAAGTGCCCTATGTCATTCACTACACCAGCATGACATTATATGAAACTCAAAGAAACTATACTGTTAATGAGAAAGAGTTGCTGGATGTGGTTTTCACCCTCAAGAAGTTCAGATCCTATCTTATTGGATCTAAAGTTACCATATATACTGACCACTCTATTATCTGGTACCTACCGGAGAAGAAATAAGAAAACCACATATTGATCAATTGGATCCTTATCCTCTAAGAGTTAGACATGGAAATCAAGGGAAAACCTGAAGTTCAAAACATGGTAACTGATCACCTCTCTAGAATTGAACATCAAGAGCTTCCACTAAGCAGTGCATTCATCACAGACACCTTTCCTGACAAGTCGATTCTTGTTGTGGATTCCCTCCCTTGGTATGTCGATATTGTGAACTACCTTATATCTAGTGTAGTTCCATAAGATTGGATGAAAATCAGGAATGAAAACTTCTTGTTCCAATTACATTTCTATAAATGGGAAGATCCACTTTTATTCAGTAAATGAGTAGATTACATTTGGCATCTATGTATCCCATAAAAAGAGCATCAAAGTGTCCTAGAGAATTTTCACATGCCCGAATATGGTGGATATCACTCTGGAGACATAACGATAGCGAAAGTACTACAATGTGGGCTCTTGTGTGTTAAACTATTTATGGATGCCGCAACTTATGTGAAGCGTTGCAATGATTGTAAGAGAATTGGAGGAACCCTTATAGCCAATGACTTTATGCCCTAGAAATTCATTCAAATTTCAGATGTATTTGATGCTTGGGACAATTATTTCATGGGGCCCTCTCCCAAATAGTCAAGGATTTGATCATATCCTTCTTGCCATTGATTGCATGAGCCAATGGGTTGAATCTACCCCTGCCTCAGCCACTGATGGTTGTACAGTTTGTCGATTTCTACGAGAACACATCATTTCAAGGTTCGAGTATGGCATCGAACACCGAGTCGCTTGTCCTTATCATCCATGTACCAATGACATGGCAAAGCTATCAAACGGAGAAATCAAGACAATCTTGCAGAAGCTTGTAAAGATGGTTAGAAAGAAATGATCCCGACTCTTAGACTTCATCATTTGGGAATATAGAACTGCTTATAGGTCTCCCCTGGGTATTCCACCTTATCATCTTATGTATGGAAAGACATGCCATATGATCGTTGATCTAATTTATAACTCATTATGGGTAGTCAACATTTGCAACTTGGACTCACACAAAGGTGGTCAACAAAGAAAACTAGATCTGAATAGGCTCCTGGAATTCTAGACCATTCTTATAATAACAATACAAGGAGAAGGTTAAACGATGACATGACTGGCACATCATACGGAACGTGTGATTATTTGATGAAAAGTTGAAGATATTCTCGAGAAAACTAAAGAGTAAATGGACATGGACATTCTTATTGAAAGAAGTACATGACATTGGAAGAATTTGGATTTCATAGTTGTCCACTAACGCACACCATTCATCATCAATGGTCAGCTACTGAAGTCATACCTAAAGCATGATACTATTTTGGTTGTTGTTTATGCAGTTCAAGTGATCAACAATGGAAACTCCACAACCATGGCAACATCGGAAGATTCAGATAATGTCCCTCCAAAACTCTTTCTTTAGTTTTATTCTTTATTTCTTTTCTTTTGTTATTTTCTTCTCTTTATTTTATTTTGCTTCTTTCTTTCATTCATCTCAATCATCACTACTATACTTAGGATATGCTTCATCCTAAGTATAAGAGGGATGAGTGGGTCCAGTTGTTCATTCTTTGATCCTTTACCTATCTCCTCTTTTTGTTGATATTGATGTCTATACTTAAGGATATTTTACCCTAAATATAGGGGGAGATAGCATAACTCGTTGATCTGTTCATTCCCACCCTTGACCCTCCCTACAAGAAGAATTTAGTTTGCCATAGTTAGGATTAATTGATCCTAAGTATAGGTTGGACAGACGATTTCTCATTGATTCATTTTTTATTCTTCATTCATTGTAGTATAGGTTCTTCTATACTCAATATGAGTTATGTCTTCTCTTTTCTCTTTGATCTAAGAGGACATAGCTCAAGAAAAGTATAAGGGGATCGTATATACGTTGTATATATTTTATCCATAACTCGTACTTTCGTATTTTCAATAAGTATGACTAAAATAGAAGTAATTAACTGTAAAGAACATATATGTATAAATTAAAATTTTTTATATATACTGATTAATAAATCAAGTAAAAATATTTTTCAATGTTTAAAAATGGTTTGAAAATGTTTTTGAAAAATCTTTTGAAAACTTTTCGGAAAATGTTTTGTAAAAGTTTTTCAACCATTGTAAAAATGTTTTGTTTGTAACAATTTCCTTTCTTTGTATGATATGAAATCTTTTGAAAATCTATTAGTAAATTGTTTGGAAAATGGTTGCAAAAATATTTTGAAAACCTATATATACTGTTAGGATACTAATCAAGCATGCTAGGATAGGTAGGTACACTGGCTACCATCTGTTCTTCTCTCCACTGAAGGATATTGTGAAATCCTTAAGCGCATCACGGAAGCGTGTTGATCGCATCGTATGCGATCGGAGCAACTAGTCGTACTAGATGCTAGATGCAGCGGAAATTAAAAATTTAACTTTAAAGATGAAACCACATGATCACGAGAACACTTCTCGGATCGTTTCATCAAACCACAAAGTACAAGGAATACCTCTTGAAGCGTGGTTGTGATCGCGAGATCCCAAAGTAGAGATCCTCCTATCTTAAGTCCGAACCACGGAGAATGCGCTTGCGGGCACGATGATGAGCCGCGTCCTTCCCGCAATCCTTTGACGAAGATCCAAGCGAAGCCGAAATGCTCTCCTTCCTAATACACAAAGTGGACGGCCACTTGAATATTAAGGAGAGCCCACACGAGAATGAGAGAGAGAGAGAGTAGAGTTGTTCAACTCAAGAAAAATTCACTTAGAAAGGCTACCCTAGCCTTCCTTTTATACTAGTTTACGATCCAATGGATCTCGACACATGGATCCAAGGGCTATGCTTGGTCCATGCTAAATCAATGGCTATGATTGATTAAAATATGTTGCAACATTATCAACATAATTATCATTAACCAATTAAGAGATAATGTGATAATTAAAATGGAGTCAACAACCACCCTCAAAAATAGGGGCGTCACTCATGAACAATTCATGGGTGACGCCACCTATGCATGGTGGTTATTTGGCTCCCTTTTATTTATCTTATTATTTCTTAATTAATCAAAAAAAAATATTCACCAAATTAATTCCAAATTAATTTGTGAATATTTCAATCATGCCATTGAATATTATGTGAATCATATTCACAACCCAAACTAATTAGTAAATTGCATTTCCAATTAATTAATAAATGTGAATCCAATCCACATTATTAATTAACAAATGCTATTTACATAAATTCTCTCTCTTATATATGTATATGATAAATCACATTTATAACACACATATATCATGGATAGTGTTATCCACATTCTCTTAATCCTTGATAATTAAATCCCATTTAATTTTATTAGATAATCATTTTCACAATATGAATCATATTCATATTTAAGCTTGATAATTAGATCTCATTTAATCATCAAGTCCTTGCTTGGATATTTCATCAAAAGAAGTATTCTTGAACTCTTTCAAGAATAATGTGCTTTCTTCGCAGATACTTGGAGATAAGGATAGGGCGATTGTATTATTCCATGTATAGTGACTTGGATGTTGAGATATTATCTCAAATCCAGATCGAACGAACCTCCCACAGATGCTTGATTAAGTCAAGACCGCAAATCCAATCTTCTCATTGAATCTGAATCCCATTCAGACCAATGTCCAACACTTGGACTAAGATCGGATTGCTTCTCTACTGAAAGGAGTCACTAAAATCCAGACCTGTTTCATCACTCCCTCGGAATGGAAGCGTCATGGATATACAATCGTTTATGATCACATCACCCTTCAGGTATTCCCAATACCTGTACATCCTGCATACTGGAAGACCCATGATCAACCCAAAGATCAAGATCATTTTATACTGTCTTCTTCAGGGTTTAATCATTAAGTTTCTCAATCTTGGTCATTGGGATTTGGTATCGATCATATGCTTTCCCAAAGCATATATCATACCTTCAAATTCATGTCATGCTTCCAAAGCACGACGACCATGCATGGAATTTGATCGATGCCAATACCTCATGAGTGAGCTCATGTCTTCTGGTTCACAAGTAAACCTATATGATCCCTTTGAGAGATCAGATTGCTCATATACCCTTATATGCACACCAGCTCGCTGGTGTATAGACCTTGGTTAGGTCATCGACCTATTGGTCTGCCAAATGTACATACTTAGATATATAGCAATATATCTGTCTCCGGTCAGAGGATGCGTGCCTATGCTGTGACAGCATTCAACATAGGACTTAAGTTATCTCGATCTCGTCAGGTCAATCCATTGACCTAACTAATCTGACACCTCCGAATCACAATTCCCATGCAGAGGACCAGCATCAAGAGGTCGGTCAGATATCAGCCTATGTGAGAAAGGATTGCCATCTCCTACTCAGGCTGGAGATCTCCACTTGACAATCATTTGACGGTGCTTGATGAGTCCTCTATCTAACTCTTTAGATATTCATCCAAACACCAGCCTCTATGATTCATTTAATGAATCAACAGCTATATGATCATCAAGCTGGCCATGGTACATAACCCTAATTGTACAGAGGGACCTTATAGTGCATTCATTCATATAATTTCAGAAAGGGAGTGAAACATCAATAACTTTTATTGATTTAAATATTACAATAACATTTATTGTAAGAATGGTTCGCCCAGGGCTCACAAGTCGAACAATCTCCCACTAGCCCTCAGAACCATTCAGGTACAATCCGTAAACCCATACTCAATACATGTTGGTCAAAAACCTTCTGTGTCAGAGGTTTGGTAAGAGGATCAACAATGTTGTCGGCAGAGGCCACCTTGGTGATGATGATATCACCACGCTTTTGAATCTCCCGAATGATGTGGTATTTCCTTTCCACGTGCTTGCTCTTTTGATGGCACCTGGGCTCCTTTGCTTGGGCAATGGCTCCAGTGTTATCACAGAGTAACGGGACGGGAGTATCAGAGGAAACTATGCCAAGCTCCAAGATGAACTTGCGCAACCACACCGCCTCCTTTGCAGCATCCGATGCGGCAATGTATTCGGCTTCTGTTGTTGAATCCGTCGTAGTGTTCTGCTTCTTGCTTCTCCAGCTCACAGCACCACCGTTCAATAGGAATACAAACCCTGATGTCGACTTTCGATCATCAATATCTGACTGGAAGTCTGAATCTGTATATCCCAAGACTTGGAGATCACCATCCCCATAGACCAAGATGTAATCTTGCGTCCGTCTTAGGTATTTGAATATGTTCTTTACTGCATTCCAGTGTTTTTCTCCATAGCAGGATTGGTAACGACTTACCACTCCCACTGCATAGCAGATGTCTGGCCTAGTACACATCATGGCATACATCAAGCTTCCTACGGCTGATGCATAAGGGCATCCATCCATGGCCTTCCTTTCCTCAACACTTTGAGGAGCCATCCCTTTGGACAGATGGATACCATGTCCTAAGGGGATGAATCCTTTCTTCGAACTATCCATGCGGAATCGTTCAAGAATCTTCTTGATGTATCCAAGTTGTGATAATCCCAATATTCTCTTTTCTCGGTTTCTGAACAACTTCAGGCCTAAGATGTAAGAGGCTTCTCCAAGATCTTTCATCTCGAAGGTATGGGATAGCCAAATCTTCACACTGGTCATCATTTCTTTATCATTCCCAATGATAAGGATATCATCTACGTAAAGCACGATGAAAACAATGGCGCTCCCACTAAGCTTCTTGTACACACAAGGTTCATCAGGGTTTTGCACAAAATCATAACTCTTTATGGTTTCGTCAAATCTGATGTTCCAGCTACGAGAAGCTTGTTTGAGCCCATAGATGGATTTCTTCAGCTTGCACACTTTACCGTCCTTAGCTATGAACCCCTGGGGCTGCTCCATATAGATATCCTCCTCGAGGTATCCATTGAGGAAAGCCGTCTTGACGTCCATCTGCCAGATGTCGTAGTCAAGATATGCAGCTATAGCCAGCAGTGTCCTGATGGACTTAAGCATGGCCACAGGAGAGAATGTCTCATCGTAGTCGATGCCTTCTCTCTGTGTGTAGCCCTTGGCCACGAGCCGTGCCTTGAAAGTCTCTACTTTCCCATCAGGTCCCCTCTTTCTCTTGAAGATCCATTTACACCCAATGGGTTTTACCCCTTTAGGTGGATCCTCTAGGGTCCATACACCATTCTTGTGCATGGAGTCAATCTCTGACTTCATTGCTAGCATCCATCTATCCATGTCATGATCCGCAAGTGCTTCATCATATGAAGAAGGATCATTGTCAGTCTCACCTGACACATGGAATCCATACCTTTCAGGTGGTGCAACCACCCTCGAACTCCTTCGAAGAGGTATGGGTGTTTCATCTTCATTTATCTCTTCAGTTTATGGTTCAGGAATCTCAGAATCCTCAGGGGATTCAATGAGCTCCTCTGCTTCATTCTTGTCTTGACCTTTAAGGAAATCATCCTCCAGAAATTTCACATCCCTAGAGACAAAAACATTTTGGGTCTCAGGGTCATAAAGCTGGTATCCAATACCATCTTTAACATACCCAATGAAGTAGCACTCACGAGTGCGAGATTCTAGCTTACTTGCGTCCACGTTCTTTGCATGGACCAAGCATCCCCAAACCCTCAAGTGTTTAACACTAGGTTTGGTTCCATACCAGAGCTCATGGGGAGTCTTGGGTACAGATTTGCTAGGAATCTTGTTTAGGATATATATTGCAGTCTCTACTGCATATCCCCAGAAACTAAGAGGCAAATGTGCTTTGCTCATCATTGAACGGACCATGTCCATGATGGTCATGTTACGTCTTTCAGCAACACCATTAAGTTGGGGAGTTCCAGGAGGAGTGAGACTGGAGACAATTCCATTCTCTTTAAGGTATTCCTTGAATTCATCTGAGAGGTACTCACCACCTCGGTCAGATCGAATCCGTTTAATCTTCCTGTCGGCTTGGTTTTCAACCAAAGCCTTAAACTCTTTGAACTTTTCAAAGGTTCCAGATTTATGACGTAGCAGGAAGATAAACTCGTATCGCGAATGGTCATCGATAAACATCAAATAATATCGATATCCATTTCTAGTCGCGGTACTGAAGGGACCACATACATCAGTATGTATTAGGTCGAGAATACCCTCGCATCTCGTAACCTTGTTACGGAAAGGCATCCTGGTCATTTTACCTCGTCACAGGTAGGTAAAGTTTTAACCTGTAGAAAATCTAAAGGTCCATACTTTATCAATCTATTGATCCTATCAACAGATAAATGACCGAGCCTTTGATGCCAAATCATATTCGAATGATTTCCATTCTCCCTAGATCTCTTAGGGTTTTTATTATCAGTGGTAGTGACATTTATGACACATTCATTAATGCACAATTCATAGAGTCCACCAGAAGTCAGAACACCTTCCGCAACAAATTTATCATATTGATTAATGACTAATTTATTACAGAACAGGAAAGAATACCCATATCTAACAAGCTTAGACACAGATATCAAATTCCTCCTGACCTCAGGTACATAAAGACACTCTTTAAGTACTAGGACTCGACCACTAGATAACGACAGTCTGTATGTCCCGATGGCGACTGCTGCAACACTTGCATCAGATCCCATCTGGATAACTATCTCCCCATGCTCCAGATTCCTAGTTTCCTGAAACAAATGCAACGAATTGCATACGTGAACAGAAGCACCAGAATCTATAACCCAACTTCCTTCTCGTCCAACGAGAAAACTGGTTTCAATGATGAAAGTAGATTTCATACCTGCTGGGGCTTTACCTTTGTCGGTAGACTTCAGGTAATCCGGGAAGTTACGCCGCCAGTGCCCCGGCTTCTTGCAGTGGTGACAGACATCGGTCTTTTTCGATGTCATCAGTGTGGAAGCACTAGAAGATGAACCAACTCCTTGATTCTTCTTCTTTCTCTTCGAGGCTGGGCCCTTCTGAGAACCTTGCTTCCGCCCACGCTTTCCTCTCACCTGTGCAACCATTGCACTAGCAGAGGGGCCGTCCTTTTTCATGACGTCTTCTGCAGACTTCAATGCAACTAACAGCCCAG
Source organism: Ottelia alismoides (assembly GCA_037367405.1). NCBI lineage: Eukaryota > Viridiplantae > Streptophyta > Magnoliopsida > Alismatales > Hydrocharitaceae > Ottelia > Ottelia alismoides. Next base: position 77,228 of record JAZKJV010011773.1, on the reverse strand, counting down.
CGTTTGTGAAGTCACCTTTGTTCATGTAGTAAGACACAACAAAGTTGTTGAAAGACTTAGGGAGTGACAGGAGAATGAAATCAGCTTGCATTTCAGAATCCAAGTAGGCTCCCAGGGTTTCCAGCTCAGAGAGGTACCTAAACATTTTGAGTACATGTTCTCTGACAGAGGTCCCCTCCTGCATCTTGCAGCGAATAAGCTCTTTCATCACATTGTAACGTTGTGTGCGGTTTATGTCACCGAACATTTCTTTCAGATTCAGCATAATCTCTTAGCAATGGTTCATTTCCACATGTTGCTTCTGAAGCACATTGGACAATGACCCAAGGATGTAACATCTTGCCAGATTATGGTCTTCATCATATTTATCATTATATGATTTATCTTCATCAGTCACAGGGTTTGCTATCTTGTCCTTGCTAAGCACGTAGGAGATACGCTCTGCAGAGAGAACAAGATCCAAATTTCGGATCCAATCCGAATAATTTGGTCCGGTCAACTGGTTGACCTCTAGAAGCCTGCTAAGTGGGTTCATGGACTTCATTTTCTGAAATTAAGAATGCACTATATTAGAATAATTATATATTCATTTTAAGAATAATTTGATTAAGGTATTTTAAATCAAATTTGTCTTGCTAGGTCAACTTTGAAAGATTATTCCCTAATTGTCTTTCAAAATAAGAGATATACTTACCGCTATATCTCAAGCAAGATCTGGGATCTCCTTTCCTATCTTTGTCACATCCCAATAATATGAGAACTTGCAACTTTGATAAAAAGAAGCGGGAACTCATTCCGCCTTTTGCAAGTCCAACTTGCATTCCCAATTCGGTCTTTAACACCCGGGCCCACCACCCCTAAGATGATGTTGACCCGTTGTTAATTGAACCAACCGTCAACAGGCTTAATACTCGCTATACGCAATCCAATATCGCCCCAATAATATGAGGACTCGATATTGGGGTCACTACGTATACGGCCTTACTCTTTCGAGAAGCAAAGAACCCGATCCAGTTAAATCATGCACAGGATCTGTCACTTCGGACAGGCGTCTCCTATACACAACAACTGGCGACGAAATCCTTTGCCTTGACGGGAGACCATGGATGTCACTTATGTGATCCTCCACCTCATATTCAAATTTTATAATTAATTACCGTGAATCACATTCACATAATTAATTCTTCCAAGGGAAATACACATCTATTCAAAATAGAGTGTTTATTGGATATAATTAATTTAATCACATTAAATTAATCATTAATCCAATGATCAACAAACATGTCTTTTACTTGAATAGTAGGTATATTCTCAAAATACGTATTATTCGAATTTTAATAATTAGAAAAATACATATTGTCTGTCTCCGGTATTATACAGTCCCTACCCGCTGTCATGGCCAGTACCGACGAGAGTGGGACGGACCACATACGTTGCAACCCGCGACCCCAATGCTCTCCGACTAGGCACCACATCCGCCTCGGGAAAGGATAATACCAAATAGACCATCATGTACTTTGAGATGTTCATTGGTTTTTCAACCGAAATTATACCATATAATATAAATCAAAACATTTTTGATTATAAGGAGATTTGCTAGACAAATCCCCAATCCTATTCAAGCAAAAAGAGTTTTTCATGTAAAAGTTGTCCTACAACTATTGTAGGATAAACTATGGTTTTCATGAAAGCAATGTTTGTTGATGAACCAATGAGAAAGATCTAATATCTCATCATTGTGATTTAGGCAAATGTCATTCAATGAAATAATTATTTCTTTAAATATTTCACAAATATTTATCACTAATTATTCCAGAAAATTAACAATTATTTTTCATCATGATAATTGAATGACATATAACAAGGTTCAAGATCAAAATTGTTAATTTCCAGCAGTGACCCCCAATCACTAAAATTAACTTATCTTGATCAATTTAAATCCAAAAAATGCAAACTCAATTTCCAAAGATTACCTATTTTATTTATTAAAGAATCCAAGTGATAGTTCACGCATTTCAAGGCGGATTAAAACCGTAATCATCTCATTAATTACGTTCAAATCCGCAGTTCCCTCAACAGTGAATATAGTCATATTCAAAAGGCCATATCTTGAGCAAATAAAGTCCAAATTTATTAAACTCAAGTCCTATGGTTTCCTTGTTTAATGGTGAACAAAATCCAATTGAAAATTTCGTGTTTAAACATTTTAAACAGTACAGAAAAATTCAATTAGACAGAGGTGCGAAAATTGAAATGCAGTAAAAATTTCGCAACCCTTTCAAGAACCAAATCGTCTAAGGTTCATGGATCACATCCAAAACCTTATTCGACCTATGGCTCTGATACCACTTGAAGGATATTGTGAAATCCTTAAGCGCATCACGGAAGCGTGTTGATCACATCGTATGCGATCGGAGCAACTAGTCGTACTAGATGCTAGATGCAGCGGAAATTAAAAATTTAACTTTAAAGATGAAACCACATGATCACGAGAACACTTCTCGGATCGTTTCATCAAACCACAAAGTACAAGGAATACCTCTTGAAGCGTGGTTGTGATCGCGAGATCCCAAAGTAGAGATCCTCCTATCTTAAGTCCGACCCATGGAGAATGCGCTTGCGGGCACGATGATGAGTCGCGTCCTTCCCGCAATCCTTTGACGAAGATCCAAGCGAAGCCGAAATGCTCTCCTTCCTAATACACAAAGTGGACAGCCACTTGAATATTAAGGAGAGCCCACACGAGAATGAGAGAGAGAGAGAGTAGAGTTCTTCAACTCAAGAAAAATTGTCACTTGGAAAGGCTACCCTAGCCTTCCTTTTATACTAGTTTAGGATCCAATGGATCTCAATCCATGGGACACATGGATCCAAGGGCTATGCTTGATTAAAATATGTTGCAACATTATCAACATAATTATCATTAACCAATTAAGAGATAATGTGATAATTAAAATGGAGTCAACAACCACCCTCAAAAATAGGGGGCGTCACCCATGAACAATTCATGGGTGACGCCACCTATGCATGGTGGTTATTTGGCTCCCTTTTATTTATCTTATTATTTCTTAATTAATCACAAAAAATATTCATCAAATTAATTCCAAATTAATTTGTGAATATTTCAATCATGCCATTGAATATTATGTGAATCATATTCACAACCCAAACTAATTAGTAAATTGCATTTCCAATTAATTAATAAATGTGAATCCAATCCACATTATTAATTAACAAATGTTATTTACATAAATTCTCTCTCTTATATATGTATATTATAAATCACATTTATAACACACATATATCATGGATAGTGTTATCCACATTCTCTTAATCCTTGATATTTAAATCCCATTTAATTATCTAAGATAATCATTTTCACAATATGAATCATATTCATATTTAAGCTTGATAATTAGATCTCATTTAATCATCAAGTCCTTGCTTGGATATTTCATCAAAAGAATTATTCTTGAACCCTTTCAAGAATAATGTGCTTTCTCCGCAGATACTTGGAGATAAGGACATGGCGATTGTATTATTCCATGTATAGTGACTTGGATGTTGAGATATTATCTCAAATCCAGATCGAACGAACCTCCCATAGATGCTTGATTAAATCAAGACCGCAAATCCAATATTCTCATTGAATCTGAATCCCATTCAGACCAATGTCCAACACTTGGACTAAGATCGGATTGCTTCTCTACTGAAAGGATTCACTAAAATCCAGACCTGTTTCATCACTCCCTCGGAATGGAAGCGTCATGGATATACAATCGTTTATGATCACATCACCCTTCAGGTATTCCCAATACCTGTACATCCTGCATACTGGAAGACCCATGATCAACCCGAAGTTCAAGATCATTTTATATTGTCTTCTTCAGGGTTTAATCATTAAGTTTCTCAATCTTGGTCATTGGGATTTGGTATCGATCATATGCTTTCCCAATGCATATATCATACCTTTAAATTCATGTCATGCTTCCAAAGCACGACGACCATGCATGGAATTTGATCAGTCCCAATACCTCATGAGTGAGCTCATGTCTTCCGGTTCACAAGTAAATCTGTATGATCCCTTTGAGAGATCATATTGCTCATATACCCTTATATGCACACCAGCTCGACGGTGTATAGACCTTGGTTAGGTCATCAACCTATTGGTCTGCCAAATGTACATACTTAGATATATACCAATATATCTGTCTCCGGTCAGAGGATGCGTGCCTATGCTGTGACAACATTCAACATAGGACTTAAGTTATCTCAATCTCGTCAGGTCAACCCATTGACCTAACTAATCTGACTCCTCCGAATCACAATTCCCATGCAGAGGACCTGCATCAAGAGGTCAGTCAGATATCAGCCTATGTGAGAAAGGATTGCCATCTCCTACTCAGGCTGGAGATCTCCACATGACAATCATTTGACGGTGCTTGATGAGTCCTCTATCTAACTCTTTAGATATTCATCCAAACACCAGCCTCTATGATTCATTTAATGAATCAACAGCTATATGATCATCAAGCTGGACATGGTACATAACCCTAATTTTACTGAGGGACCTTATAGTGCATTCATTCATATAATTTCAGAAAGGGAGTGAAACATCAATAACTTTTATTGATTTAAATATTACAATAACATTTATTGTAAGACTGGTTCGCCCAGGGCTCACAAGTCTAACATCCACCTCTTCATATAAGAGAGACTCATAGTCATAAGGGTTTGTGTATGTCGTTGACTTGTTATGACCTGGCTATTGAGGAGACATGGGAATGGTTTTGGGGTTCTTAGAGGTTGTTGTGTTTCAAGCCTGATTCTCAATCAAGGTTCTGACCAAACTTAACTTCCAAAGGTCCGACTGAGCTCCAAACTTTTATTTTGTGAAGATAAGTTTAAGAATTAAATTTTGTGAAGCCCGGTTGTCACCTTTATTCTTTCATTTTGGCCTTCATTCCCTAGGTAAATGCATGCATATACCACTAATTTTCCAGAATAAACACTTTGTGAATCATACAAAATATTATATTAATTATTATATAAATACTGTACTTATTACCAAAATAAAAGAATAAAGAAAAAAAGAATGAGGTGTCAAGGACACTGAATGACCCTAAACCCCGAGACCTAGGCATCATGATGACTAGGTTGACAAGGAATATAGAAAGTGGAGACATGGCAGATAAATTTTAAAGAAATAGCATCAAAAATTTCCAATTTCAGTTCATCAATAAATTAGTTTCTGTACATATTTATTCTTTATTATTTTTACATCAAAACAAGAAACTTTGCACATGAAAGTTGTAGATAAAAATACATAGAAAAAATATATTTCGTAAAACATAATATACAACGTACTTTCTACATGCAAAATAAAAATCTAAAATCCAAACATCCCAAACCCATATCTTCACATATGAAAATAAAATGCATCAAAATCACTTTAATTGTATATAACCTTTTATTAGCTATTTAATGAAGGTGGCTTTATTTAATTTGGATATAAGGCGCAATAGTTAGGTTTTAGACCATATTGTATAATATACTTACATAAAATATTCAGTTTTTTATTAAGTATGTTCTTAATTTTATTTTTTTATAATTTTTAAATATTCTTTATAGTGCATGTACATAAGTACAACAAAACAAAAACATAAAAAAACATTAAAATAAAATAGTATACAAAAACTCATAGATGAATATACTATACATATACCTATATTATTTATACCTCTATTTTTTTTAAATTATACAAATAAACTCATAAAAATATAATAAAAATATATTTGTGGATACTAAATTAGGTTTAATTATATAAATTATGTATACAAAATAATAAAATATAATTTAGAGAATAAAATTCGAAACAAAGGTCAATATACAAATAATTATACTTGTAAAAAGCAGCATGGAATAAATTAACTCAAAAAAATAAATAAAAAATGTAATAAAATAGTAAATAAATTTATAAACAAGTTTCATTTTAAAAAAATTATTTTATTAATTCATTTGTTGTTTTATTTTTAATTCTTTCTTTTTTCATCCAGTTTTGTCTTTTTGTGGTCTATTTGGACCAATGGGGGCACGTCAATTGTTGACTCCAAGTCATATGTGCCTTTTGGCACTTCTGACTGTGTCACTGAGCAACCATCTTCTGCATGTTTTCTTGGACAAACCCTCATGACATTTCTCTTGATTTTTCATGCAATCTCTACTTACTCCATTATGATTAACGGTTAGGCATTCGACCCCTTGTACAAACCATCAATCTCTCGCTAATCGTTGGTCAATAAGGACTATCATCTCTATTTATAAATAAACCTCCTAGCCTTATTTCTTCATTTTATCCCTCTTTGATTTCTGAATCTCCAAAACATTTGTGTGTGTTCCTGGTGATAGAGAGAGCATCCCCAACTTCCAGGAGCAAAGTAGGGAGGATGCGGTTCAAGGCATAGCTCCGGCGAGGCCTCTGCTCCTTAGTTTCCAGGTGTGAGCTACACCTATTTTATCTATTTTTAGGTATGTTTAATCTTAGTTTTTCCATTCTTGCATTTTATTTCATAATTAGATCTACGGTTTAGTCGTAGTTCCAATCTTTTCGATCGCTTGATCTCACAGCTCTGGTTGTATTCTATCGTATTTTCAACAGTGTCTGACCCCCCTAACACCCTCACATCCTTCCTTGATGCTTTCTTTACCTCCGTCACTCTATGATATTGTACATATCAAAGAATCACAACTCACTTCTGTTGCACGTCGGAGCCACCTCCATCTCGACCACATCCACCACGTTTTAGCTTCAATATGGGTCAAGGGGGATCGCTTCGAGTCCTGCTTTATCTTTCATAGGACACTGGACAAGAGGAGTACCTGGATTGAAGAATCAAAGATAATTAAAGCTTCCAGGTCTTCTGAGCGAGGAGGATCTCTAGATCCCTAATGTTGGGATTTGGACATCATTGGTTGGTACTAACATGTGCAAAAGGAGCCCATGAAAGGAGTGGATCTTCCAATGGGGAAGTTTATTCCCCATTCATCTATTCAGTCTCTCCATCGTCCGATTGAGGGATGCTACCATGTCTAATCTAGACCGTGCAATCCAAGACGAATCAATGCAGTTCTAGGACATACGATCTGATCAAGTGAATCGATGTGGCACATGGACCACTATCCATTTGTTCCTAATCATGGGTATGTTTCATTAATGCCCTTCCACATTCCTTTATTTGTTTTTAATTTCATAAATATTCTTTACAGTGTAAAATAAAGAGGCATATTTGTACTAGACCCGTATCTTTCTTGAATTTTTGTGATGTGGTTCATGCCAGCTCAACTCAAGTCAGGGACCATGTGAAGTGGGATTTTTGCATAAATACCCTTGTAGGATTTTATATATGTATCTAGTACAAAATGTTGTATTTTTGCTATTAAAATTTGGGGAAATTTTTGAAAAGGGACTTAAAATTTTTTGTACATTACATGCTCTTCCAAGATGTGTTTTATATTTAAATGTTTGAGAAATTGAAAGCCATGCCATTGGATTTCATTTTAGGATTCCCAAAAGTATGAAAAGTTATTTTATTTGCAACTTAGTCCATATCAACCAATCATTTATATTTATCTTATTTCTTTCATGAAAAATAGCTTCCTATTTAATTAAATTTTTGGAAAATTTGTGTATATGCCTAGAAATATGATCCTGCAAGTCCTATTTTTTATTTTTGCATTTTAGGCACTTCTCCATTTATTAAAATTGAAATATTGACCTTATTGTCCTTATCTAACCATAAAATTCCAAAAAATTACAAAGGCTCTCTGAAAAATTCCAAAAAATGAATTTTCTTTATTTTGTATTATGAACCTCCAGACCGAAAATCTCTAAAAATAGAAAAATAAATTCACTAGAAAATAAAAAGATAAAAAATCGTTATAAAATTTATAAAAAATCTTCAAATACCAACAATATTTATTTATATCTCTGAATTTTCTTTGTATTATATATTTCTATTAAAATAGTTTTTGAAAATTTTTACTTTATTTAATATTTTTTATTTCAAGACAACTTGACATCTTTATCAAATAACTTTTTTTTACTATTTTTGAATTTAAAAATACCTAAAAATTAGCAAACAAATCCTGAAAAAACAAAAGAATATTAGAAAAATATAAAAAGCAAAAAATATTTTGTTCCTCCATTTTTGGTTACCTCATATATATATATATAATACCTAATTTTGTATTATACACATATATATTATATTATGAGGATAGGGGAGTATGCATCCTGGTGGATGTAATTTTTCATGTATCAGGACCTATATCTTCCACATTTTTTTTACTTTTTTGGAAAATATCACCATATATTCATTTATATATCCCTCCAATATGCCATTCAAATTTCGTTAGAAATAAATACTCTTATGTCCTCCATCTAAAACAGGTCGATTACAACAATTCTAAGACCGTTAAAATTACTTACTTTAGATGGACGACATAGAAGTCTCTGTGTCTAATGAAATTTGAATGGCATATTGGAGTGATATATAAATGAATATACATCATTATATTTTCCTAAAAAAGTAAAAAAATCTTGAAGGTATATGCAATGGTGCATTAAAATTACATGCACCTTGGTGCATACTCCCCATCCTCTTATATTATTATTAACTATTATGAATACAATATAAATATTGTAAATAACATTAAAAATAAAAAGTACTTTATCTTAGGGAATATTTTTATTTTTTATATGTATAATATCTAATATATATACCTTATACAATTTATACATTATCTTATTTTTATATATATTCATATACTAATATATAAATTTCTATTATATAATATTAAAAATAAAAATAATTTAAAAATAAGAAAATTTTAAATTTTGATAAATATAAAAGTAAATATCAAAAAAATTTAAAACCAAAAACCCACACAAAAAGACTGAGTAGACACTTATGTACATAATTCACTTTGATTAGAAATAATCATTTGGCTGCCATGTTTGCTCTTAGTCTACATGCTTACATATTATACACCTTTGTTTATAGAGTAAAATAAACTATATTTCACATTTTTGTTATTCAATTATTATTCGTATGTTGTGGATATTGTTCGAATCGAGATTTCTTGTTGGTCGCCACAACGACTTTGTCTTTGCCTTATGAGGACATACTAGACCCATAAAAAATCCATGCATCAGAACATCTACAATTTGTTGGATCGGAAACACCCATTTGCAGATTCACACTTCAGTCCTACAGCAACGTATGCAACACACGTGTCTGCCTGGAATAATTACGAGCTAAGTGCTTTTCATTATTACATATTCATCCCTTGCACATGGTCTATATTTAAAGTCAGAGCCCATCGGCCTTTGTATTTACATTTTGGCCTCTATTTTAGATATATATTTGTTATGTTTTATTTACTTTTATTTGCATTTTGGCCCCTGACTTGATAACTTAATATCTTTTGCATCCTTAATCCAAATTGAATGCAATTGATCTTGTTTGAAAGTTGATGTCATGCTCCTTAATATGTTGTAATAAAATCTATGATACGATTTGTATTGCATGAATTGAAATTCAGAGAAGTATATGTCCTTTAACTTTATTCATTATGTCACACTACGCATGATTAATTGATGTAATGCATAAATAAGCGTCTTGATTTGATGGGCACTTCATGATTTAGTCAGGAACTTGTGTTAGATCAATCTATTAAGTATTTCCTTATTAATGAAGCATTAGGGTAATTGATAAAGTTGGGCATTTAAATTAACTTGAATTAAAGATGCATCAATGACTTAGGCCAATAAATGACTCCATAAATGACGTGATAATTTGACCCGGGGATGCTTGATAAATATGAATTGTAGATTTGATTTCATAAGCTTAATTGAAATGAAGTGTTTGTAGATGTTTTTCATTTTATGATTGCAATTGTCATCATTTTGTTGCATTAACTTACCTACATTGAGGAATTCCATAAAAAAATCAGAAATGCATTTAGTGTTGCAGTTTGTATAGCTTGACCCAGATAACCTCTTAGAGTATATTACCACCTACCATATGTCCTAATTAATTACACTAATATGTTGTGTTCCTATGTTAAAATATATATTAATACCAAATTAAAGAAACCAAATAAGGAGAGAGAGAACAAAGGAGATCCACCTTCCCCTTTGGAGGGAGGTGACGGCCACCAATCCCACAAGGGATTTGGTGGCGCCCCCTCCTTTCCTAATGGGAGGGAAATCTCATGGATTCCCATGAGATTGCACATCTCCTTGTTTTTCTCTCAACTTAATTTCCAACAATTATTTGTTGGTATTTTATTCACAAAAAATAATTCTCAATTATTTTGGGAATATTGCAATTTTGACACTGGAAAATTGTGAAACTTATTCACAACCCAAAACTAAATGTAATTTGCATTTTCAATTAATTAGACAATGTGTATCCAATACACATTAATAATTAATCTACAAATATAAATCATAATTAGCTCTCTCTAATACATTATAAATCACATTTATAACATATTACGAATAATTGCATATTACTATCCACATTATTCTTATCCATAACAATTAAATCACATTTAATTATATTGGATAATCTCTCATACTTCATGATAATTAAATCGTATTTAATTATCAATTTCACATTGCTAAGATCTTATGGAATTATTCTTAAAACATTTAAGAACAATGTTATTACTCTTTAGATACTTGGAGATAAGGACAGGGTGATTGTATTGTTCCACGTATAGTGACTTGGATATTGAGATCATATCTCAATTCCAGATCCCATGGACCTCTCTTAGATGCTTGACTAAGTCAAGACCGTAAACCTAATCTTATCATTGTATCTGAGTCTCATTCAGATCAATGTCTAGTATATGGACTAAGATTAGGTCACTTCTCTAATGAGAGTTGTCACTAAAATCCAGACCTGTTTCATCACTCCCTCAAAATGGAAGCGTCATGGTTATACAATCGTTTATGATCAAATCACCCTTCAGGTATTCCCAATACCTTCACATCCTGCATACTGGAAGACTTATGATCTTGATGAAGATATAGATCACTTTTATACTGTCATCTTCATAGTCTGATCATCAAGTTACTCAATCTTGGTCCTTGGGATATGGTATAGATCATATGCTTTCACAAAGCATATATCTTACCTTCAAATTCATATCATGCTTCTAAAGCATGATGACCATGCACAGAATTTGGTCAATCCCAATACCTCATGAGTGAGCTCATGTCTCCCGGTTCACAAGTGAACCTGTATGATCACTTTGAGAGATCATATTACTCATATGACCTTACATGCACACCAGCTCGCCGGTATATAGACCTTGGTTAGGTCATCAACCTATTGGTCTGCCAAATGTACATACTCATACATATAGCAATACATCTGTCTCTGGTCAGAGGATGTTTCCCTGTGATGTTACAGTATTCATCATAGGTCTTTGGTTATCTCGATCTCGTTAAGTCAACTCATTGACTCAACTAATCTGATACCTCCGAATCAATATTCCCATGCAGAGGACATGCATCAAGAGGTCGATCAGATATCAGTCTAATGAGATAGGATTGCCGTCTCCCACTCAGACTGGAGATCACTACTTGTCAATCATTGATGATGCTTGATGAGTCCTCTATCTAACTCCTTAGATATTCATCCAGGCATCAACCTCTATGATTCAATCAATGAATCAACAGATGTATGATTATCAAGTTGGATATGGTATATAACCCATATTGTACAGAGGGACCTTATAGTGCATGCATTCATTCAATATCAGAAATTGAGTGAAACATAATCAATAACTTTTTATTGATAAATCATTAATTACAATAACATTTATTGTAGGAATGGTTCGCCTCGGGCTCACATTGCTAACAATCTCCCACTAGCCCTCAGAACCATTCAGGAACAATCCTTAAATCCATATTCATTACATGTTGGTCGAAAACCTTCTGTGTCAGAGGTTTGGTAAGAGGATCAGCAACGCTGTCGGCAGAGGCCACCTTAGTGATGATGATGTCACCACGCTTTTGAATCTCCCGAATGATGTGGTATTTCCTTTCTACGTGCTTGCTCTTCTGATGCCATCTGGGTTCCTTCGCCTGGGCAATGGCTCCTGTGTTATCATAGAGTAGCGGGATGGGACTATTAGAGGAAACTACGCCAAGCTCCTGGACGAACTCGCGCAACCACACCACCTCCTTTGCAGCATCCGATGCGGCAATGTATTCAGCTTCTGTTGGTGAATCTGTTGTAGTGTCCTGCTTCTTGCTTCTCCAGCTCACAGCACCACCATTCAACAGGAACACAAACCCTGATGTCGACTTTCGATCATCAATATCCTATTGGAAGTTAGAATCTGTATATCCCAAGACTTGGAGATCACCATCTCCATAGATCAAGATGTAATCTTGCGTCCGTCTTAGATATTTGAATATGTTCTTCACTGCATTCCAGTGTTGTTCTCCATAGCAGGATTGGTAACAACTTACCACTCCCACTGCATGGCAAATATCTGGCCTAGTGCACATCATAGCATACATTAAGCTTCCTACAGCTGATGCATAAGGGCATCCAGCCATGGCTTTCTTTTCCTCAACAGTTTGAGGAGCCATTCCTTAATGTATCCATGTTGTGACAATCCCAATATCCTCTTCTCTCGGTTTCTGAACAACTTCAGACCCAAGATATAAGAGGCTTCTCCAAGATCTTTCATCTCAAAGGTATGGGACATCCAAATCTTTACACTGGTCATCATCCCTGTATCATTCCCAATGATAAGGATGTCATCTACGTAAAGCACGATGAACACAATGGCGCTCCCACTAAGCTTCTTGTATACACAAGGTTCATCAGGATTCTGCACAAAATCATAACTCTTTATGGTTTCGTCAAATCTGATGTTCCAACTACGAGAAGCTTGCTCGATCCCATAGATGGATTTCTTTAGCTAACATACTTTACCATCCTCAGTCATGAAGCCCTGGGGCTGCTCCATGTAGATATCCTCCCAGAGGTATACATTGAGGAAAGCCATATTGATGTCCATCTGCCAGATGTCGTAGTCAAGATATGCAGCTATCGCTAGTAATGCCCTGATGGATTTAAGCATAGCCACAGGAGAGAATGTCTCATCGTAGTCGATGCCTTCTCTTTGTGGGTAGCCCTTGGCTACGAGCCGTGCTTTGAAAGTATCTACTTTCCCATCAGGTCCCCTCTTTCTCTTGAAGATCCATTTGCACCCAATGGGTTTTACCCCTATAGGTGGATCCTCGAGGGTCCATACACCATTCTTAAGCATGGAGTCAATTTCTGACTTCATTGCTAGCATCCATCTATCCATGTCATGATTTGCAAGTGCTTCATCAAATGAAGTAGGATCATTGTCAATTTCACATGACACATGAAATCCATACCTTTCAGGTGGTGCAACCACCCTCGAACTCCTTCAAAGAGGTATGGGTGTTTCATCTTTATTTACTTCTTCAGTTTCTGGTCTAGGAAGCTCCGAATCCTCAAGGGATTCAATGAGTTCCTCTACTTCATTTTTATCTTGACCTTTAAGGAAATCATCCTCCAAAAATTTCACATCTCTGGAGACAAAAACCTTTTGGGTCTGAGGGTCATAGAGCTGGTATCCAATACCATCTCTAACATACCCAATGAAGTAACACTCATGAGTGCGAGATTCTAGCTTACTTGCATCCACGTTCTTCGCATGGACTAAGCAACCACAAACCCTCAAGTGCTTAACACTAGATTTGGTTCCATACCAGAGCTCATGAGGAGTCTGAGGTACAGATTTGCTAGGAATCTTATTCAGGATATATATTACAGTCTCTACTGCATAACCCCAGAAACTAAGTGGCAAATGTGCTTTACTTATCATTGAACGGACCATATCCATGATGGTCCTGTTGTGTCTTTCAGCAACACCATTAAGTTGGGGAGTTCCAGGAGTAGTGAGATTGGAGACAATTCCATTCTCTTTGAGGTATTCCTTGAATTCATCAGAGAGGTACTCGCCACCTCGATCAGATCGAATCCGTTTAATCTTCCTATCGGTTTGGTTCTCAACCAAAACCTTGGATTCTTTGAACTTTTCAAATGTTTCAAATTTATGACGTAATAGGAAGACAAACCCGTATAGCGAATGGTCATCGATAAGTGTCAAATAATATCGATATCCATTTCGAGTCGCGGTACTGAAGGGACCACATGCATCGGTGTGTATTAAGTCAATAATACCTTCGCATCTAGTAACCTTGTTACGGAAAGGCATCCTAGTCATTTTACCACGAATACAATGTTCACAGGTAGATAAAGATTGAACCTGTAGAAAATCTAAAGGTCCATCCTTTATCAATCTATTAATCCTATCAACAGATAAATGACCAAGCCTTTGATGCCAAATCATGTTTGAATGATTTTTATTATTCCTGGACCTTTTAGGATTTTTTTAGTGGTTGTAACATTCATGACATGCTCATTAATGCACAATTCATAGAGTCCTCCAGAAGTCAAAATACCATCTGCAATATATTTATCATAATGATTTATGACTAATTTATTACAGAACAGGAATGAATATCCACTTCTAACTAGCTTAGATATAGATATTAAGTTCCTCTTGACTTCAGGTACATAAAGACACTCTTTAAGTACTATGACTCTACTACTAGATAATGATAGCCAACAAGTCCCGACGGCGACTGCTGCAACACTTGTATTAGATCCCATCTGGATGAAGATCTCCCCTTCTTCGAGTTTTCTAGTTTCCTGAAACAAATGCAACGAATTGCATACATGAACAGAAGCATCAGAATCAACAACCCAACTTCCTTCTCGTCCTACGAGAAAGCTGGCTTCAATGATCAAAGTATATTTCATACCTGCTGGGGCTTTACCTTTGTCGATCGACTTCAGGTAATCCGGGCAATTACGCCTCCAGTACACCGGCTTCTTGCAGTGGTGATAGACGTCGGTTTTCTTCGACACCATTAAAGTGGATGCATTAGAAGAAGAGCCAACACTTTGTCCCTTCTTCTTTCTCTTCTGGGCCGGGCCCTTCCGAGAACCATGCTTCCGACCGCGCTTCCCTTTGACCTGTGCAACCATTGCACTGTCAGTGGGACCATCCTTCTTCATCACGTCCTCTGCGGACTTTAATGCAGCAAGGAGAGCAGCACTTGTCAATTCCAACTTCTTCATGTGGAATGACACCACAAAGTTATTGAAAGATTTGGGCAACGACAGCAGAATGAAGTCAGCTTGCATGTCTGCATCCATCGTTGCTCCAAGAGTCTCCAGCTCCGACAAGTACCCAAACATTTTGAGTACATGTTCACGGACCGAAGTCCCTTCCTGCATCTTGCAGCGAATGAGGTCTTTCATAACATTGTACCGCTGGGTGCGGTTAATGTCACCAAACATATCTTTTAGGTTCTGTATGATCTCGTGGCAAGTACTCTCATCTCCACATGTTGTTTCTGAAGAACATTGGAGAGAGAACCCAAGATAAGCATCTAGCCAAGACATGATCCTCATCATACTTGTCATTGTATGCTTTATATTCCTTAGATTTAGGGGTTTCAAGCTTGTTTTCAGAGAGCACATAACTGATGCGCTCTGCAGAGAGAACAAGCTCCAAATTACGAATCCAATCCGAGTAATTTGGTCCGGTCAATTGGTTGACCTCCAGAAGCCTGCTATGTAGGTTCATGGATTTCATTTTCTGAAATTGAGAATGCACAATATTAGAACATATAATCATATATTCAATTTAGTTTTATTTGATTAAGGCATTTTAAATCAAATTAGTCTTGCTATGTCAACTATGAAAGTTTATTCCCTTATTCACTTTCAAAGTAGGAGATATACTTACCGATATATCTCAAGCAAGAACTGGGATCTCCTCTTTACCTTTGTCATATCCCAATAATATGAGAACTTATGACTCCAATAAAGAGAAGTGGGAACACATTCCGCCTTGCAAGTCCAACTTGCATTTTCCCAATTCGGTCTTTAATGCCCGAGCCAACCACCCCTAAGGTGATGTTGACCCGTCATTAATTTAACCAACCGTCAACAGGAATACAACTCGCTATGCGCAATCCAATATCGCCCAAATAATATGAGGACTCGATATTGGGGTCACTACGCATACGTCCTTACTCTTTCGAGAAGAGACAAGCCCGATCCAAATGGATCATATGCAGGAGCTACCACTTCGGACAGGCGTCTCCTACACATAATATCTAGCGACGAAACCCTTCGCCTTGACGGGAGACCATGGATGTCACTTATGTGATCCTCCACCTCTTATTCAAATTCTAATTAATTAACATGAATCATATTCATATAATTAGTTCATCCAAGGGAATTATTGACTCTAATCATATTAGAGTATTCTAATTGGACATAATTAATTCAATCATATTAAATTAATTATCAATCCAATTTAATCAATCAAACTTGAATGTCTTACTTGAATATATATATGGTTTTATTCTCAAAGTACGTATTAATTCGTATTTTAATAATTAGAAAAATACATCTTAATCCCTTGGACATTATCCCGGCCCTACCCGCTGTCATGGCCAGTACCGACGGAAGTGGGACGGACCACATACGTTGCAACCCGCCACCCCAGCGATCCCCGACTCGACACCATATCCGCCTCGGGAAAGGATAATGCCAAATTGATTAATTTGTACTTGAGATGATCATCGGTTATTCAACCGAGATTGTACTATACAGTAATAAACAAAACATTTTTGATTATAAGAAAATTTGCTAGACAAATTCCCAAATCCTATTCAAGCATCAAGTTTGAAGATTGTGGTTTCAATGATGATTTAGATCAAATCTAATCAATCAATTGGTTGGGGCCAAGTCAATTAGGCAAATAATCATGTTCCAATATTTCACAAATATTTTTCAAGATTATTTCACGAAATTAACAATTAATTTCACTAATTGACAAACACTTGGTTCTAGATTAGGAATGTAATTTTAGTAATGACCCCTACTCACTAAAATTAACATAACTCAATCAATTACAAATTAGACAAACACAATTTCCATTGATAACTTGATTTAGGACAGAAGCCAAGTGATGTTTCACGCATTTCGAGGCAGATGATAGCAGTAATTAACTCTTTAATCATGTTAAAATCTATTGTACCCGCAACAGTGCATACATGTTCATTAAAACATCAATATCTTGAGCATACGAAATCCAATTTACGCAAACTCAGATCCTATGGTTTTCTTATTTAATGGAGAACAAAATCCAAGTACTAAATTCATGTTCAAACAATTTAAACAGTGCCGAATTTATTTACTAAACAGATCTGCGAAATCAAATGCGATAAAACTTTCGTGACCTAAACGAACCCAAGTCGTCCTCGGTTTTTCGAATCATATTCGAAACCGTCGACCTAAGGCTCTGATACCACTTGAAAGATATGGAGAAATTTTCAAGCGCATCACGGAAGCGTTATCGTCATATCGGATACGACGAAGAACGACTAGTCGCACTAGTTGTTCGGTGCAGCGGGATTTAAAAAATTTTTATCCGATGAAACCACATGATCCGAGAACCATTCTCAAATCGTTTCATCTATAACCACAGCAAGTATAATGCAATACCTTTTGAAGCGTGGTTGATCAAGTCTCTAAGAGAAGAGACCTCCTGTCTCAAGTCCGATCATCGGAGTAACGGCTTGCGAGCGCGGGGATGAGTCGCGGTGTCCTCGCAATCCAAGTTGATCCAAGCGCGGTTGCTCCTGATCTCGTCACACGAGATCAAACATCTCCTTCATGAGTGAAGCACTCCAAGTAGACGAAGAACCGCAGAGCGTCGAAGCGGCAGCACGATGGCGCGGGCGTCGACGATTCTCTCCACCAAGGTATGGTGGACGGACACCAAGAAGAGAGGGAGAGAGGGTTGTCGAGTATGGAGAAATAGAGAGAGAGATGTGTGCTACAATAGCATGTAAAGAGAGAGCATGGTATGCCTCTCTATGTATTGGGTTTTGGGATCCATGGATCTCAATCCATGGGACATATAAAATCAGTGGATGAGATTGATTTATGTCAATCCAATGGTCAAGATTGTTGTTGGTAAAACCAACAACTAGTGATTTAATTTTGATTAAATATATTTGATAAATCAAATATATATTAATACCAAATTAAACCAACCAAATAAGGAGAGAGAGAGATAACAAAGGAGATCCACCTTCCCCTTTGGAGGGAGGTGACAGCCACCAATCCCACAAGGGATTTGGTGCCGCCCCCTCCTTTCCTAATGGGCGGGCAATCTCATGGATTCCCATGAGATTGCACATCTCCTTGTTTTTCTCTCAACTTAATTTCCAACAATTATTTGTTGGTATTTTTTTCACCAAAAATAATTCTCAATTATTTTAGGAATATTGCAATCTTGACATTGGAAAATTGTGAATCATAGTTACAAACCAAAACTAAATGTAATTTACATTTTCAATTAATTAGACAATGTGTATCCAATACACATTAATAATTAATCTACAAATATAAATTATAATTACCTCTCTCTAATACATTACAAATCACATTTATAACATATTAGGAATAATTGGATATTACTATCCACATTATTCTTATCCATAATAATTAAATCACATTTAATTATATTGGATAATCTCTCATACTTCATGATAATTAAATCGTATTTAATTATCAATTTCTCATTGCTTAGATCATATGGAATTATTCTTAAACCATTTAAGAACAATGTTATTACTCCTTAGATACTTGGAGATAAGGACCGGGCGATTGTATTGTTCCACGTATAGTGAATTGGATATTGAGATCATATCTCAATTCCAGATCCCATGGACCTCTCATAGATGCTTGACTAAGTCAAGACCGTAAACCTAATCTTCTCATTGTATCTGAATCTCATTCAGATCAATGTCCAGTATATGGACTAAGATTAGTCACTTCTCTAATGAGAGGAGTCACTAAAATCTAGACCTGTTTCATTACTTCCTCGGTATGGAAGCGTCATGGTTATACAATCGTTTATGATCAAATCACCCTTCAGGTATTCCCAATACCTGCACATCCTGCATACTGGAAGACTTATGATCATCATGAAGATATAGATCACTTTTATACTGTCATCTTCATAGTCTGATCATCAAGTTTCTCAATCTTGGTCCTTGGGATATGGTATAGATCATATGCTTTCACAAAGCATATATCTTATCTTCAAATTCATATCATGCTTCTAAAGCGTGAAGACCATGCATGGAATTTGGTCAATCCCAATACCTCATCAGTGAGCTCATGTCTCCCGGTTCACAAGTGAACCTGTATGATCCCTTTGAGAGATCATATTACTCATATGCCCTTACATGCACACCAGCTCGCCGGTATATAGACCTTGGTTAGGTCATCAACTTATTAATCTGCCAAATGTACATACTCAGACATATAGCAATTCATCTGTCTCTGGTCAGAGGATGTTTGCCTGTGATGTGACAGTATTCATCATAGGACTTTGATTATCTCGATTTCGTGAAGTCAACTCATTGACTCAACTAATATGATACCTCCGAATCAATATTCCCATGCAGAGGACATGCATCAAGAGGTCGATCAGATATCAGTCTAATGAGATAGGATTGCCATCTCCTACTCAGACTGGAGATCACTACTTGTCAGTCATTGATGATGCTTGATGAGTCCTCTATCTAACTCCTTGGATAATCATCCAAGCATCAGCCTCTATGATTCAATCAATGAATCAACAGTTGTATGATTATCAAGTTGGCCATGGTACATAACCCATATTGTACAGAGGTACCTTATAGTGCATTCATTTATTCAATATCAGAAAGGGAGTGAAACATAATCAATAACTTTTATTGATAAATCATTAATTACAATAACATGTATTGTAGGAATTGTTCGCCTCGGGCTGACAAACACAAAGCCCTTCCATTTACCTTGGGTGGAAAAGCCGATTATTGGGTGAAGAATCTTGGAATCACCGTCACCACTTATGCCCAGTTCAAGGACCTATTTCTGAAGAAGTTTTACCCGTTGAGTAGAACTAACATGATGAGGACGTGCATTACGAGTTCTTCCCAATTACCCCATGAAGCCTTTTGTGATGCTTCAGAAAGATTCAAGGACATCCGGCAGAAGTGTCCCTATCATGGATTAGATGACAACATCTTGGTCCAGTCATTCTTTATTGGTCTCAACCCTGAGATGTAGGATTTACTGAGCGCTGCATGTGGAGGCAGCTATACATCATGAGGAGCAGATACCGTCTGGAGGGTATTCGAGCAGAGGGCTGTAACTAGCCGCTCACATATGGCCAGCGGGGCCTATACACCATCCCCCTGTTCACTCTCACTTGGAGGGGGAAATCAGAGTTAGTCAGTCTCTCTCAGGACGTGATCCCTAGCATGGGACTCCTTGCTGACAAGCTTACTGTAGTCAAGAGGATTGATAGGAGAATTGATGAATTGGACCAGAGCGTCTCCAAGATTCCAAAACAAATGGAGGAGTTGACTGATAGGGTATCTATGATAAAGATACCTGCCGTGACTGCACCCTCTACTCCCATATACTGAGTTCACCATATTCAGGAGTAGTTAGTGTTAGGGAAAACCCAGCCGTGGGAGAAGGACCAATCCTACACCCATTCTTTCCAGTAGCCACCTCCATTAGAAGAGACAATTCAGGAGGAGCCTCCACCGGTTTGGGAGGTGAATGGAGTATGGTATACTCAGGACCCTGCCAGGCAAGGAAGTACAGGAGACCGACAAGGAAGTACAGGAGACCGACAGATCTACCAGCGTACCCCGTCCTTTCACAACACCGCATTCACCTCTGCACCACCTCCTTCACAACAGAGCCCTGGATTTCATCCACCCCAGCAGCAGCAGCAGTAGTACCAGCACTATGGCCGACAGGGTCATTAACAGACGGGTCAGTAGGGCCCGCAACCCCAGCAGCAGCAGCAGAGGCAGTACTCTGGTCAACAGGGCCAGTCTTCCCGTTCTTCTTCCCAGTCTTATCCATTTCCTTCTTCATCTATTCCCGTGGATATACAACAGCAGATACTCGACGAGCTCCGTTCCTACATGAACGAAATTCATGACTTGCGGGTGGATGTCAACCGCCTGTCCAGATGGCGAGATGAGCAGACTGCACCCTCTACCTCTAACCCAGCCCAAGTTTAGGCTAACCCCAATAGCCTGAACCAATCTAGTTCTCAGTAGAACTTTGGTCAGGTATACTATTCAACATCTAATAGATCTGAACATGAGATTATTTCGTGTGACGTGTCTAACCACATGACACTCAGGAGCGAAAGGACCGTGACCGTAGTTGACCGGGCGAGGGATACGAGGAGGGGCATATCTGGAGCTCTACCTGAGGAGTCTTCAGAGGGCGAGGAGGAGAGGCATCATATTTCGGAGTCCCATCAACACCATTCAAGGATAGCTACTCAAGGCTTCTGAGTCTACGAAGGACCTTGCATCTCCGGTTGTGGCGGATACCACTCCATCTTCTATTCCACAATCTATAGTAGATAGATTTGATTTCGATCCCATGTTGTGTCAAAAATATTCATGTATGAAGAACCATGTTTCCGTTAATGCAAAGAATGATCTTTCAGTTCATGATTCAGATTCTTCATCCTATGTTTCCTTAGCTTCAATCCCTTTCCCCCGTGCTCTTACGGTAGGAAAGCGCATCAAAAAGATTCAGAAAGATGACCCCAATATGGCACGGTTTTGTAAATAAAATATCACAGTTAAGGTGCCATTTGATGAATATGTGGCTAACCGTCCTGCACTCCAAAAATACCTTAAGGTGAGATGCACACCTACAAGGGTTAGTAGGAAGAAAGATAACCGAAATATAAAGACACATGTCTTATCAGTAGCCACAACCTATTGTCTCAAGAATCAGACTTTGCCAAGGAAAAAGAGAGACATGGGTGCTCACTATGTGGAGATTCGTATTGACGACATTGTGTTTACACGCACACTCTTAGATAACGGTTCTTCAATCAACTTACTTCCCTTAGCCCTATATTTGAAATTGGAGTTGGGATCACTTTGCAAATCTAGAGCTTTACTCCAATTTGCAGATTGTTCAGTGAAGAGACCTAAGGGAGAAGTGAAGAACGTCGTTATCTCGATTGAGGGGCAGAACTATCAAGTTGATTTCATAGTCTTGGACAAGGAGACCCCCATTCATTGGAGAGAATCTCAGATCATTCTCGGGTGGCCCTTCCTTAGGATCGCGGGTGCAGCTTTCGATTATGGTACGGGAATGATGAAGTTTCATTCTCCAGGCAGAGAAGTGAACCTTGGGATGAAGCAAACCAAGTGTCAGCAACATGATTCGGAGAGCTGCACAGAGTACTCATCTTCAGAGGCAGATTGCAGTATGATTAGCGCAGTTGGGATTTGGTGATAGAATCCTTCAGGATAGAGTGATTCCCTTTCATCTAGAAAGGGCATAGTGGATGATGCAGTTTGTCAGGTGTTGACTGATCTTATGGGAGATGCATCTACCAATCCCCATGATGACATAGAGATTCATCTGGATCTGTCAGTTCCATCCCCTTCGGAACGATCATGGGACATAGATGATGAGTCGGACGTGGCTTCGGCCGAACTACCGCGTTTCTTTAGCGATACGACTCCTTTTACTTCTGAGTTGGTGGCGAGTACTACTACTCAGCTTAACCCACCTTCATGTAGCACAGAAGCAGATTCAGATTCAGTTCACCCAGATCTGCTTGATGATACCACATTGCCAGAACTGAAATCACTACCTCCTACACTCATGAATGCCTTTCTTGCGAGATCCAAAGAGAGATATCCTATCATCATTAGCTCAAACTTAACTTTAGAACATGATTCTAGGTTGTTAGAAGTATTAGAGAGGAACAGCAAAGCAATAGGCTGGACAGTGTCGGAACTCGTGGGGATCAACCCCGCTCTCTGCTCGCACCACATTTTTACTGAGGATAATGTGAGACCTTCCTGTGAGTTCCAAAGGAGACTTAACCCCAATCTACGGGAAGTGGTGAAGAAAGAGATTGAGAAATGATGCAAAGCAGAGTTTATATACCCTATTTCTGACTCCAAGTGGGTGGCTGACGAGTCCGGATATGCGACTTTTAAGAAGTTGTTTTTATCGTGTTGTGCGTTGTAGGCGGCAATCGGAAACGGTCAAGAAAATACCACAAATGATTTATTCAATTTTTAAAACGTGGTTTTATGTTTATTTTACTTGGGCAAGTCCCAAGGTTGATCACAAGGAGGCAAAGGAACAACCTAGAATTAAGTCTATCAAAGTTCGTGTTCGGTTTTCGAGGCGGTTTTTTTTGGAATTTTAAATACAATAAAGGATGCAAAATGCAAATTTGGCCTTATTTTAGGGACTAAAATGTAAATTACGTTCAAATGATGTCCGAAAAATACGAAACTTGGCCACAATGTAAACTGTAATGAAATGGATGCACTGTAATTTTTTTTGGAATTTTTGGATGCAATATGAATTTTTTATGGATTTTTAAATGCAAACAAAATGAATTTCAATATTTATATTTAATAAATATCAAACCTACTTATTTTCAAGAATCAAAATTATCTGAGATCTATCACTAGGTGACGGATCTCAGAAAAATCCTAAACCTGGAAAATGTGGGGTTTAATGTCTATTAAAACTTAAATACTAAAATGTGCAAAATGATTTTTACAGGACAAAATATGCATGCAAATTCAATTCTTTTTGGGCACAATGTTAAGAATAATTAACTCTACAAGATGTGATTTTTCAAGAATTTTTAGAGCAATGGTTAATTAACTGTGAATTTCAGAGCAAGAGATGGGTAAAATACGCCAGTTTTCATAAAACAATTATTTATTAATTAACCGTCCGTCACAAAAATACCCACAACATGTCAAAGCGTAGAGGATCAATTAACCAACATCATGCAATTTTTGGATTAAGAAAATAATGTAGATAAGATGTTCGAAACACAATAGGAATGCAGGGGTACAGATGCAAATAATTAAATAAAATATAAAAGCTGCAGGGGGGCTTAAGAGCAATTACCAATAAAACCAGGGTCTCTCTGCAATTTTTCCAAGGGAGCACGTGCGTCGCACGTGCCCCTTGGATGGCGGGGGCTGCTGTGCGAATAAGGGATCTCCGGGGGGGCTTCCAGCAATTTCCCCCTCAGTCACGTGCGGGGCACGTGACTTGAGGTTGCGTGAGCCTGACGTTCCCCCGCCCTCACGCGCGCTGCGCGTGGCGGGGGTCTCGGGCTTTGGGCCCGGCCGATGGCGGGGAAGAGGCGGACGGCGGTGGTGATGGCCGAGTCGTGGCCGAATCGCGGAGCTCCGGTGGTGGCGAAGATGCACGGAGAACCACCGCCTTCTTCGGTGGTTACGCGCCTCGGCAGTGGCGCGCGATGGGGCCGGTGGCGTCGAAGGAGGAGCGGGGCTGCCGGTGGACGTCGGAGTTCGCAACAGCTGGAAGTTGATGACGATGGCGGAGTTGGCGTCTGGTGGTGACGCTGTTGTCGGAGTAGTCGAGGCG
Organism: Ottelia alismoides; assembly: GCA_037367405.1. Classification (NCBI taxonomy): domain Eukaryota; kingdom Viridiplantae; phylum Streptophyta; class Magnoliopsida; order Alismatales; family Hydrocharitaceae; genus Ottelia; species Ottelia alismoides. The sequence goes on along the minus strand of JAZKJV010011773.1, from coordinate 52,536 downwards.
TGAGGGTGGCAGGTGAAGATGAGGCGAGCGGCGTTGAACGGCGGTGTAGAGGTTGAAGGCGGAGGAGCTCCAGGCGGTAGGCGGAGAAGGGTCGCTCCAGGAGGCATTGGATGGTGGCGGTGGAGCGATGTCGTCGAGGTGACGGCGGAAGGCGTGATGTCGGTGAAGGGCTGGTGAAGAAGATGAAGCGGAGTAATGGTGTCGTAGGAGTGGCCGAAGCGCAGTCGATGGAGGTTGGCGTGTCGGCCGTCACTGTCGTTGGCCGGCGAGGATGCGCGGTGGAGTCGGACGGTGGTAGCGGCGAGGCGGCGTAGACAGCGAAAGAGAGAGATAGAGAGAGAGGGAGAGAGAGAGAGGGTATACCTGGAAGAAGATCGGCTCGACGGCGTTGGCGAGGCCGGAGCGAGCAGCGGCGCTCGGGGCGGAGCTGCGACGAGGTCTGAAGACCTCTGATCACGCCGATGGAGGGGCTCGCCGGTCCTGTCACTACCGGAGAGGAGGTTCGAAGGGATTAAACGGCGGATGAAGTGCGACGTCGGAGGGGGCTGCGGTTAAATAGGTGGAGAGGGTGCCGGAGATGGAAGGTCCTGGGTGATTGGAGTCGACGCGATTTGAGGGCGGCGGCGAGATTCGAGGGGGATCAGGGGCGATGCGAGGCGACGCGAGATCCGCGGAGGGGCGGAGATGGAGATCTGAAGGGGATGCGATTGGCGCCGGCGATTGGAGCGAGATTCGCGGCAAAATTTGCGGGGGCGGCGCGGCTGATTTGGGAAAGGGGAAGGGCGGAGGAAGGAGACGCATAGGCGCCGTCCGATCGCGTTTGATCGGACGGTGCCCGTTGCGCCACGTGGCGGCACAAGGCGAGAGGCGGAGGCACGTGCGGAGCACGTGCCTGGGGAGGCACGTGCGACACACGTGCGGGGTTTTTTTTATTATTTTTTTTATTTTTTTATTTATTTATTTTATAATGTTTTTTTATTAAAACGAATATAAATAACGTCCAAAAAAGGTTGACACGTGGCGGCCTCTGGGGCTGCCACGTGTCAGTACCAGAAAATTCAGAAAATAATTATCTTGTAAAATCAAAAATAAATAGTAAATGACCTCGGATCGAAAAACTTCCTTCACGAAAAATGCTCGTCTCGACGAGATCTACAACTTTCATGAAGACATCACCACCAAAATCGGTCAAATGTAAAAAGTGAATTTTTGGGGTATCCTATGTACATAGAATACCTTGATTTTTGGGTTTTATAATTTTTATGTTCTTTTTTTTGATCAGATAAAAATCTGGAAAAATTACGGTAAAATCAGAGATAAATAAAGACACTTAATTCTAATTTTTTTGGATTTTTATTGATTAGGAACATATATACATAAAATACAAGGTCAAAAACCGCGAAAATATACAATGTACAAAAGAGGCCCAAAACCCAACTTTCACATACGAGCTCCGATTCACTTGAACTTGGTCTTGTTTTGAAGGTAATTGAATGCACATTAGTTCAAAAGTGAGTAGGATTAAATCGGACACTGGATGGAGAAGATATGTGGCTTTTAGTCCGAAAATCCGGAAATTAGGGTTTGGGTTTTTGGTCCACTTATTTGGGTTAGTTATTTTTTTTTTGTATTTTTCCTTTATGCATGTTAGTGATATGTACACAGTGGAAGTGGTTTTGAGTTATTCGGAGTTAGCATGAATGAGTTAACAATCCGGGAAGTTAGGTTTATTTACAGGTCATTATGGCTTGGATTTTTGGCTTCTTATTTTGTGCAGATTTTTGTGCTAAAATGCAATTCTTATGAAATCATGCACTAATGCTAATTATGCAGAATAGATGCAGGAATGCGGTTGATTCTTAGGGATTTGAGCTTAATAAATGAGATTTAGAGTGATGAATACGAGATTCATCATCTCCCTATACTTAAACCATGCTCGTCCCTGAGCATCAAAAAGAAATGCCATGAGGTGAAATGAGATTGGGTTCCATACCAAGACCATGAGCTGAAGGTGAAAGTAAGCCTAAACTTAACCTTTGGATTATTTGTGTGTCGGAACTTCTGTGAGACTTAGAATTTTAAAATCAGCAGCCCTCAAGTTCTACACATCATTGCTACAGTTTCGGCTCAGAAGTCATCTTAGATCAATCATCTTCCCAAAGTATACTCTTTAAACATTGAATAACCGACTCTTGTGTGTGAAAGGTTTTTAGCTCTTCCCACTCAGAATGCCGGACTACTGCATAAGCCTCCTCTCCAATAACTCGTCCTCGGGGAGTCAGGTATTTCCTTCTAAGGTCTGTCGTGCTGTGTTCACAATCGAATTGGGGGGAGAAGTTAGAAGAATGAGAAAAGAACTGGAGGGTGATTAGTGTAGTTCACCTCTCCTTGTGAAGCTGGCCAGTGTAGCCGAGTCTCCACCAAGATCTGCAGGTTCTTGAAGCTTGGACCCTTTGGTCAGATTTTATTTGGTAGTTGCTTCTTTGTATTTGGAATTTTTGGTGGTTCTGCTTGGATCTTGTTTTGCCCCTACGGATATAGCATCTTTTGTTTCCGTACATTTTTTGGGGTCTTAGAAAAAATTGTGCCCAGCCGTCCATCCCTTTTCCGAAGCTTTATTTCAACCCGTACTCCGGTCTTTAGATTTCCACGCTACCAGAAAAGAAACTCACACAGTCTTCCAACAAATGTTTGAGTTGAGCTAAGTGCATTGTGCGAGAGTACAAATTAATTCCTTATTCCAGAGTTGTACCCAGAATGAAGAGACCAGGTTAGACACTAAGAGTGAAATTCTGTGTATTGTTATGTGGAACTCAAAGAATTAAGTCAAAGACCTGAAGACTCTAAAATCCTATTTCTCGGTGAAGTTCCTCTGAAAATTAGGTTGATTAAGGTTAAGTCCAGATCACTCTCGGTTTCGGCTCATAATTCGGTTCAGAACCCAATGACTTTTCACGTATGCAAATGAATGTAATGCTGGATGAAGTGCCGGTGTGTGAAATGCAAACACAGTTTTTTTTATGCAAAAATGAATAAGAAGCCATTTTACAAAAATTTTGGGCAAAGTCAGAATTTTGGGCCAAGTCAGTGCTGGTAGCAAAACAATTTTTTTTTCAGAAGACCCACCCCGTAAATACATATAGACTTATGCGCAAGTACGAGGTATGACTAAAATATATACATAGTATATATACAGACCCCCCTATACTTAGCGAGTGCTGTGTCCCCAGAGCACAAGAAGCGTAATGAAGACATAGCTCGGGCTAAGCATAAGAGAGTAAAATTATACACGGTTTCGCCCCCCTATACTTAGACTGAGAATAGTCTAAGTATAGAAGAAGAGCGCAAAAAGAGGCGGACAGGATCTGTAAATGAGGAGAGTATAAACAGATGGGTGGCGATTCCCCCTATACTTAGGCTTTGTCAGCCTAAGTATAGAAGAAGGAGTGATATGGAGTGATCGAGAGGTCGGATTATGATGAGGGAAATGGTATATACAGATGGCATCGGTCCCCCCTATACTTAGGCCTTGGCCTAAGTAGAGGAAGAAGTTGTACAAGAAGACCGATGTGGTCGGGAGGGAGGGAGGGTCTGATCTGATATATCGTCAATGTCCTTGCTCTGTGTGAAATAGATGACCTCAACTTGCATTGTATGTTCTTTGGATGATTCTATGTATGGCTTCAGTAATTGTCCATTCACTGAGAAAGGTTGTGCGTCATCTTTGAGTTCTGCAATGTCCACACTTCCATTGGTATGCACATCAATGACAACATAGGGACCCGTCCATTTCGATTTCAGCTTCCCATGAAAAATCTTTAATCGTGCATTAAACAACCATACTTTCTGCCCAGGGACAAAGGTTTTATCTCGAATGTGTCTATCATGCCATTTCTTGACCTTGTCCTTATAAATCACACTGTTGTCATATGCTCGGTTTCGGATTTCAATTAGCTCATTCAGATTTAGGTCGCGACATAATTTCCCAAGGTGACAACTCCAGTTCAACTTTTTGATTGCCCATTCAGATTTGTGAATCAGTTCTGCAGGCAGATGGCAAGGTTTGCCATAGATCATCCTGAAAGGTGAAGTGCCGAGTGGTGTTTTATAAGCTGTCCTATAGGCCCAAAGGACTTGATCCAACAGTTTTGACCAATCCTTCCTATCTGGACGAACCAACTTTTGAAGTATACTCTTCACTTCTCTATTAGAAACTTCTGCCATGCCATTAGATTGAGGATTAAGGGTTGGCTATTCTATGTTCAAATTTGTACTCCTTAGCCAAAGATCTCATTTCCCTGTTCACAAAGTGGCTACCTCCATCAGAAATCAAAACTTTTGGTATCCCGAACCTTGCAATGATATTATCCTTGATAAACTTACAGACGGTTTTGCTGTCTGCGGTTCGGGTCGGAATAGCCTCTACCCATCTAGACAAATAATCAACCGCTAACAAGATGTACTCAAATCCATTGCTGTTGGGAAAGGGACCCATAAAATCAATCCCCCATGCATCAAAAACATCACAGAAAATCATTGGTTGCATGGGCATTTCATCTCTATACCCAACGGTCCCTCCCATCCTTTGACAAATCGGGCAAGACCGTACAAAATCATTAGCATCACGAAATAAGGTCTGCCAGTAAAATCCACATTGGAGTACCTTGTGTGCGGTTCTCTTTCCCGAATGGTGCCCTCCAGCCTCGAGAGTGTGACAATATGTGAGGACACTTTGGTATTCTTCCTGAGGAATACATCTTCTCCAGACACAATCCGCTCCTTCATAGAAAAGGAAAGGATCGTCCCAATGGTATTTTCTTGAATCCGACTTTAGTTTTTCAATCATTTTCTATGTCCAACCCGATGGAACCTTCTTGGAGACAAGATAGTTCACGATGTTGGAATACCATGGGGTTGAATCAATAGTGCAAACAGATTCGTCTGGAAAAGTCTCCTTAATAGGTCCAGTATCAGGATAATCATTTTTCTCAATTCGGGAAAGGTGATCAGCAACAACATTCTTTATTCCAGATTTATCTTTGATCTCCAAATTAAATTCCTGGATTAACAAAATCCACCTCAAAAGTCGTGCCTTGGCATCTTTCTTATCCATGAGGTATCTAATTGCAGTATGATCCGTGAAAATTGTCACCTTGGAGCCCAATATATAAGATCTGAATTTTTCAAGGGCCCAAACAACCGCGAGCATTTCCTTTTCAGTCACTGTATAATTTTTCTGTGCAGGATCCAATACTTTGCTCGCGTAGTGAATCGCATAAGGGATTCCATCCCGTCTTTGTCCAAGCACAGCTCCGACCGCAAAATCCGATGCATCAGTCATGATCTCAAAGGGAAGAGACCAGTCCGGAGCTTGTAATATCGGCGATTCACAGATCTTCTTTTTCAGGAGCTCGAAGGCCTCAAGACACTTGTGATTTACAATAAACTCTGTGTCTTTTCCTAAGAGCTCAGTCAGTGGGCGGGCGTTCTTTGAAAAATCAGGGATAAATCTTCGATAAAATCCAACATGCCTTAGAAAGGACCGCACTGACTTGACGTTGGTTGGTGGCTCAAGTTTCTTGATCACATCCACCTTGGCAGGGTCGACCTCCATTCCCTTTCTGGAGATGACATGCCCCAACACGATACCCTCAGTCACCATAAAGTGACTTTTCTCCCAAGAAAGTACCAAATTAACTTCCCTGCATCTTTGGAGGACTCGGTCCAAGTGCGCTAAACATGTATCAAATGAATCACCATGGACCGAGAAGTCATCCATGAAGACTTCCAGGAAATCACCCACCATCTCGGCAAATACGGCAATCATGCACCGCTGAAATGTGCCCGGGGCATTACAAAGCCCAAATGGCATGCGCTTGAAAGCGTAAGTACCGAAGGGACATGTAAATGTGGTTTTTTCCTGATCCTCGGGAGCAATAGCTACCTGATTGTAGCCAGAGTACCCATCAAGAAAACAGAAGAATGCTTTCCCTGCGAGTCTCTCCAAGATTTGATCAATAAATGGCAGTGGAAAGTAATCTTTCTTGGTCGCAGCATTCAGGCGCCTGTAATCGACACAGACACGCCAGGACGTGGGTACCCGGGTCGCGATCTCAACTCCTTCCTCGTTGGTGACCATCTGGATTCCCGACTTCTTCGGGACGACATGAAGGGGGGCCACCCACTTGGAGTCAGAAATGGGGTATATGAAACCTGCTTTGCACCATTTCTCTATCTCTTTCTTAACCACTTCCCGAAGATTGGGGTTTAATCTTCGCTGAAATTCACGAGAAGGCCTTGCATTATCCTCGACATAAATTTGGTGCGAGCAGAGAGCAGGGTTGATTCCGACGAGATCCGACACAGTCCAACCGATGGCTTTTCGATTTCGCTCAAGGACTTCTAGAAGCTTAGATTCTTGATCCAAGGTTAATAATGAGCTAATGATCACAGGGAATTTATTTTTAGGTCCATTGAGAAATGCGTACTTCAGGGTGGGAGGGAGGGGTTTCAGCTCTGGCAGATCTACATCATCAATCAAATCTGGATGAATGTCTTTTAAGTCTGGGTCAGTGATTTTTGGTGGTGGATCATTCTGTGATATGCTAGCCACAGATCTTGAAAGAAGGTGAGTCGGATCGCAAAAGTAGTGTGGTAATTCAGCTAAAACCGCGTCCAACTCTTCATTGATTTTTCTCGAAGAGGATGGAATGGACCAATCCGAAAGGAGTTCGGTATCCAGGTGTTCAGATTTGTCAGGTAAAAGATCACACATTGTATGGCGCGTTGTTTCGTCCTCTGATGCGATGGTATCCATGTGAAGATCTGGCAGTTGGTCCCAAGGTCCGGTATTGTTGATCAGATTACACTCAGATGTTTCAGCCTCTTCAGTGGTGGATTCGGAATCGGGTCTTTGCCATTTGGTTTGTCTCATTTCCAGATCCACTTCTCTGTCTAGGGAGCGGAATTTCATCATTCCAGTGCCGTAATCGAATACAGCCTTGGCGGTTCTTAAGAATGGTCTTCCCAAAATGATCTGCGACTCTTTCCAATGGTTCGGGGTCTCCATGTCAAGGACGGTGAAGTCCACTTTGTATTCTGTACCCTCAACCATAATGATAACATTTTTCACTTCTCCCTTAGGTCTTTTAGTAGATTTGTCAGCGAATTGGAGTATAGATAGCGATTTCTGAAGAGGTCCTAACTCCAATCGGTAATATAAGGCCAAGGGAAGAAGATTAATGGAAGAACCATTGTCAAGAAGTGTACGTGCGAATGCGATACCGCCAATGCGGCTTTCCACATAATGCGCACCCAGATCTCTTTTCTTTCTTGGTAAATGCTGGTTTCTCACGCATTTGGTAGTGGCCACTGTCAGAACATGAGTCTCCACAAATTGGTTTGTTTTCTTTGTGCGGGTCCGGGTAGGAGTACATTTAATTTTTAGGTACTTCTGGAATGCAGGGTTACTGGCCACATATTGATCAAAGGGCACTTTCACGGTGATGTTTTGTTGACAAAATTTTTCCATCACTGGGTCACTCTGGATAGTTTTCTTTTGTCTTCCCTTCTTAAGCGCATGGGGAAAAGGAATGGAAGCATTTGAGACAGGAGAGAGATATCCAGAATTATAACTAAGAGCATCTTTATTGAATTTGGAGTTCTTATTACAATGATAATGTTCTGGATTATCATCATGTTGCTGAAATAATGACAAAGGTGTTTTCGCAGCAACCAGAGGTTCAAGGTCCTCTTTATTCTCCATAGATGCTTTTCCCTTCCTTCGGGCAGAAATCCTTGGGTGTCCTTCGTCTTCATCCTCAGAAGTATCCTCCGGTTGATCTTATGAGTCAGCTTCCTTTGTTCGGTCAGGTACGACCACGGTCCTTCTGCTCCTAAGGGACATGGCATTGATATTGTTAAACGAAAGGGTCTCGTGTTCAGATGTGGAAAAGTCTGAGTAATATACCTGATTGTTGTGTTGAGATGATTGCGATTTGTTCAAGCTATTGGGGTTAGCTTGAACTTGAGCGGGAATGGCTGTGACAGGTGCAGTGTGTTCCTCCTTCCAACGGGATAGACGATTAACATCTACCGTAGGTCGTACAGTTCACTCCGGAAGCTGCGAATTTCCTCCAGCATTTGTCTTTGGATATCAATCGAGTCATCTGGAGGTTTGGATGATCGAGATGCTTGATTTGGAGCTTGATATTGCTGACGATGTTGTTGAGGCTGGGTCTGACGGTCGTGTGGCTGCTGCTGCCTTGAGGGCTGATTGTGTTGTGGAGCGGCATTGTATGAGTTGGGTGGATGCTGATATTGCTGACGGTCCCCCAAATTACCCTGTCGGGTATTATCTTGAGTGTACCAGATGCCGTTTATCTCGAAAGTCAGAGGCGTGGCTTCTACGACTGTCTCAGCTGGAGGGGGTGGCTGCTGGGAAGGTTGGACGTAGGATTGGTCCTGAGTCCATGGTAGTGGTTGTCCAGAGCCTGGCTGCTCTTGGACATGATGCACGTGATAGATTGGAACCGTAGGAGCAGTAGGCATCCCAAGCTTGGACACCTTCTCAGTGAGTTCCTCCATTTGTTTTGGAAATTGAGAGAGTCGAGTGTCGATGTCGTTCACCCTTTTATTAATGTGGTCTACAACTGTTAATTTGTCTGTGATGATGTTCATGTTGGGCAGCAAGTCCTCTGCTATTTCTGCAACAGTTTGTTTTCCTCCTTTGGCTTGATAGTTGTTCAGTGAATCAGTGTAAGATCTACTGGCAATTTGTGAATGGCTAGTTTCAGCCATTTGCTCCAGAATTTTCCAGACGGTATCAGCTCCTCGGGATGTGTAATTTCCTCCACAGGCAGCGCTGACTAGACCTTGAGTCCCGTGGTTAAGGCCAGAATAGAGGGATTGGACCAGGATGTTATTATCTAGGTCATGGCAGGGACATTTTTGCAGCAGATCTTTGAATCTATCCCATGCATCACAGAGTGGTTCATTTGGCATCTGAGAGAAGCTAGTGATGCGAGTCCTCATCTGATTGGTTCGACTCAGGGGGTAGAATTTTTTTAAGAAGAGGTTCTTGAACCTATCATAGGTGGTCACCGTCACTCCCAAATTTTTCACCCAGTAATCTGCTTTACCCTTCAAGGCGAAAGGTAATGCAGTGAGACGGATATAGTCTTGGCTGACTTGCGGGTGCCTCTGATTAGAACAGATTAGCTCCAAATCACGCAGGAATTCATAGGGTTCTTCATTCGCATTACCATGAAATTGTGGTAATTGATTTATGAAGTGTGGCTTCAGTTCATGGTGAACCTCAGGTTGAGGTGGCTGCAAGTAATTATTGACCCTATATTGCCCGGGATTATATGCAGCCTCCATTGGTGGCTCTTCCTCTGCATTCATTCTTTCCAATTGTTCTCTCATCAAATTTTGTTGCTGCTCAGATGCAGCCAGTCTTGCGAGAATCATTTGCATAGGATCTTCATTTTGGTCATCTTCGGGATTGCTCTTCTTTGGAGGCATTTTTTGTGAAGTCTTCTTTCCACCTTCAGATTGTGAAAAATAGGAGTCAATAGTTTGAAGAGAATTATGAAATGAAGATTCTAGGGGAAGGTGTTCTTGAACCCAAGGTGGTTCTGAGTAAGAGTGGCTCAGAGGATTTGAGATTGGAAAGTTTGTGGTAGTCAGAAAGGGGTTCGCTGAGTCCGAACAGAAATTTCCACAATTTTCCATTGAGAGATGTTGATCAAATCAAACACAATGCAAAGGTTGTTTCACCAACTCACACAATGAAGCCGTAAGAGTTCGGCTGTTAGCTTTTCGATTTTAGTTGATGATAAATTCAATCTTGCAAACCGTTTAGACGAGCTGTTTAGGTTTGGAGCTGGGCTCTATCCTAGTGTGCGTTTCTCTCCTCGCTGTAAGATAAATCAAACAATGTCGGGGTTGCTCTCCCGCAAAAATTCTTGATTTTATGGGTTCTTTGAGATCAGATATATTTAGCAGTCCCGATTTTAATGAGGTGATCACTGAGAAATTAGATGAGCACAAATACACGTCTACCGTCCAGTCCCAATTTCCTTTAAAGTTATGTTATAAAGCAAGAGGGAGGAATTCGAGAAAAGCCGATGCACGCGGAAAACTATGATGAATGTTCAGTTAGAAGACTTACAGTGAATCCTCGTAATCTCCATGTGGGATGCTAGACAGAATTTAAAAATTATTCTATATGATGTGCAAACCGATGGAAAAACCGCACCTAAGCAGAAAGTTCTATTAGCGGGAAGAATTGATTTAAATTTGGCTAGGTTGAACGATCTACGTGCGTCTCAATTAAAGTGCAGTATGGCTTAAGATCCTACGAGCACAAGCAAAAAATATAAATGCTCTGAGAGCCGTATGTGCAGGTCTATCCTAATCGCCACTCAAGTCGCGCCCCACCCTCGCCGGAGAGTGAAACAGGCCACGACACACCACAGAATAAAGTTTAGAGGTCTGTCTACCCACGCGAGAGTCCAAACGGACACCGCTGTAAAATTGCAGAAATTAAAATTGCAGAAATTTAAAAAACTAGACTCTACTCTCTCTCACGACTCGACTCGATCTTAAATTAATTGCGGTTTTTGGTGAAGTTGCGTTCGTTATTAAAAACAGCTCCACGTACAAGGTACCTCGCAAAAAAAATAAGAGAGAAAATGTAAGAGAGTGACTCAAAAATATATGAAAAATAAAGGCTGAAAATAAATGGCAGGAAGATGAAATTTACAATGAAAAATTCGGGGGTCAGACTACCCGAATGCGGAAAACCGAATGGAAAATTTTTAGACAAAAATCTAAGCCGTTTGCCTCCCCGGCAACGGCACCATCTGACGAGTCCGGATATGCGGCTTTTAAGAAGTTGTTTTTATCGTGTTGTGCGTTGTAGGCGGCAATCGGAAACGGTCAAGAAAATACCACAAATGATTTATTCAATTTTTAATAACGTGGTTTTATGTTTATTTTACTTGGGCAAGTCCCAAGGTCGATCACAAGGAGGCAAAGGAACAACCTAGAATTAAGTCTATCAAAGTTCGTGTTCGGTTTTCGAGGCGGTTTTTTTTGGAATTTTAAATACAATAAAGGATGCAAAATGCAAATTTGGCCTTATTTTAGGGACTAAAATGTAAATTACGTTCAAATGATGTCCGAAAAATACGAAACTTGGCCACAATGTAAACTGTAATGAAATGGATGCACTGTAATTTTTTTTGGAATTTTTGGATGCAATATGAATTTTTTATGGATTTTTAAATGCAAACAAAATGAATTTCAATATTTAATTTTAATAAATATCAAACCTACTTATTTTCAAGAATCAAAATTATCTGAGATCTATCACTAGGTGACGGATCTCAGAAAAATCCTAAACCTGGAAAATGTGGGGTTTAATGTCTATTAAAACTTAAATACTAAAATGTGCAAAATGATTTTTACAGGACAAAATATGCATGCAAATTCAATTCTTTTTGGGCACAATGTTAAGAATAATTAACTCTACAAGATGTGATTTTTCAAGAATTTTTAGAGCAATGGTTAATTAACTGTGAATTTCAGAGCAAGAGATGGGTAAAATACGCCAATTTTCATAAAACAATTATTTATTAATTAACCGTCCGTCACAAAAATACCCACAACATGTCAAAGCGTAGAGGATCAATTAACCAACATCATGCAATTTTTGGATTAAGAAAATAATGTAGATAAGATGTTCGAAACACAATGGGAATGCAGGGGTACAGATGTAAATAATTAAATAAAATATAAAAGCTGCAGGGGGGGGCTTAAGAGCAATTACCAATAAAACCAGGGTCTCTCTGCAATTTTTCCAAGGGAGCACGTGCGTCGCACGTGCCCCTTGGATGGCGGGGGCTGCTGTGCGAATAGGGGATCTCCGGGGGGGCTTCCAGCAATTTCCCCCTCAGTCACGTGCGGGGCACGTGACTTGAGGTTGCGTGAGCCTGACGTTCCCCCGCCCTCACGCGCGCTGCGCGTGGCGGGGGTCTCGGGCTTTGGGCCCGGCCGATGGCGGGGAAGAGGCGGACGGCGGTGGTGATGGCCGAGTCGTGGCCGAATCGCGGAGCTCCGGTGGTGGCGAAGATGCACGGAGAACCACCGCCTTCTTCGGTGGTTACGCGCCTCGGCGGTGGCACGCGATGGGGCCGGTGGCGTCGAAGGAGGAGCGGGGCTGCCGGTGGACGTCGGAGTTCGCAGCAGCTGGAAGTTGATGACGATGGCGGAGTTGGCGTCTGGTGGTGACGCTGTTGTCGGAGTAGTCGAGGCGTAAGGGTGGCAGGTGAAGATGAGGCAAGCGGCGTTGAACGTTGGTGTAGAGGTTGAAGGCGGAGGAGCTCCAGGCGGTAGGCGGAGAAGGGTCGCTCCAGGAGGCGTTGGATGGTGGCGGTGGAGCGATGTCGTCGAGGTGACGGCGGAAGGCGTGATGTCGGTGAAGGGCTGGTGAAGAAGATGAAGCGGAGTAATGGTGTCGTAGGAGTGGCCGAAGCGCAGTCGATGGAGGTTGGCGTGTTGGCCGTCGCTGTCGTTGGCCGGCGAGGATGCGCGGTGGAGTCGGACGGTGGTAGCGGCGAGGCGGCGTAGACAGCGAAAGAGAGAGATAGAGAGAGAGGGAGAGAGAGAGAGGGTATACCTGGAAGAAGATCGGCTCGACGGCGTTGGCGAGGCCGGAGCGAGCAGCGGCGCTCGGGGCGGAGCTGCGACGAGGTCTGAAGACCTCGGATCACGCCGATGGAGGGGCTCGCCGGTCCTGTCACTACCGGAGAGGAGGTTCGAAGGGATTAAACGGCGGATGAAGTGCGACGTCGGAGGGGGCTGCGGTTAAATAGGTGGAGAGGGTGCCGGAGATGGAAGGTCCTGGGTGATTGGAGTCGACGCGATTTGAGGGCGGCGGCGAGATTCGAGGGGGATCAGGGGCGATGCGAGGCGACGCGAGATCCGCGGAGGGGCGGAGATGGAGATCTGAAGGGGATGCGATTGGCGCCGGCGATCGGAGCGAGATTCGCGGCAAAATTTGCGGGGGCGGCGCGACTGATTTGGGAAAGGGGAAGGGCGGAGGAAGGAGACGCACAGGCGTCGTCCGATCGCGTTTGATCGGACGGTGCCCGTTGCGCCACGTGGCGGCACAAGGCGAGAGGCGGAGGCACGTGCGGAGCACGTGCCTGGGGAGGCACGTGCGACGCACGTGCGGGGTTTTTTTTATTATTTTATTTATTTATTTATTTATTTATTTTATAATTTTTTTTATTAAAACGAATATAAATAACGTCCAAAAAAGGTTGACACGTGGCGGCCTCTGGGGCTGCCACGTGTCAGTACCAGAAAATTCAGAAAATAATTATCTTGTAAAATCAAAAATAAATAGTAAATGACCTCGGATCGAAAAACTTCCTTCACGAAAAATGTTCGTCTCGACGAGATCTACAACTTTCATGAAGACATCACCACCAAAATCGGTCAAATGTAAAAAGGGAATTTTTGGGGTATCCTATGTACATAGAATACCTTGATTTTTGGGTTTTATAATTTTTATGTTCTTTTTTTTTATCAGATAAAAATCCGGAAAAATTACGGTAAAATCAGAGATAAATAAAGACACTTAATTCTAATTTTTTTGGATTTTTATTGATTAGGAACATATATACATAAAATACAAGGTCAAAAACCGCGAAAATATACAATGTACAAAAGAGGCCCAAAACCCAACTTTCACATACGAGCTCCGATTCACTTGAACTTGGTCTTGTTTTGAAGGTAATTGAATGCACATTAGTTCAAAATGAGTAGGATTAAATCGGACACTGGATGGAGACGATATGTGGCTTTTAGTCCGAAAATCCGGAAATTAGGGTTTGGGTTTTTGGTCCACTTATTTGGGTTAGTTATTTTTTTTTGTATTTTTCCTTTATGCATGTTAGTGATATGTACACAATGGAAGTGGTTTTGAGTTATTCGGAGTTAGCATGAATGAGTTAACAATCCGGGAAGTTAGGTTTATTTACAGGTCATTATGGCTTGGATTTTTGGCTTCTTATTTTGTGCAGATTTTTGTGCTAAAATGCAATTCTTATGAAATCATGCACTAATGCTAATTATGCAGAATAGATGCAGGAATGCTGTTGATTCTTAGGGATTTGAGCTTAATAAATGAGATTTAGAGTGATGAATACGAGATTCATCAGTGGCCCCACTTCATGTTGTCCCGAAGAAGTCAGATGGTCACCAACGAGGAGGGGTAGAGATCGCGACACGAGTATCTACGTCGTGGCGTGTTTATGTTGACTACAGACGTTTGAATGTTGCGACCAAGAAAGATCACTTTCCCTTGCCTTTTATTGATCAGATCTTGGAGAGACTCGTAAGGAAAGTGTTCTTCTGTTTTCTTGATGGGTATTCAGGCTACAACCAGGTGGAAATAGCCCCTGAGGACCAGGAAAAGACCACATTCACATGTCCATTAGGTACTAATGCTTTCATGCACATGCCATTCGGGCTCTGCAATACCCCAGGCACATTTCAGTGGTGCATGATTGCGAGATGGTGGGAGATTTCCTGGAAGTGTTCATGGATGACTTCTTGGTCCATGGTGATTCTTTTGATACATGTTTAACGCACTTGGATCGAGTCCTCACGAGGTGTAGAAAGGTAAAACTAGTACTCTCCTGGAAGAAGAGACACTTTATGGTGACGGAGGGTATCGTGTTGGGGCATGTCATCTCCAAAAGGGGAATGGAGGTTGATCCTACCAAGGTGGAGGTGATCAAGAAACTCGATCCACCTACCAACGTTAAGTCAGTGCGGTCATTCTTAGGGCATGTTGTATTCTATAGGAGATTCATTCAGGATTTTTCAAAGACGCCCGCCCACTGACTGAGCTCTTTGGGAAAGACATAGAGTTCATTGTAGATCATAGGTGTCTGGAGGCCTTTGATCTCTTGAAGAGGTAGATTTGTGCCTCGCCTATCCTACAAGCTCCTTACTGGTCTCTCCCCTTTGAGATCATGACTGACGCTTCAAATTTTGCTATAGAAGTTGTGTTAGGACAATGGCGAGAGGGGATCCCGTTTGCGATACATTACACGAGCAAAGTATTAGATCCTACACAAAAGTGTTATACAGTGACTGAAAAGGAAATGCTCGCAGTAGTATGGGCCCTAGAGAAGTTCAGATCATATATTTTGTGCTCTAAGGTGACAATTTACACTGATCACACAGCCATCAGATACTTAATGGAAAAGAAGGGCGCGAAGGCGTGTCTTCTTAGGTGGATTTTACTCCTCCAAGAATTTGATTTGGAGATAAAAGATAAACCTGGAGTGAAGAATGTTGTGGTTGATCACCTTCCTCGGATTGAACTTAAGGATTCTCCTGATTATGAGCGGATTAGAGAGACCTTCCCAGATGAGTCAATTTGTGTTATTGACTCACTCCCGTGGTATGCCAACATGGTGAACTATCTTGTCTCCAAGCAGGTTCCCCATGTTGGACTAGGAGCAGCATTGATCCACTGAAGTCGGATTCGAGGAGATACGATTGGGACGATCCTTTCCTTTTCTTCGAAGGACCGGATTGTGTTTGGAGAAGGTGTATTCCTCAGGAGGAATACCAGAGTGTCCTCACATATTGTCATTCACTTGAGGCTGGAGGACACCATTCGGGAAAGAGAACCGCTCAAAAAGTACTTCAATGTGGATTGTATTGGCCGACCATGTTTAGAGATACTATTGATTTTGTACGGTCATGCCCGATATGTCAAAGAATGGGAGGGACAGTTGGACGAAGAGTTGAGATGCCCATGCAACCGATGATTATTTGTGATGTTTTTGATGCATGGGGCATAGCTTTTATGGGTCCCTTTCCTAACAGCCAAGGACATGAGTACATATTTTTGACGGTTGATTATTTATCCAGGTGGGTGGAGGCTAGCCCTACCCGAACTGCAGACAACAAAACTGTATGTAATTTTGTGAGAGACCATATGATTGCTAGGTTCGGGGTGCCAAAAGTTTTGATATCTGATGGGGGTAGCCATTTTGTGAACCGAGATATGACATCTTTAGCTAAGGGCTATGGATTTGAGCATAGAGTTACTAGTCCTTACCACCCACAGTCCAACAACATGGCAGAGGTTTTAAACAGAGAGGTGAAGAATATTTTGCAGAATATGGTTCGTCCCGATAGGAAGAACTGGTCTCAGCTCTTGGACCAAGTTCAATGAGCCTATAGGACAGCCTACAAGACACCATTGGGCACTTCACCATTTAGAATGATCTATGTCAAGCCATGCCATTTGCCCGCATAATTGATTCATAAATTTGAATGGGCAATTAAGAAGATTAATTGAAGTTGTCACCTAGGGAAGCTTTGTTGAAACTTGAACTTGAACAAACTCGTGGAAATCCCAAACAGAGCATATGACAACAGTTTGATTTATAAGGACAAAGTAAAGAGATGGCATGATCAGCACATTAGGTGCAAAGACTTTGTCCCTGGACAAAAGGTATGGTTGTTCAATGCCAAGTTAAAGATGTTCTATGGGAAGATCAAATCTAAATGGACGGGTCCCTTTTTGGTTAAGAAAATGCACGAGAATGGAAGTGTAGAGATAGCTGATCTCACAGATGGTGCACAATCTCATGTGGTGAATGGACAACTATTGAAGCATTGTGTAGATTCAAAAGAGCAGTTAGTTCAAGTCGAGGTCATCAACTTCATGCAGAGTGAGCACAGAGCAGATACATCATATTACGCTTCATGAAGATGCAGCATCAAGATTCAGCATCTTAGAAGATTCATTTCTCTTGTACATTCTCCACTCTTGTATATTCTCCATATCACATCGGTTCTCACACTTACTCCTGTCCCATACTTAGGCCGACCAAGAGCCTAAGTATAGGGGGGTGGGAACGATGCCTGCCATGTGTAATACTCATCCATTTCTCCACTTGACCTCGTCCACCCCATTTTTGCTATTCTTCTAGACTTGGGCTGACCAGAGCCTAAGTATGGGGGGCGGATCGACTTCTATAATTTTTAGCCATCCTACGCTTAGTGCGAGCTATGTCTTTTTCTCGCTTCTTGTGCTTTGAGGAAATAGCACATGCTAAGTATAGGGGGGCATGCATATATTAAATATATACTTTACCCATAGCTCGTACTTTCACGTATTTTTGTATATATTATACAATAATTATGGGGTGGGTAAAAAAATTCTAACAAAATTAAAAAAACTAATAAGTTGGTTTAATCCCTGACACAATTCACTTTCACACAGGACTAGTGATGTTCAAGAACACTTGGTTTATATGGTCTTGAGATTATGAGTTAACCAGCCTTAGTCATTAGGATCTTTGACTTAATTATTCACTTTTTCCTAGTTTGAAAAATTTCTGTGCTATTTTGCATGCTTAGTCTCTACCTTAAGAATATGATCAACACCTCACATACACGACTGCATTTATGATGAGATTAGTTGAAATTTCACTTGAAGAACTGGGATGAGGGATTAGAGTTTGGACATGATTTGATGATGCTCGAGGATGGGATAAAATCAATGAAGGCTTCATAAAACCTGAGTGTCAACATCTTTAGCTAGTATGAGAACATGGTTCTTGTACCATCTCTTGACATTTACCTATGTGTCAGGGTGTCATAAAATAAAAAATGCTGATCAGTGTGCGCCAACTCTTTGTAAAAGCAGTGGTGGTAGCCAAAAAAACTAAAAAGCAATGAAATGATAAAGAAAAGCTCTCATTCCATGAAGTCAATTATCAAAAGGGCTTCCACCAAAGGCGAGCGCTCCCAACCATTTCAAAGTGTCCACTTGGACCACCGCTATTAGGACCAGGAGTCGGGCTTGCACCAAAAAAGGGCTCTGCATCGTAAATGCTACAAGTCTGGGTGTAGAAGGTATAATAGATACTCAAAAAAGACACACCCCGTTGTATTCCCAAGAAAACAAGTGCAGACGGCTCCAACTTCGCTTGACGGATGCACTGATCAATACCAAAAATTTGTGTTGCGTAATAAGGCACTCGAGAGGATCCATGTTCCAATGAGAGGGAGAGAAGAAATGACACAATCATATGCCCTCCATCAACTGGCCTTCCATTTACACTTTTAAGTCTGACAACTAAAGAAACGGTGGATTGGATGCAAGAAATAGTTTATTCCCTAGTGTTGAGGATCGGGTCCTTAGGAGAGTCTCTTGGACTAGAACCTTGGGTGAGGTTGC
Source organism: Ottelia alismoides (assembly GCA_037367405.1). Taxonomy (NCBI): domain Eukaryota; kingdom Viridiplantae; phylum Streptophyta; class Magnoliopsida; order Alismatales; family Hydrocharitaceae; genus Ottelia; species Ottelia alismoides. Next base: position 34,250 of record JAZKJV010011773.1, on the reverse strand, counting down.
GACTCTACTCTTGTAACCGCAGTCAACACTTAAGTCATATCCTTACTATATATGTATACAAAGAGAGTCTAATGATTAGGGAAATTGGATACCTTTTGACTAGAGCTTGGTTCAGCTTAGAATTTTATGATCTCTAAAATCGAGAGTTCTTGAACGAATGAAGTCTTGTATTCACATGCACAATTAGGGGTTAATCCAACTTATTCATTTTTTATTTGCTCGAGGACTAGAAAAGTTTTAGTATAGGGGGGTGATGAATCTGTGATTCATCATCTCAATATCTTGATCTTAGCAAAATCCCCGAGTAAAATCCCAGAAAAATGTTCATAAAATTAATAAATTAACAAAATGACTCTTGTAAATAAAATACACTAATTATTGTATATTAGATTGTACAAAATGAATTATACATTTAAACCGCAAAAATAACGGAGTTTTATACATGTAAATAGCCCAAAATTTTATGTATTTTTAATAATTTCATTTCAACTTCTTTTTGGCTAATTCTTTCTCCAACATGTTCATAACAATGTACATAAAAATACAAAAATACAAAATAAATTTTACCTCAAACAAATGCTCCTAGATCCTAAAGGGAAAAAGACGAAAAGACCAACTTCCAAGCCAAATTCTTGCTCCGTATGAACTCCAAATTAACCAAACTTACTTTTAAAGTTCAAGTTAGAAAATTATCTATCCAAAGGAAGTGATTTCATTAAAATCAGAGCTCATTTGCAAAAGTTGAGTTTTGGGACCTAGATGTACATTGTATATATTCATTCTTTCTTTATTTTTTTAACTTTTCTAATTATTAAAAATACAAAAAAATTATAGTTGTGTAGTATTTTGATTGTATTATTTTATTGTATTTTTCTGTTGTAAATATCTCTTATTAAAAAGACAAAAAAATACATATTAGAAAAGCAAACAAAAAAATGTACATGATGTATGTAATCCCTTGTAAATTCCCCACTATTTTTTTCATTCTTTTATATTTTTTGTTGTATTTAATGTAGCCTACTTTATTTCATTTTATTTATTTAATTATTATACATTCCCTACAATAACCACCAATTCAACTCCATTATTCCACCATTCTTTCCAAGTTCCCATTCAACTCCATTAATAATTCAACCTCCCATTCAACTCCACCACTTTAATAACCTCTCATTCCATTCTCTTTATATACATCCCATCCTCCTCAATTTGCACTTGATCCATCTTTATGTGAGGAGAGTCTAGTTCCCAGAGTTGAATCGGTGACAGCAACGCAACCGTGGTTGAGCGACGACAGCCCTCTCTCCGGTGAGATCCGTTGGCTTTTTGGCTAACACACCGCGCGTTGCTCGAGCTCATCGCTTACCGATGATTCGAGCGAAGACCGTGCTTTCGTGAACACATCGTAGGCGACCATCTCCATTGTAAATATTTTTAGGGTTTAAGGTTTTAGGGTTTAGGGTTAGGGTATAGGGTTTAGGGATTAGGGTTTTAGGGTTTAGGGTTTAGGGTTTAGGCATCCGGCGCCGCCCCTCCTCTTTCATCTCGGCAGCCAACGCGGCCACGCCGTCGCCCCGCATACGGCGGAGCACCGCCCAAGCACCGTGCCCTCGGCCCCCTCTTCATGCCGCCCCAAGCGACATCCACACTCCGCCCCAGCCGGCCGCGACCCCTCTCGCCGCTGCCTCCAGCCCTCACGCCTCCACTGCGGCAGGCGGCACCACACGGTCACGCGCGCGCAGTTCTCCGCCCCTCCACCGCCTCAATCCGCCGTCGACCCCAACCCCCCATTTGGGTTCACACCATCGTGTACCCAAGGAGGAAGGAAGAATGTGACTTATTTTTTATTGTAAAAATTGTAAATTTTCTATTTATAGTTTCTGTATTTATAATAAGATCCTTGTGCATACTTTGTTGTATATATTGTTTTTTGAAATTGCACAGATACCCTTGTATTCGCATTTTAATTTAAACATCATTTATTCATCATTTTGTTCAATGAAAAATGCCAGTGTGATGAGCAACTAATTGTCTACATTCTGAATATTTATTTGTATTTTTCTGAGTTGTTGGTAATTAATTAAAAATGTTCAACTGAAAATATTGTATATTTTACCGAATTTGGACTCTTAAATTAATATCTAACTCACGGTTGCTCTAAAAATTCTACAAAAATTTAAGATTATGTCTAGAAATGTGCTTTAATTACTGTTCAAATTTCATCCGAACTGGAATTATCTTGTGCCTGAAATAAATTGTAGAGTAATTTTAGTATTTGATTTTTAGTTAAATCCACGTACGTCATTTTTGCGAAATTTCAAATCTCTTGCACTCTATATAAAAATACCTATTAGGGATAATTCGCACTCTGATAAATTTGATATTGTGGATTAATTAGAAATTATTTACTCACTGTCGCTCTGTTTTCACTAAAAAATACATAAGAAATTCATATTTTGTCAGAAAAATTCCAAAAAAATTAATGTAGTCTCATTTCATCATGTTTTAATTCCAGTAAATTTTTCATGATTTTTACTTACTGTTTGTGTTAAAAATTGCGAAAAACCCATAAAAAGTGTGCACTTTTAATTATTGCATTTTAACCCTGAAAATTCCAAAAAAAATATATGTTGCATTCATCATTGGATTAAGTTTACTGAAGAAATATAATTTAGCTAAATTGGATTAATTTCTCATTAGAATTAATTTGGCTAAGTTGTATACTTTCTTATTAACTTGATTCACCCGCATTTTGCACTAGCAATTTTTTTTGGCATTAAAAAAATCGAAAAAAATACCGCTTGGAAATCTAGACCTAGGTTTTTAAATTAAACCCGAAGTTGTTCTTTTTCCTACTTGTGTTCGACCCCGGACTTGCCCGGGATATAAATTAAGCCGAGACACTCTTCACAGAGATCTTCTCTCGGTTCTGATTGATTTGCTAAGTACACGTATTACAACGAACCCGAATTAAATATCGTATTTAGCGACTCGTCAAAGAGCTATGGCTAAAGTATATATACAATATATAGGGTATACCCCCCTATACTTAACTTTTGTTAAGTCCTCACAGAACTAACTGATACAAAGCCGTAGCTCTAGTTAAGATATAGGAAGAGATACAGGAACTGGGGATGACACCCCCTACACTTAGGTTAAAATAACTATGTGTCGGAGAGAAGGATGAATGAGTATGGAATTCACAGTGACTCAGGTCCCCCCTATACTTAGGCTGAGAATAGCCTAAGTAAAGAGATGGATAAGTGTAGTTGGAGAGACCTGAGGAGAACAGTGAAGTTAAGATGGATTTACAAGTTAATGAATCTTTGGAGATGAATGGAGTACCTAATAGCTATGGGAGGTGGCTTGGGAAAAATAATAAAATAAGGCTCAATCAATCAACCAACACCATTGATTCATCAACTCACACATGAAACGAGCAACTGTTGGTTACTTATGTTTTCATTTTTATTAGTAATAAATACAAGTTCATTCTCATATACGCAAGTCTTAATAATACATCAAATAATAATATCCTACGTAAAGAATGTGTTGCTCTCCCAAAAAATGATTTTACTTCATCTTATTTGGTCGGCCTGCATTAACCTTCCCATTTTAGCTTCAAGGTTATCACTGATTTTAATGTGAGCACAAATCAAGCAAACATCGTCTAACGACCATTCCTAATTTCCATTAAATCATAGGTGATCAATCAAGGTAGAGAAGTCGAGAAAGAGCTGATGCATATGATAAAATCATGATCTACGCTAAGGAGAAAAACTCCCAGTTCCTTTATCTTTCGTCGTGAAAAACAAGTCTGGATTAGAATCAAATACTAAATGTATACAAGTCGATGAAGACCGCGCCTAGCATGCTTTACTTAGTTGGGAAATAATAGATTTGTTTTTTTATAAGTGAAGCGACCTATGTGTGCGTCTCAATTTAGTCTGTCCTACCTATGATAAAACACATAAGATATGAAATAAAATAGCTCAAAGATCCATGTGCCTGATCCTAAGTCGACACTCAAGTGAGCAGATCCCACACAACGACAATGTCCCTTCGTTCATTTACAATCGCGAGTCTTCAAATGAAGACCGTTGTAAAGATGATTATTACATGCATGTATGAAAAGAAATACAAGAGACATTAATTCTCGTTAATTTCTCCAATGGTGCTTCTACGACTCCTCGCAATGGGAGCTCCTGCTCCTTGCCTCCATGTCTACCGAGTGTCCTTGTGCCACAACAAGCAAGCATTAAATGGATGTTAGAGAATTATCAAAACAATGCAAGTGAAATGAACGACTTAACCTAAAGGTTGGAAATTATCACTTAATCGAATAGTAAAAATCTAAATAAAACAAAAGATAAGTTGTGTCCCCGGCAACGACACCATCGGACGAGTTGCTAAATACATGATATATTTTGTACTCGTAAAAAAGGTACTTAGAGAATCTTGCAAAACTGAGAAAAGATATTCATGAAGAGTGTCTCTGCTTAAATTTATATCTCGAGCAAGTCTAGGTTAAACAAAGGGAGGCAAAAGAGAACTTAAGCTTAATTAGGAAACTTAGGTCTAGGTTTCCAATGAGGAATTTTTATTTTTTTAATGCAAAATGAAATGCGAATGCAAAATGCGGATGAATCGAGTTAATAAGAAACACCCAACTTAGACAAATTAAATAGTAGGAAATAAGTCATATTTAGCAAAATTATTATTTTCCTAAAAACCTAAACCAGTGATGAATACAGGACACATTTTTTTGAAATTTTATGGGTTAAAATACAACAATGAGAAATGCTCACTTTTTATGGTGTTTTATGCATTTTTCCCCACACAAATAGAATGCAAAAAATATGAAAAATTTACTGGAAATTAAACATGATGAAATGAGACTACATTAATTTTTTGGAATTTTATAACAAAATATAATTTTTATGAATTTTAATGAAAAAAATAAAGTGACTTTGAGTAATTAATTCCTAACAACTCCACATTATCAAATTATCCAGAGAGTTAATTATTTGAAAAGGTTATCTATGTGATCATTCTAGGAGAGTTGGAATTTCACAAAAATAATGTGTGTGGATTTAATTAAAAATTATTTATAAAATCACTTAATGATTTATTTAAGTAACAAAACAACTCCAATTAATATATATTTTAGAAAGTAATTGAACAAGTTAAAAGGCATCATTCCTTATTTTTTAAGCATTTTTTGGAGCAAATATAAGTTAAATATAAAATTAAGATCTCAAATTGAGTAAAATATGTAATATTTCATTAAACAAATTTAATTAATTAATCGAAACTCATAAAAATCTAAATAAATATCTAGATGAAAGATAATTACTTGCTCAACATGATGACAATTTTCATTAAATAAAATGATGCAGTATTGAGGTCCAAATTAACACTCAAATGTAGGGGTATCCATGCAATTCAAAAAATAAAAACTGAGGGTGAGGTGAAGGAAGGTAGTAGCCGCTGGAGCGTGAAGCAGGACCTTGGCGGAGTAGGTGACGGTCGCGCATCTGGGCCTCATGGAGGAAGGTCGCATGTTCGTAGACGGGAATTAGCTCGGTATGCGCTGCACAAGAGGGACGACGGGTGACGATGGCTGGCCTGCGTGAGGGAGCGCTAGCGTCATGGTGCTGGAGCTTGTCGCGGGTAGCGGCTGGACCTACAGGTTGCAAGGCAACTGAATCTGGAGGGTACGGCGGTGTGCCAGTTGTAGCCGCACAAGGCAGTGTCGGTGGTGGGGGCAAGGGGTGCGGCGGCTAGAGAGGGTACACCCGCTGTTTTATATTTTTTGAATTTTTTATTGATGGGTTGTTATTTTTTAATTTTTAAGTTTTTTTATTTTTTAACAAGGAGTTAACAAATGTAAATGTGATGCTATGGAAATGGTGATAATATGATAAAGTAGGACAAATGAAAGAGTTGGTGTGGTGATGTGATGTTATGAAAATACAGTGTAAAATAAAAAAAAGACAAAATGAAAATAAAATTACCTACAATGGAAATGGTTGCCTATGGTCCGCTCACGAGAAGTACCCGTCATTGCTCGAATCGACCGCGAGCGATGAGCACGAGTAGCACGTGGAGGAGGCTACGACGTTGGTCAGAATGCCAACGGATCTAAGCGGAAAGGAAGTCGTCGCTCGACCACAGTTGCCGCACTATCATCGATTCAACTCATGGAGATTGGGCTCTCTCTCACATAAAGGTGGATTGGCAAAAATGAGGATGAAGAGATGAATAAAAAGAGAAGAAAGGTAAGAAAGGTGGTGGGGTTGAATGGGAGGTCAAATTAATGGTGGAGTTGAATGGTGGAGTTGAATGGAGGTTAATGGAACAAGAAAAGTTATTGTAGAGAATGGAAATTAAATAAAAACAGGCTTCTAAAAAGTAAGAATAAAATGGAGAATTTACAAAATTAAGACAAACAATATGTACAGTTTTTACTTTTCTTATTTTATTTTTTTGTATTTTTAATACAGGATATTTACAATATAAAAATAAAATAAAGTAATAGAAATAAAATAGAACAAATAATTTTTTTGGATTTTTTAGTAATTAAGAGAAGTAAAATAAAAAATGAAGAAAGTATGAATATTTACATAATATTTAATGTACACCTAGGTCCCAAAACCCATATTTTACAAACGAGCTCTGATTTTAATGAAACCACTTTCATTGGATAGATATTTTTCTAACTTAAACTTTAAAACTGAGTTTATAGAATTTGGAATTCAAATGCAGCGGGAATTTGGTCAGGAAGTTAGGCTTTACGGCTTTTTCTCTTTGGAATCTAGGAGTATTTATTGAAGTTGAAATTTATTTGATATTTTTGTATTTTTTCTATTCATTTTTATAAACAAGTTAGAGAAAGAGTTAGTTGAAAAGGACTTGAAATGAAATTACTAAAAATACATAATATTTTGGTCTATTTACAGGTAAAAAACTCCTTTATTTTATGCCTTTTTATTATTAATTTATTTCGTACAACATAATATGCATTAATAAGTTTATTTTATTTACAAGAGTCATTTTATTAATTTATTGATTTTAGGGAAATTTATTTGAGATTTTACCCAAAGAATTTGCTAAGATTAATATATTATGATGATGAATCGTAGAATCTCAAGAAACTCATAGAGTTGTAAAGCTCAAAGACACTATTCATTAGGGCCTTCGAGTGACAAAATGTAAGGATCTCCTTCTTCCTTATCATAGGTGAACCTCAATCCTACTCCATCCCATCCTTCTCCCCTCCTCAACAATTTCCGTCCACTGTCCAGGTGACACATCCATTTGATCGTGAGCTTCCTCCAACTCCAACCTTGCATAGGCCGGAGCATCAAGCTCCAACACTATCCCCAGGTCCCCTTATTTTGTTTATCCAAACTGCATGTCCTTCACCCTCTACCACGATGCCCGTCGTGCATCGCCCTTGACTTTCTACTCCGTCACTCACATGAGGTCAGCTCCACTCTACCATGAGCAAATCACCCTTCATCGATCGCCGCTACCATCCATGCCCCTTGGCCCTCTATCGAGCTCGATCGACCTCCTCCGCCTTAGTTGTATCTGCTCAACCCTCGCTCTCCTCCACCGCACCATTCCTCCGATCCATCAGGGATTGCCATCCATCACTCTACACATTCTGACATCGCTCAACTGTATGTCAGTCGACCTCAACCACAACGCCCGTTCAGCGTCGCCCTCGATCATGCCTACACCTCTTCCCTATGACAGTCATGCTTCACTATCATTGGATCGGGCCCAAGACTTGATCCAATAGATCCAGTACCACCACATGCCCCCCCCCCCCAGCCTCGACCTATACCTTGAGGCTCGAGGTTGTCTGAATCTCCTTTGCATGCCATGTGTAGGCTCAGTCTTGAGCCTGATCTCTGCCTCCGAGCCTCCCTGTTTCGCAAGTGCAAGGCATGTGCTCTGGTTAAAGTTGCAAGCAGTCCCTCCAACTTCAAGGAATCCCTACCTATTCCTGGTGGCGTCATCATCACATACCCAACATATGATATTGTGGGTAAATTGCAAAAAGCCTCCTAAAAGTTTTGATATTTGTAGATAAGTCCTCCATGAGCAACTTCGATAAGAAATTATTCACTTTTATTGCATTTTAGTCCATGTTATTTTATTTTGGTATAACTTACTCATACGAACTCCAATTTTCATGCACAATATGTCATTTTGAAGCTTATTCTATGCTCTTCCATTTACACATCTTGTGGATAGGTTTGAGGTTGTTTATTAATGATTATTGTCTACTATACCTCTTGAAATATGCAGGATAATTTTCAGATATATTTTTTATTGTTTTATTTAAAAAATTGTTGATCTATTTTACAAGGATTCTATTATGGGTTTAAGTTGATTAATTCTGTTGATATTTAATAATTTTCTTCGAGTAATTAATATGTGCAAGGACTTCTTGAAAGTGAAACAATTGAGTTATTTCCTGGGATTGATTAATTATCTATTTGAGGAATAAATCATAGGTGTTTTGGGGTTAGATATTCTGCTTTAAAATTATCATTGATCGATTTTGTAGAATTATGAAATGATCTGTTGACCCTCTTAGCATGTAGCTTGGATAAATTATATTATATATCTTGAAATCATTCCTAGATGATATGTTATTCATTTTGAGGACTAATTTATTCTTTTCATCAAGGATTAGAATTATATAATCATAGATCTCAAACTTCATCTTCTATATTTATTTTTCATTGCATTTCATTTCTTCTATTTTCATTTTACTTTCTGTCTAAGAAATTAACTATCAATTAATTAATTATTGAAATCAATTTAGAACTACGTAAGTAAAAACATCGTTCTCTGTATTCGACTTTGGTAGACTTTTCAAGTAAAAATACCCCACAACATTCAAAGATTGTCATTTTTGACAGATCATTTTCTGCCTTCCTATACATTAACATATCATTCTTAAGTAAGGTAGAAAGTAGTTCATCACTAGGATCATGCTAACCCTAATAGCCAGAGTAGGTCTCAATCTTAGTAGCAGGTTGGTCAGGTATACTATTTAAAATCCCTTTGATCTGAGCTTAGATTCTTTTGTGTGATGATGTTAACAATATATAACTCAGGAGTGGAAGGATCGTGGTTGTACCTGATCGGGCAAGGGAAGTGGAGAGGGTCGCCTCGAGAGCTTGACCTTAGGAGTCTTCGGAGGATAAGGATGGGAGGCATCACATGTAGCTGCCCCTTAAGTAGAGGACAAGGAGATACATTCAATGGATAGAGAGAAGGAGAAGGAAACAAGCACATCATCAGTAGAATGGAGACACCTTGCAGTCAATGCAGGACCTTATATCTCTGATTGAGGAGGATATACTTTCAAAGCTATCCCCCAGCCTGTAGTAGATAATTCAATTTATTTTCAAGTTATATTCAAAAGACTCATGTATGGAGAATTTTGTTTCAATTAATGCAAAGAATGATGTTTCAATTTTCTATTCAATTTCTTCATATTATGTTTCCCTTGCTTCAATCCCTTTCCCTCATGATCTTACGACAGGAAAGCGCAACATGAAAAAGATTCATAAGGATGACCCATAAATGGCACAATTTTGTAAATAAAATATTATGGTTAGGGTGTCATTTGAGGAGTATGTTGTTAAAAATGCTACATTCCAAAAATACCTTAAGGTGTGATGCACACCTACTAGGGTTAGCAAGAAGAAACCGGACAAGTATGTGAAGACTCATGTCTTATCAGTATCCACTACCTACTTTCTTAAGAATCTGAAATTACCAAGGATGAATAGAGACATGGTGCTCACTATGTAGAGAGTCATATCAATGACATTGTGGTTACACACACTCACCTACATAATGGTTCTTCTATCAACCTTATTCCCTGTTCATTTTATGAGAAATTCGAGTTAGGACCACTCCGAAAATATCGAGCATTACTCCAATTCACAGACACATCAATAAGATATCTAAGGGAGAAGTTAAGAATGTGGTTATCTCGATTGAGGTACAAGACGACATGATGGACTTTACGGTCCTTGACATGAAAATCTCCTATCATTTTAGAGAATATCATATCATTCTTGGGTGGCCATTCCTAAGGACCATCGATGCAACATTTTATTAGGATATGGGAATGATGAAGTTTAATTCTCTAGGTAGATAAATGAACATAGAGACTAAGCAAACAAAGTGGTAGGTACTTGATTATGAGACCTACACAAAGTACTCTTCTTTTGTGGCAGATTTCTAGATAATCATCATAGTTGGGATTTAGAGATGGCCCCAGAAGGGCAGAGCAAGACCAGCTCATCTAGAGAGGATTTAGTGCACAATGTAGATTGCCAGGTGTTGCCCAATGTCTTGAGAGATGCGTCCTCCTTTTCCCTTCATGATTTAGAGATCCCTCTAGATCTATCAAGTGCACCTCCATCAGAGTAGTGAAGGGACATAGATGATGAGTCAGACATGGCTTTGGCTGAACTATTGAATCTCTTTGGCAATTTGACTCCCTACACAATGGAGCTGGTGGCATGTACCACAATGATGGACCCATCTTTAGGCAGCACACAACCAGATTCAGATGCAATTCAACAAGACTTGATAGATGATACATCACTACCAAAGTTGAAGTTGCTCCCTCCTACATTGAAATATACCTTTCTTACATAACCCAAAGAGAGATTTCCTATCATCATTAGTCTGACCTAACATTAGAACATGAGTCTAGGCTCTTAGATGTCTTAGATGGGAACCACAAAGCCATAGGTTGGACACTATCGGATCTTGAGGGGATTAATCCTGCTTTCTACTCGCACCACATTTTTGTTAAGGATAACGTGAGACCTTTTCGTGAGTTCCAGAGGAGACTGAACCCTAATCTACGGGAAGTAGTGAAGAAAGAGATTGAGAAGTGGTGCAAAGTAGGGTTTATACACCCTATTTCTTGATCCAATTGGGTCGCCCTACTTCATGTTTTCCTGAAGAAATCGAGAATACATATGGTCACTAATGAGGAGAGGGCAGAGATCACAACAAGAGTACCATGTTGCGGCACGTCTGTGTCGATTACAAGTGCTTGAATGTCATGACCAAGAAAGACCACTTTCCCTTGCCATTCATTGATCATATTTTGGATAGATTAGTAGGAAAATTATTCTTATGTTTTCTTAACTGGTACTCACGCTACAATTAGGTAGCCATTTCTCCTAAGGACCAGGAGAAGACCACATTCACATGTCCATTCGGGACTTATGCTTTCAGTCACATACCATTCAGGCTCTGGAATGCCCCCAGTACATTTCAGTGGTGCTTGATTGTCGTATTTGTTGAGATGGTTGGATCTTTCCTGGAGGTTTTCATGAATAACTTCTCGGACCATGGTGAATCCTTTGATACATGTTTAGTGCACATGGACCGAGTCCATAAGATGTATAGATAGGTGAATCTAGTACTCTCTTGGGTGAATATTCATTTTATGGTGACAAAGGGTATGTGTTGGGGTACGACATCTCCAAAAAGGGAATGGAGGTTGACCCAACCAAGGTGGATGCGATTAAGAAACTTGATCCACCAACTATTGTAAAGTCGGTGAGGTCTTTCTTAGAGCATATTGGATTCTATAGGAGATTCATTCAAGATTTTTCAAAGACTTCCACTCACAAAGTTCATTGTAGATCACAAGTGTATGGACACCTTTGAGCTATTGAAAAGGAATTTTTGTCACCCATCACAAGCTCCTGACTAGTCTCTTTCCTATGAGATCATGATTGACACTTCCATAGGTGTTGTTTTAGGGCAGAGGCAAGAAGGGATTCTATATGTGATCCACTGCGTGAGCAAAGTTTTGGACCCTACATAGAAGAATTATATGATGACTGAAAAATATATGCTCATAGTAATATGGGCCCTCGAAAAGTTCAGTTATTATGCTTTGGTCTCTACGGTGACAATCTTTATTGATTACATATCAATATGGTACTTATTGGAAAAGAATGATGTGAAGTCTCATCGTTTTAAGTTGATCTTGCTACTCCAGGGATTTGATTTGGAGATTAAGGATAAACATGTACTAAAGAATGTTGTGGCCGATCACCTTTCCTGTATTGAGCAGAAAAATTCTTCAGACACAGAGCATATTAGAGAGACCTTCCTAGACGAGTCAATTTACATTATTGACTAACTCCCATGGTATGCTAACATGGTGAACTATCTTGTCTTCAAGAAGGTTCCCATGGTTGGACTAGGAGCAACATTGATCAACTCAAGTCGGATTTGAGGAGATACCACCGGGAGGATCCGTTCCATTTCTTTGAAGGGTCGGATTGTATCTACAGAAGGTGCATTCCTTAAAAGGAATACCATAGTGTCCTCATATATTGTCATTCACTTGAGGGTGGAGGGAACCATTCGAGAAAAAGAGTCGCGCACAACGTACTCTAGTGTGCATTTTATTGACAGGGCCTGTTTAAAGCAGAGGATGGTGGGAGTGTTGGATACTGAGATGAGATTCCATTGCAATCGGTGATTTTCTACAATCTTTTTGCTGCATGGGCCATAGATTTTATGGTTTCCTTTCCCAACAGCGATGGACATGAGTACATCTTGTTGGAGATAGATTACATCTTTAGGTGGGTGGAGACTATCCCAACCTGAGCCGTAGATAGGAAGATTGTATGCAAGTTTGTCAAGGATCATATCATTGCTAGGTTCGGGGTCCCAAGGATTTTGATTTCTGATGGTGGTAGCCACTTTGTGAATAAAAATGTTATATCATTAGCTAAGGACTATGGATTTAAGCACAGAGTGACTAGTCCTTAACACCCACATTCTGACAGTATAGAGGAGTTTTTAAATAGAGAGGTGAAGTGCATTCTTCAGAAGTTGGTTCGCCAAGAAAGGAAGAACTGGTCTCAGCTTTTATGACAAGTTTTGTGGGCTTATAGGACAACCTAAAAGACTCCACTCGATACTTCACCTTTTTGAATGATCTATGGCATGCCATTCCATTTTTCCGTAGAATTAATTCACAAACCAGAATGGGCAATCAAGTATATAAATTGGAGTTGTCACCTATGAAATCTTTGTCGTGATTTGAACTTGAACGACCTCGTGGAAATTCGAAATTGAGCATATGCCAACAGTTTGATTTATAAGGACAAGGAGAAGAGATTCCTTATGAGCACAATAGGTACAAGAACTTTTTTCCATGCACAAAAGCTATGGTTGTTCAATGCCAAGTTGATGATGTTCAACAAGAAGAACATATCTAAATGGACGAGTCCCTACGTTTTTAAGGAAGTGCACAATAATGAAAGTGTAGAGATAGATGATCTCATAGATATTACATATTCCTTCTTGGTTAATCGACAGCTATTGAAACACTTTGTAGATTCTAAAGAATAGCTAGTCCATATCGAGGTCATAAAATTCATGCAGAGCGATCACAGTGTGGTTACCTCAGATTATTCTTCATGAAGATGTATCATTCAGAGTTTCAACAACTGAGGTGATTTATCTATTGTTTTACACTTGATTTATTCATTCATTTAGAGCTTAGGTCCTTTCTCTTGTAGACACTCACTCCTACTTAGGATATGTGAAGACTAAGTATAGGGGGACCTTTGCTCTTGTCTGTATATTCTTTTTAACCTGCTGGGTCCTTTTGAGTCCTTGTCATCCCCATCCCTTTCTTTTCTATACTCATTGATCCGTCTTCTTGATCAAATTCTTATACTTAGGATATTTTTAATCTATGTATATGGGGAGACCCAAATCAATTCCCATATACCACCATATATTCTAGCATGAGCTAAGGCTTAATAACACATTGTAGTATGGGGACATAGCACAAGTATAGGGGGGTATACCCTATATAGTTAATAAGTACTTTAGTCATAGCTCATATTTTAAAATTTTGAAACTTTTTGACGCCAGAATATAGTACCTTTTAAACTTATTTGTGTAAAACTATTTGTAAATGGTTTGAAAAAATTTCTGACTGTATCATTGTTTTGAAAAATATTTGACAATAATTCGAAAAAATGAGGATTTTACTTGTTTGGAAAATGTTTTGAAAAATGATATGAAAATCTATATATTAGGTGACATGGTTTGGAAAATATTTTAAAAAAATTGTTTAAAAAGGGGAAAATGAGACTAATTTTTATTTATAAATATTTATAACCTTTTCAAAACCCCATAAAATAAAAAAATCATAAAAGTTTTAAATTCAAAAATCACAAAAACATTAACTATTGAGTTGGTGTATCCCTGGCAAAATCACTATCACTCAATGCTTGAGGAATTGACAACACTTTGTTTATGAGGTCTTAAGAGTCTGAGTTAACTAACCGTAGTCCTTAAGATCTGAGACTTAATAATACACACTTCTCTAGTTTGGAAGATATAGGGGTTATATTGCACACTTAATCTCTACCTTTAAGAATATGATCAACACATCACCTGGACAATTGCATGAATGATGAGACAAGTTATGGTTTCACTTGAAGGACCGGTATTTGCAATTTGAGTCTAGACATGATTTTATTATTCTTAAGGAAGTGATAATGTCAATGAAAGCTTCATAAAACCTGAGTGTCAACAAATATAGCCAGTATGAGAAAAAGTTCTTATGTTATCTTCTAATATTGACCTATGCGTCGGGGTGTGATGGATCTTAATAATTTCTTGATTAGTGTGTGACAACTTGGTAAAAGTTGGGGAGCTAGCCAAAAAAAAGGAAAATAAAAGAAAGGAAAGATTAAAGAAAAGCTCTCATTACAGTAAAATACAAAAGGGCTTACACCAAAGGCGAGTGCTCCATACCATTTCAAAGTGTCCACTTGGACCAAAGCTATTAGGTCAAATGAGTCAGGCTAGTACCTCAAAAGGGCTCTACATCGTAAGCTATACAAGTCTGGGTGTAAGTATATTAGATCCTTAAAAAGACACTCCCCGGTGTACTCCCTGGAAAACAAGTACATGCAACTCAATAAATCTTGACTAACACACTTATTAAGACCAAAAATATGTGTTGAGTAATAAGGCACTTGGAGAACCTAACCTTAAATACAATATATATTTAACCCTATTTTTATGTTTTATTTTGAATGTTTCTTTATCTTTCAGAAATTCCAAAATAATAGATACTTGTTGTATATATTTGTGTTGGATTTTTCAGTTACAACAAAATCCAAAAAGAATTAAAAAAGAAGTTTTTTTAATACTTAAAAATGCTTTCAAGATTATAAGTTTGTAAAAATGACTTCTATTGGTTTTTTGTTAAATGCGTAACTTGTAGATCTAATTTGGATGTAAAACATTTATTTTTCATTTTTTCCTATTCGATCTCTAATTATTTTATTTTTATTTTCATTTGTTTCTCTATCACTTTTTAATTTTTTCATTAGGCTACGTGGTGCCCCCCCCCAGCGTCGGTCATGTAGCCCACTTATCCTTCCGCCACCTACCTCGCCTATCCACCATCCATCCGCTCTTGATGGATCACATCAGAAGTGTTCACTAGTGTCGAGCCCTTAATCGTTGGATCATGAGATCGAATGGCTCTCAACTCATGTTCCACCTTCAGCACTCTCTCTTTCCCACGCTCTCCTCGCCAACCGCTTCACCTCTCCCCATTTTCCCCACTACTTCAGCATTCCCCTCAGCCAACCAATCATCTCCTCTCGTTGACCCAACTTCCACCTCAGTTATGTGCCATATGCCCCTGGTTTTCTCCGCTCCCACGATCAACCCTTAATAGTTGAAGGCACGACAACCTAAACCAGGAGCTACTCCACCTACCCTTCAAATACATTGCCTCCGGTGCGATTTCGGCCCCATCTGCCCTTGCATGCAACTTATCCGAGTTGCCACCTCCTTCCTCGTGACAAGAAGAGAGATAGAGAGAGAGAAAGTGACGACCAAGCTATTTTTTTAATGTGGTTATTTAAGGAAATTAATTATATACATATAATATATACATATGGTACATTACATAATTAAATAAGGAAATTAATTTATTTTATGTATTTTCATTTTCATTTTAAATAATTATTAAAAATATTTACAATTATTTATAAATACATTATGTATAAAAATAAATATGGATAAATAAATATATACAATAAATAAGTGGTAAAATAGTAAAAACCACCCCAGAAAATCATTTTCAAATCATATCTTCAAAATTTATGAAACCATGTCATTTTAAAGATAATTTAATTTAGAATATGATGGAAGTGAGTTTGATTCAATCCGAGTACATATGGAGTAGGAATTGGTCTTTCATTATCGATTTACAACTTTTTCTAAATGTGGTTACTTTTATTTTGTACATGATTTTATTTTGGAAACATTTTTTATATTTAGAAAACATTTATATTTACAACTTCCATTAAGAAAATTATTTAATTTGAGGTCAAATTATGGACGAATAAAATAATGTAAGTTTTATACAAATAAACACATAATAAATTAAAAATAAAGAATGAAAAGTATTTACAAAATATTTTTTGGATTTTCTGATCAAAGACCATATCTCCCTCTACTTTGTTCCTAGTCAATCCGGTCAAGCCTTGACCTTCTCTTACGGTTTGGGTCAGCCTGCATCTATTACATATATACAATTTATTGTTTTCTTTATTTTTCCTTTATCTCTTTATTTATTTTAGGTTAAAATAATAATATATGTATAATCTTTACATACAATTGCAGGTTTATAAGAATGTGGATTTAGTAATTATACATGTGTTTTATAATGAATTTTAAGCTAAAATAAGTGAATAAATATGATGAAATGCATATTCATTAATTACCGACGTGATCCTTGTCTCTGATCCAATTGACGGCTCCATTAAGTTGTTATTCAATCTCGGACCATGGCCAAGTTCTTGAGCAAAAACCCATAGCTTCAAGCTCTTTCCCATGCTCTTCCTCCATCAATATCCATCATTGTCTTCCTCAAGTAAGTACCTTCATTTTGTTTTCTTTCTTTTCGTGTCCTTTCTTTCATTTATCAAAGCATAAGCTCACATACTCGGTCCACTCCGACCACCCCTTGAGATTCATTGCACTTCGCCAATCTTTGTGCACAACTCCTTCCTCCTTCCATACTTCTCCATAATTTTCCCCTCGTTGTTCCCTTCCATACCTTGCAAAGGTCTAGAACCCATTTAGGGCTCCAGCTTCCCCCACTTCCATCGATCCTCCATTTTACCTCCACTTCATCTCCTAAGATTCGACATTTCCTCGAAAATTTACTAATGTCTCCACATACTCATGTTACTTTGATTGAGAGGATTTTGCATACCACCTCCGATCTCTACTTCCAGCTCCAATGTCATTTCATCGTCGCACTCACGCAGCCACATCCAGACTTCTAGCACATCCCTAATATCCTTGTGTTTACTTTGTTGAGATACCTAGACACTCAATTGAGCCGTCAGACGATAGTGGATCAAAAACCTCATCGTCGAAGCTTTTCTCGAGCCTTGCCTTAAGCGAAGAAGAAGGATGAATACGAGGAGCAACAACAATTGAATCATATTGAGAGATCCAATCCGATGATCACGATCAATACCAAGCCTTGCTTCAAGGCAACACTTCATTCCTAAGTCTAGAGATGCCCGAGCTTGTGCTAAAGCTTCAGTGCAAGACATGTAGCGGAGCTGCCGCCCATCCAAGCCTCTTCCCCCATGTGAGCCATCTCACATGACCTGGGAAATTTGTAGGACTAGACCTGCCCCTTTTTAGATTCACACTTCAAATCTATAACATCGCATGCAACATACTTGCCCGCTTGGAATATTTGCATGATAAGCCCTATGCGCTTTTAATAATCACGTATTTATCCCTTGCACGTGGTTTAGAATACATGTCAGCCCCCTATGGCTTTTGTGTTTACATTTTCCCCATAATTTGGGCCTATTTGTTGAGTTTTATTTGCAATTAGGCCCCTGGCTTTATACTTTAATATCTTTTACGTCGTTAATCCAAGCAGAATGATATTGATCTTGTTTGAAAGCTGGTCATGCTCTTTAATGTGCCATAGTCAAATCTATGATATGATTTGTATTACATGAATTGAAATTAAGAAACTTTTAGGTCCTTGAACTAGATTTATTGCTTCAAATTATGCATGATTAATTGATCTAATGCATCAATAAGCATCCCGATTCATGTGCACTTCATGATTTAGTCGGGAACTTTATGTTAGATCATTCTATTGTGTATTTCCTAAATAAGAATTAGGGTGATTGTGTGAGTTGGCCATTGAAACTAACATGAACTAAAGATGCACTAATAACTTAGGCCAATAAATGACTCGATCAATGATGTGATAATTTGACCTAGGAATGCTTGATAAATATCACTTGTAGATAATTATTTCAGGAGCTTTATTGAAATGAAGTGTTTGTAAATGTGTTTCATTTGGTAATTGCAATTGTCATCATTCTATTGCATTAACTTGCATAGAAGAATTCCATATAAATGGCCTCTTAGAGTAGCTTACCACCTGCCTTAGGTAATGACTAATTACACTTATCTGTTGTGTCCCTGAGTTAAACCATAGACTTATCGATGATAAATTATGACCGAGCCACTCCTCGTAGAGATTCTTGCTCAGACTCAAATAGATCCAATTTTGGTCGGATTACAATGAGGACCTTTTCGCATAGCCGAAAATAGATTCAATCAAGTAGTACGAATATAAGTATGCCATCCACATTTATGAAAATAATGACGTAAATTGTATCACTGTCTCAAAAATAGATACATCAAAATTTTTATGCCATTTTAAGTAGCCTTTATAAATCTTTATATGGATTAAGTTAAGTTACACATTGTATGTTCATTTGTTGTAAAAATACAACTTTTGGGTTTATCAATAATTATAAGTAGAAAATAAAGCAATCATGTAAAGCTTGGGTCCAAACTACATGATTCTGAACACAAATTCGGCCTGACATGGGATTGTGTGATCGAGTAAAAATCTGATTAATGTCAAGCGAGCTTGGATCGATCCGTAGATCCTGGATTGGGTCAAATATGAAGGTGATTAAACAAAGTCGATCGCATTGTACCTCATTTGTTAAAAAAGTCTACGACGCGATCCGGGAATAGAAGGGTACAAAGACCATCAATAGCACCATCTTAACAAACCGAAACCAATGAAATCGTCATCGATCAGACGTTGTGGACTCTTACAATGTCAGAAAAATATGGATATTGGATTCCTAAATATTACCCTCCAAGATGATCGAAACATATTGTTACATCCTCGCGATAATTTGTGTTGTAGTTGTGATGATTTAGTGTTTCATTAATGGTGGAAATGAAATGAAAAAAATATAACACATGCATACCCCTTGAATATCCAATCGCCCAGCGCACCCCCTTTTCTCCAATCCCCATGTGTGACCATTAACCCCTCTCCTTTCCCCACTACTATCCAACCCTTCTTCCTCATATCTCATGCTCCAACAAGCATGACGGTGGACCGACAATGACTCCAGATCAACGGCAGCCAGCAGGTGGTGGTGCTCTCCATCCTCTTCTCCAACTTTTTTCCTTCTCTCATTTTTAGGGCACAAAGCTATCAAGCTAATCACACCACTATTGCTACCCTTCATGTATTTTACACACATTTTTTATCTCATATGGATGTTAAATGGAGATTTTGATGGTTTATATAAAGGGCTTGGTCGGGGTCTGACGCATAGTTTGATGGTTGTGATAATGCCTACCACAACAACGAATTGCCTCAACGGGATTCACATGTTATTTACTTGTGTTAAGACATTGGGGAGGGTCCTATAGGTGCATATAGGAATGAAGGTGTGGCATATGTGTGGATGTGTATGTGGGTGAGTATGAGCATGCAGGCATGTGTAATTGTGAACATATGGGTGTCTTGTCTATAAAGCATTTGTGTAATAATGGATACGTGTCAATAGTGGGCGAGTTTGATGGGTTGTTTCTAATATATAACTTTGAATAAGTCGCTTCAATGAAATTTGGAGAAATATCTTTTTGAAAAAAAATCCTAGATAAATTTGGTGATGCCATACCCAAATGATTTCATTATGGATAAAATGTCAAATCTGATAAGTTATGAGCTTTGGAATCTTTATGCTTGATTTCATCCCTTAGTTTATTTCATACCTTTTGAGGCTTTTTGGAGAAGCTTTATGCTTGAAGGGTAGCTCGTGACAATGTTGGATAAGTGACATAATGCAAATTGGAGATTCTCTGACCACATACACAATTCCAAAAGATCTCTCCCCAAAAGTACAGTACATGGTTCTAAAAAGTTGTGGTCTACATGGGCCAAAGACGTTGGTATTTAGAGTGTATTTTTTGAACTAATTGGAAAAACTTCTTTGTATGAAAATTTCAATTTACATGTAATTCCAATAGGCATTCTTTAGATCCTCAGAAAAATTGTAAAAGTCACAAATCCTATCTTACATGTACATGTGTTAAGTTGCACTGCATTTCGTTTATAGGACATTTGACCACATGTAAGCTACTTATTAAATGTTTTTGCTTGAAGCTTGAAGACAAAGTTGTTTCTAGTCATGGTATTGTGTTGCAAGTATTACCAAAATTAACTATGTATTATTTGGAATTGGGGAGCAAATCGTATGACCTCTAAATTTGTAGCGTTCAAAAATTCAGATTTGAAATGTGAGGGAGATTGGTAACAATTTCTTAAGTTTCACTGATTTGAATAATATGTTGTGACATACGAATACTATCATTTGTGAGAATCAGTGATGACAAACATTTGTGCTGGTCGAGGTGCCCCTTATACATGACCGTGCGTGGGTACAGTAACCCTCAACTAGGCTGGAGTTAGGATACCCAGATTGGGCAGCAGCCTCCTTGTGTGCGAGTCTGGTATCCTCGTCTCATCCCCTATTTTCATCGCGAGCTCAAAATTTTTCCACTTCTATGGGATCCTTGTGCCTTCACTTGACTTGTCCAATTGGACCTCAATTTTTGTTAGGGTTCCAAGGCAGGAGGACCCTTGGTTTTCTTCGAGCTTATTTGGTCACATTTCTACATTGGTTCAGGCAGAAGTCGAGTTTACTCAGACTAGGGAGTCTCTCCCATCCGTCTCAGGGGTTGTAGTTGGAGTTTGGCCTAGCTCCTTCCTAGACTTCCCTTCCACTAAGGGAGCGAGATGGTTGAGCCCCTTGAAGAGGTTTCTTCACCACTTTGAGTTTGATTATGCTTCCATATTAGGCTTTGGTGAGGAAAAAGATCATGACATGGAAGTCATCATCAATCATCTACATATTAATGAGATCCACAACTACATCTTACAATTAAAATCAGTAGAAGGATACAACATATCTCTAGATATCTTACTCCCACATCGTTCTACAATTAACAAATGAATTTGTTAAGTGTTGGGCTTTGAGGTGTGGTGAGTGAGAGAGACGGTTAATGTGCTCGATGTTTAGTGTTGGTGTTAGAACTTGGACAAGTCCTAAAGTTATGTATTGTTAGATAACATTATTCTCATGCAAGTAGTTGGTTCCATGCATGCTATCACTGCCCATCTACTTGCTTCTCTTATAATGTATCCACCTAAATTCATGCTTAATTTTCATATGAAATGCTTGTACACAACATTTATTGATATGTCCTTGTCCCTAATATTGATGGAAGGGAAGGCACATCTAGTTGAGTAGTTTACTTAGCAAGGTTCCTAGCTTTCTGATGGACAATGCAGAGACATCTTTTGATGGTGTACATGTAACGAACCACGAGGATCGAGGTACCTAACGTCAAATCTTAGAGGGCCAAGTCGGATCCCGCAATCGTTGTGTCGGAAGCTCTCTCGACACTTGGTACCTGAACCAAGTGAATCAATCAACAATTAACCCACAAAAAACTTAAGAACTAAAAAGGTGTGTAGAATTATATTATAACTATAAACAATGTGTACAATAATAAGTAGTAGAGGTCAAACCATAGAAAGCATGAGGAGTAGAGAAATTATAAATAGGCTACTTGGTGATTTTTTGTTGCTTCTGATTTCTATAGTGTTTTGTAGGTTTTAATTTTTATGTCTTCTTTATGATTTATTTTTTTCAATATTTTTACTTTTTATTTTAATAGAGTTTAGTATATAAATATATATTTATTAATATATGTGTTCAATATATATGTATAAAGACATTGTATAGAAAAGAAATGGTTTTTCTAGATTTTTAAAAAAACAAGTAATAAAAAAATGAGAAAAATATTTTTGAGTTTTATAAATTTCCTCTATTTTTCTAACTTTTGATAATTTTTGACAAGTTTTATGAATTTTGAAACGGGGGAAAAACTCAAGATAAAACAAACAAAAATTAAGAAATTGAAATGGGCTTAATAAATATTAATCAACTTAGATTGAGTCCTATGTTAATTTTTAACTTGTAGATAATTATTTCAGGAGCTTTATTGAAATGAAGTGTTTGTAAATGTGTTTCATTTGGTAATTGCAATTGTCATCATTCTATTGCATTAACTTGCATAGAAGAATTCCATATAAATGGCCTTTGAGAGTAGCTTACCACCTGCCTTAGGTAATGATTAATTACACTTATCTGTTGTGTCCCTGAGTTAAACCATAGACTTATCGATGATAAATTATGACCGAGCCACTCCTCGTAGAGATTCTTGCTCAGACTCAAATAGATCCAATTTTGGTCGGATTACAATGAGGACCTTTTCGCATAGCCGAAAATAGATTCAATCAAGTAGTACGAATATAAGTATGTCATCCACATTTATGAAAATAATGACGTAAATTGTATCACTGTCTCAAAAATAGATACATCAAAGTTTTTATGCCATTTTAAGTAGCCTTCTTAAATCTTTATATGGATTAAGTTAAGTTACACATTGTATGTTCATTTGTTGTAAAAATACAACTTTTGGGTTTATCACTAATTATAAGAAGAAAATAAAGCAATCATGTAAAGCTTGGGTCCAAACTACATGATTCTGAACACAAATTCGGCCTTACTTGGGATTGTGTGATCGAGTAAAAATCTGATTAATGTCAAGCGAGCTTGGATCGATCCGTAGATCCTGGATTGGGTCAAATATGAAGGTGATTAAACAAAGTCGATCGCATTGTACCTCATTTGTTAAAAAAGTCTACGACGCGATCCGGGAATAGAAGGGTACAAAGACCATCAATAGCACCATCTTAACAAACCGAAACCAATGAAATCGTCATCGATCAGACGTTGTGGACTCTTACAATGTCAGAAAAATATGGATATTGGATTCCTAAATATTACCCTCCAAGATGATCGAAACATATTGTTACATCCTTGCGAGAATTTGTGTTGTAGTTGTGATGATTTAGTGTTTCATTAATGGTGGAAATGAAATGAAAAAATATAACACATGCATACCCCTTGAATATCCAATCGCCCAGCGCACCCCCTTTTCTCCAATCCCCATGTGTGACCATTAACCCCTCTCCTTTCCCCACTACTATCCAACCCTTCTTCCTCATATCTCATGCTCCAACAAGCATGACGGTGGACCGACAATGACTCCAGATCAACGGCAGCCAGCAGGTGGTGGTGCTCTCCATCCTCTTCTCCAACTTTTTTCCTTCTCTCATTTTTAGGGCACAAAGCTATCAAGCTAATCACACCACTATTGCTACCCTTCATGTATTTTACACACATTTTTTATCTCATATGGATGTTAAATGGAGATTTTGATGGTTTATATAAACGGCTTGGTCGGGGTCTGACGCATAGTTTGATGGTTGTGATAATGCCTACCACAACAACGAATTGCCTCAACGAGATTCGCATGTTATTTACTTGTGTTAAGACATTGGGGAGGGTCCTATAGGTACATATAGGAATGAAGGTGTGGCATATGTGTGGATGTGTATGTGGGTGAGTATGAGCATGCAGGCTTGTGTAATTGTGAACATATGGGTGTCTTGTCTATAAGGCATTTGTGTAATAATGGATACGTGTCAATAGTGGGCGAGTTTGATGGGTTGTTTCTAATATATAACTTTGAATAAGTCGCTTCAATGAAATTTGGAGAAATATCTTTTTGAAAAAAAAATCCTAGATAAATTTGGTGATGCCATACCCAAATGATTTCATTATGGATAAAATGTCAAATCTGATAAGTTATGAGCTTTGGAATCTTTATGCTTGATTTCATCCCTTAGTTTATTTCATACCTTTTGAGGCTTTTTGGAGAAGCTTTATGCTTGAAGGGTAGCTCGTGACAATGTTGGATAAGTGACATAATGCAAATTGGAGATTATCTGACCACATACACAATTCCAAAAGATCTCTCCCCAAAAGTACAGTACATGGTTCTAAAAAGTTGTGGTCTACATGGGCCAAAGACGTTGGTATTTAGAGTGTATTTTTTGAACTAATTGGAAAAACTTCTTTGTATGAAAATTTCAATTTACATGTAATTCCAATAGGCATTCTTTAGATCCTCAGAAAAATTGTAAAAGTCACAAATCCTATCTTACATGTACATGTGTTAAGTTGCACTGCATTTCGTTTATAGGACATTTGACCACATGTAAGCTACTTATTAAATGTTTTTGCTTGAAGCTTGAAGACAAAGTTGTTTCTAGTCATGGTATTGTGTTGCAAGTATTACCAAAATTAACTATGTATTATTTGGAATTGGGGAGCAAATCGTATGACCTCTAAATTTGTAGCGTTCAAAAATTCAGATTTGAAATGTGAGGGATATTGGTAACAATTTCTTAAGTTTCACTGATTTGAATAATATGTTGTGACATATGAATACTATCATTTGTGAGAATCAGTGATGACAAACATTTGTGCTGGTCGAGGTGCCCCTTATACATGACCGTGCGTGGGTACAGTAACCCTCAACTAGGCTGGAGTTAGGATACCCAGATTGGGCAGCAGCCTCCTTGTGTGCGAGTCTGGTATCCTCGTCTCATCCCCTATTTTCATCGCGAGCTCAAAATTTTTCCACTTCTATGGGATCCTTGTGCCTTCACTTGACTTGTCCAATTGGACCTCAATTTTTGTTAGGGTTCCAAGGCAGGAGGACCCTTGGTTTTCTTCGAGCTTATTTGGTCACATTTCTACATTGGTTCAGGCAGAAGTCGAGTTTACTCAGACTAGGGAGTCTCTCCCATCCGTCTCAGGGGTTGTAGTTGGAGTTTGGCCTAGCTCCTTCCTAGACTTCCCTTCCACTAAGGGAGCGAGATGGTTGAGCCCCTTGGAGAGGTTTCTTCACCACTTTGAGTTTGATTATGCTTCCATATTAGGCTTTGGTGAGGAAAAAGATCATGACATGGAAGTCATCATCAATCATCTACATATTAATGAGATCCACAACTACATCTTACAATTAAAATCAGTAGAAGGATACAACATATCTCTAGATATCTTACTCCCACATCGTTCTACAATTAACAAATGAATTTGTTAAGTGTTGGGCTTTGAGGTGTGGTGAGTGAGAGAGACGGTTAATGTGCTCGATGTTTAGTGTTGGTGTTAGAACTTGGACAAGTCCTAAAGTTATGTGTTGTTAGATAACATTATTCTCATGCAAGTAGTTGGTTCCATGCATGCTATCACTGCCCATCTACTTGCTTCTCTTATAATGTATCCACCTAAATTCATGCTTAATTTTCATATGAAATGCTTGTACACAACATTTATTGATATGTCCTTGTCCCTAATATTGATGGAAGGGAAGGCACATCAAGTTGAGTAGTTTACTTAGCAAGGTTCCTAGCTTTCTGATGGACAATGCAGAGACATCTTTTGATGGTGTACGTGTAACGAACCACGAGGATCGAGGTACCTAACGTCAAATCTTAGAGGGCCAAGTCGGATCCCGCAATCGTTGTGTCGGAAGCTCTCTCGACACTTGGTACCTGAACCAAGTGAATCAATCAACAATTAACCCACAAAAAACTTAAGAACTAAAAAGGTGTGTAGAATTATATTATAACTATAAACAATGTGTACAATAATAAGTAGTAGAGGTCAAACCATAGAAAGCATGAGGAGTAGAGAAATTATAAATAGGCTACTTGGTGATTTTTTGTTGCTTCTGATTTCTATAGTGTTTTGTAGGTTTTAATTTTTATGTCTTCTTTATGATTTATTTTTTTCAATATTTTTACTTTTTATTTTAATAGAGTTTAGTATATAAATATATATTTATTAATATAGGTGTTCAATATATATGTATAAAGGCATTGTATAGAAAAGAAATGGTTTTTCTAGATTTTTAAAAAAAACAAGTAATAAAAAAATGAGAAAAATATTTTTGAGTTTTATAAATTTCCTCTATTTTTCTAACTTTTGATAATTTTTGACAAGTTTTATGAATTTTGAAATGGGGGAAAAACTCAAGATAAAACAAACAAAAATTAAGGAATTGAAATGGGCTTAATAAATATTAATCAACTTAGATTGAGTCCTATGTTAATTTTTAAATATGATTTATTGCAAAGAAAATTCAGGAATTTAAAACATATTTTAGTTATTTTTGTTATTTTATGGAATTTTTATGATGTTTTCTATGTTTTATATTTTAAATATTTTTTTCTCAATATTTTTTTAAAAAAATACTTTGGATAGAAAATGGCATAGGATAAAATAAATATACAAGAATTTTTGGAATTTTTCGAAACTTTTTATAATTTTTATGATTTTTTAATGCTTAACAACAACAAATACTCGTTTTTGAATTTTTCATAAATGAGAAAATAAATTACATTTCCTTGTGAAAAATATATGTAATAAAATATGATTTTAATCACATAGGTAAAGATTCTTAAAACTTTTTGGTGTATAATGGTATTTTTAATAATTAAAATACAACGACAAACCGAAACCAGCAATATAGGGACCTAGTTGTAATTTTCAATAAATTCAAACATGTCATAACACATTAACAAAGTCTAGGATCATACATACAATATTGGTGCAACAAAATATCATATATTCCTATCATGGGTATATATGAAATTAATATAAACAACACAACCAAGTATGTAATTTGTCCAAAAATGTTAACACGTATAATCAATGTATTAGGACCAAATAGAAATACACACAACCTAAAGGGGGCCCAAACAAAATACCATTGTAGCCCATGCATACATGCACGTGAGGTGACCTAGCACTGGACTAAAGTGCATATAGATTAAAGCTTAGGCTCCTTAGTGTAAATATTACAAATTTATTACAACTACGTATGAAAATTTAAATATCAAATATTAAAAACAAAAGGGGGATTATGTGTGCAAAATACGCCCAAATACACGTGGACAGACAACTGTGATTGAATTCTTAACCACATGGCGTACTCTTAGTGGTTGATGACAGTTCTGTGGATGAGGGGCTGAGATTAGATGTCAACTCTGATTTGACGACTCTTGCAAGCCGCTCCACTAGGGTCCCGTTCTTCATCCAACAGTTCTGAGCTCCTCTTGAAGAACAACACAAGAACACTAGATTGTTGAGCTTTGATCTCACCTCCTGCATAACTTTGATGTGCTCCCTTGCTGCTAAGATGCTTATCGCGTTCATGGAACGATTCTGCAAGTGGTGGATTTCTCAAAAAGTTTTTGACCTCAATGATGGAATTCCGGAGTCGAAGAAGTTTCGAGAACCTATAGGTGTGAAGTCCAAATGATTCGACCGCTAGATTGGGTCCTTGCATGTGTGGCCCTTCACCAAAGGCTTCGAGGCTCGAACGTGAAACTCCTCGACCCAAGGTTTAGCAAAAATAAGGGATGGATGGTGCAGGTAGAGGTTTTCGGCATGCTATAGATATGAGAGACAAAATTCCTATATTTATGCAAGATCAGGGGTGAAAGATGAGTATGGACGATAGATGTCAAAAAGATGAAGGTGTGTGGATGGTCAATCTAGCGATCAAAAGTCAGAAACATGCAGAACAGAGGCTGGAGCCTAGAGCTTTGCCAGACATTGATTTTTAACTTTTAAGTTACACTGGACAAAATCAAATGAAGAAAAATGTTGAACTAAGATACAATTATTCCTAGGAATTGAAAGAGCTAAGATAAAGTAGCTCACTTGGCCATCGGACCTAGGAGCAAATGAACCACCAGAGGTGCTCCCGCGATCGATGAATCTCAAAATCTCATCCTTCTCCTAGCCTAGATTCATTGGGAAACTCCTCTTGTCACTAGGGTTTCACTCTAGACATGAATCTAGGGTTTCGGTGGGCGAAATCAGATTGACTTTCCAACAAATTAGAGTAGGAGGTATTTTATACTAGTAGACTAGTCTTCCACCTTCGTCTAGGGTTTATACTTAACTCGAGGATGGACCAAGAGAGCTCTTTGATATGCATAAAGGCTAACTCTATGGTACAAAAATTTATTGAAGGAGTCAACGACAAACAAGATCTGGATTGATCAGAAGAAATTGGCGAAGAAGGGGAAAACTCATTGCATTGACCTATTTAAAGGATGGGCAGTGAGTCGACCATGGTCAACCAATGCCGCCTCCTCATTTGTCCACGTAGGTCGCACGAGGACAAAATAGATCTAAAAGTAAAAAGAAATAAAAAAGTGAAATAGTAAATGATTTTCTTAAATAAAACTCAAAATAGGAAAGTTATTTCCAATTTTATATACAATTTAAAATTGATTTTTATTTATTTTTATCAACTTATTAATTAAATGTTAATTTATACAAGTGTAGTTATAGGTATATTTAACTTTTTTAAGTATTTTTTGTTGTTTTGTGTTTTTATTACTTATTATTATACATATATATATAATATTTTTAAATACATATTTACATACTTTTATTTTGATTTTTCAGATTTTATGTTTATACATAAATAATTGTTTATATGTTCTTTATGTATAATATACCTATGTATTATATTACTTTGGCTACTTGAATTTATTTTTTATGTTTTCTTTAATATTAATATTTTTATTAGAATTACAATATATATATATAATTAATAAAAAATAAGCAAAGTAAAAACATAAAGAATACAATATATGAATAAAATATACAAAGAGACCAAGTATAATATGATCCAAAACCGACTTTTGTATCTTAACTCCATTTTCAATGAAATAGTCTTTGTTAGGTAGATAATTTAATTTATAATACAATGGATGTGAGTTTGGTTTTTTTGAGTCATATGGAGAATTTATTTGTGATGATTGGTTTACAACTTTTTCATCTGTGTGTCCTAGTTGCACAATATATTATTTTTATCTGCAATTATTTTTGTATTTTTCTGTACATTGATGTGTACATAATTTATGTTATAAATTTCTTCATTTAAGGTGTATGTGAGTTTGTATAAATTAGTGTAAGTTTGTTTGTATGCAAAGTATTAGGCACCAATGGTTTCTAGGTACGTGTATCAATTTATCTGTAGTATTGTACCCTTATCTGCCCCTACTTTATTCCTCGTCGATCATGTAAATATCGACCAGGTCTCAGGGTTTACAGTCAGTAAGTATTTACAATACTTCTTTTATTTTTTATTTTCTTTTCCTTATTCATTTATTTTGTATTTAAATACATGTTTTTATGTATTATTTTTAGACAACAGTTGGTGAGTTAATTTCTACAAGTTAGATACAT
The DNA here is from genome assembly GCA_037367405.1 of Ottelia alismoides. Taxonomy (NCBI): domain Eukaryota; kingdom Viridiplantae; phylum Streptophyta; class Magnoliopsida; order Alismatales; family Hydrocharitaceae; genus Ottelia; species Ottelia alismoides. Next base: position 4,578 of record JAZKJV010011773.1, on the reverse strand, counting down.
TTACATGTATTTACCAATGGATTTAAAGACAAAATAAAGGAATAAAGGTGAAGGAATGGGTATTCATCAACATGATAGTATGCTTTATAGTTGTCCTTTTTTTGTGATTGCTCTATCTTTTACCAAACTTTTGTGATATAAGCATTAAACACTTAGTTCTCTTTTGATACATGTTATGTTGTATGGAACTTGATGCTTGCATTGAACATTTTGTAAAAATATTCATCCTAGTGGAATGCATTTCTTCTTATGGTGTCACGTGATTGTATGTAATTATTCCATTATTGTGAACGGCATTCAACTCATGAAATTTTTTTCCTGCACTTTAATTGATGTGAACTATCGTGAATTTAATGATGTGAATGTTGTGTAAGTGGGTAACATGGATCCTGGTGCATCACATGATGCTATCACAGCTATAGGTACCCAACGACACACATTTACAGTAAATCCAATTGCATTGAGTTCTCTGATAGAGACAGTTCTCCAACTTGTTGCCAATTTGAGAGGGAATGAGTGACATTCAAGTTAAATAACCACAAGTGTCACCAGCAATTCACCTTTTGCATTTGATGTCCATATATTTTATCAAGAAGTGAAAAGTACAGTCAACTATCCTTGGAATTTTTCAAACCTTTTTATAATTTTTTAGAATATTAAATGATTAAAAGAGCAAATACTTGTTTTTTTGAATTTTTTGTAAATGAGAAAATAAATTTAATTTCCTTATGAAAAATATATGTGATAAAATATGATTCTAAATACATACGATGATTTTCTTATAATTTTTAGACGTAGAATGATATTTTAAGTAATTAAAATACAACTACGAACCAAAAGCAACAATATAGGGACCCAGTTGTAATTTTTAAAAAAAATCAAACATGTCATAACACATTAACAAAGTCTAGGAGCTTACATGCAATATTCGTGCAACAAAATATCGTATATGCATATCATGGGTATAAATGAAATTAAGATAAATATCAGGACTAAGTATGTAATATATCCAAAAAGTTTAACATGTATATTCAATGTATTAGGACCAAACAGAAATACACACAACCTGAAGGAGGCCCACACAAAATGCCCAAATACCTTTCGCGTAGATGCACGTGAGGTGACCCAACACCGGACTAAAGTGCAGATAGATTAAAGCTTAGGCTCCTTTGTGTAAATATTACGAATGTATTACAACTACGTAGGAAAATTTAAATATCAAATATTAAAAACAAAAGGGGGTTATGTGTGCAAAATACGCTCAAATACTAATGGACATACAACTGCGATTGAATTCTTAACCACATGGCGTACGCTTAGTGGTCGATGACAGTTCGTGGATGAGGGGTTGGGATTAGATATTAACCCTGATTTGACGACTCTGACAAGTTGCTCCACCAGGGTCTCGTTCTTAATCGGACAGTTATGTGTTGCTCTGGAAGAACAACACAAGAACACTAGATTGTTGAGCTTTGATCTTGCCTCCTGCATGACACTGATGTGCTCCCTTGCTATTCTTATCGTGTTCATGGAACGATTCTGCAACTAGTGGATTGCTCAAAAGGCTTTAGACCTTAATGATGGAATCTTGCAGTCGAAGAAGCTTCGAGAACCTAGAGATGTGAAGTTCGGATGATTCGACCCCTAGATTGGGTCTTTGCATGCGCAGATCTACACCAAAGGCTTCAAGGCTCGAGGGCAAAACACCTCGACCCAAGGGTTAGCAAAAATAAGGGATGGACGGTGTAGGCAGAGGTTTACAGCATGCTATAGAGATGAGAGGCATAATTCCCATATTTATGCAAAATTTGGTGTGAAAGATTAGTATGGATGATAAATGTCAAAGAGATGAAGGTGTGTGGATGGTCAATGTAGCGATCAACAATCAGAAATATGCATAATTGAGGGCCGGAGCCTAGAGCTTTGGCGAACATTTATTTTTAACTTTTAAGCAATACTGGACAAAATCAAATGAGAAAAAATTGTTGAACTAAGATACTATTATTCCTAGGAATTGAAAGAGCTAAGATAACACAGTTCACCTAGCCAGCGGACCTGGGAGAAGAGGAACCACCAGAGGTGCTCCCGCAAAGGATGAATCTCAAAATCTCATCCTTCTCCTACCGTGGATTCATTGGGAAACTCCTCTTGTCACTAGGGTTTCACTCTAGACATGAATCCAGGGGTTCGATGGGTGAAATCAGAATGACTTTCCAAAAAATTAGAGTAGGAGGTATTTTATACAATATGACTAGTCTTTCACCTTCGTCTAGGGTTTATACCTAACACAAAGATTGACCAAGTGATATCTTTGATATGCATGAAGGCTGACTCTATGGTGCAAAAATTTATTAAATGAGCTAACGACAAACAAGATCTGGATTGATCAGAAGAAATTGGCAAGGAAGGGGAAAACTGAAGGATATGGTTAGATCCTCAAGCGCATCACGGAAGCGTGAGCATCGTATCGAATACGACGAGGAATGACTAGGCAGACTAGTTGCTCGATGCAGCGGAATTTAAAAAGTTTATACGACGAAACCACATGATCCAAGAACACTTCTCGGATAGTTTCTTCTAAACCACAAACAAGTAATAGGATTACCTCTTAAAGCGTGGTTGCGATCGAGTCTCTAAACGAAGAGACCTCCTGTCTCAAGTCCGATTCAACGGAGGAGACGCTTGCGAGCGCGGGGATGAACCGCGTGCTTCTCGCAATCCATGTTGATGATCCAAGCAGCGGATCTCCTGATCTCGACACACAAGATCCGTCGTCTTCTTCATGAGCGAGGTGTACCGAAGGAGACGGAGATCCAAGAGCAGACGATCGGGCAGCATAACGACGATGCTGCGACGATGGAGAACCTCTCCATGGCATCCATGGTGGACAGCCATGAGAGGGAGAGATATGGCGTGTATATAGAAAGAGAGAGAGAGAGAGATGCTTGTCAAGCATTGTGTGTAAATTAGAGAGCATGGTATGCCTCTCTATTTATAGGGTTTTGGGATCCATGGATCTCAATCCATGGGACATATAAAATCAATGGATGAGATTGATTTATGTCAATCCAATGGTCAATATTGTTGTTGGTAAAAACCAACAACTTTAGGTTAAAATATATTTGACAAAATAAAATATAAATTAGTCCTAAATAAAATAAATAAATAAATAAGGAGAGAATGTGCATGGAGATTTCATCTCCATGCACCTTCAATGTGAACGGCCACACATTCCTATTAGGAATGATGTGCCGCCCACTCTTTCCATGGGGAGAGCAATCTCATGATAATGCATGAGATTGCATATCTCCATGGAAATCTCTCTTTATTTATTTGCAACAAATTTGTTGGGTTTTATTCTTCAAAAATAATTCACAATTATATTTGAGAATATTGCAATCTTGCCATGAAAAAATTGTGAATCATATTCACAACCCAAACAACCTATAATTTACATTGTCAATTAATTACACAATGTGTATCCAATACACATAAAAATTAATCAACAAATATAAATTATAATTAGCTCTCTCTCTAATACACTATAAAGCACATTTATAATATATTATGAATAATTGGATATTGCTATCCATGTTATTCTTATCCATGATAATTAAATCATATTTAATCATCTTGGATCTCTTTATCTCATGTGTTCAAATAATATGAATCACATTCACATTATTCACATCTTTGATAATTAAATTATATTCAATTATCCTAGATAACTCTCTTTATAATATGAATCAAATTCATATTAATCTTGATAATTAAATCACATTTAATTATCCATTTTCTCAATGCTCGGATACAATTTATCAATAATGAAATTATCCTGAACCTATTCAAGAAAAATGCGCTTTCTACAAGAATACTTGGAGATAAGGACAGGGCGATTATATTGTTCCACGTATAGTGACATGGATATTGAGATCATATCTCAAATCCAGATCTCGGGCCTCCCATAGATGCCTAATTAAATCAAGATCGTAAATCTAATCTTCTCATTGGAGCTGAATCACATTCAGATCAATGTCCAATATTTGGAATAAGATTAGATTACTTCCCTACTGAGAGGAGTCACTAAAATCCAGACCCGTTTCATCAATCCCTAGGAATGGAAGCGGATTTGTGTTGTTCATATTTGTCCTGTTTATCACCCTTGTTGTTGTTGCCTATACATAGGGATACTCTACCCTAAGTATAGGGGGTGATGTTGTTCATATCGTGTCTTTGTGAGTCTATACATTCTCTTCATTGGTTTTTCCCTTTGTGCATTCTACTATACTTAGGATTACTTGATCCTAAGTATAGGGAGGATCACCAACTTCTCGTCTTTTTATCTTTTCTTTGAGTCGTTGTATCATAGAAGTCTTTTCACCTTTCTATACCTAGCACGAGTTATGTCTTCCTTTGTCGCTCTCGGGTCACTATGAGGACATAGTTTGAGCTAAGTATAGGGGGGAGTCATATATATTGTATATATACTTTAGACATAAGTCGTACTTTTAAATACATTTATTTGGGGGGGTTATGTGTATATTTTGTAAAACCTACGTGTGCAAAAAAAAACAAAAA
>JAZKJV010011772.1:0-95860 GCA_037367405.1 Ottelia alismoides | reverse complement strand
TTTATTTATACAGCAGTTACGAAATGTTATTATCATGTGAATAACAATGATATTCTCATAACTATTAAAGTATATGCTACAAGCCTAAGGTAGCGTTTGGTTCGCGGGTTACCTGCAGGGTTAGGGGAGTTTACCCCCCTTAACCCACATCCCCCTCTCTCCCCGTGGGTCCCACTTTATTCCTTTTCTAAAAAATTAAATAAATCAATTTTACATCATTAATCTTATCAAAAAATAATAATATATACAATCATATCATATAAAAATTATAAACTACTCCACTTCTACTCCCTTTTCCAAAACTTCAATACAATCACATCACAATAACTACTCACTTTTTCAAACTCCAATACAATTATATCACCCCAAACCCACTTCTAACCCACCCTCAGTTTAACCCTCTATGCAAACACCAAACACAAAAACAGGTTACCTTCTATCAGTTTAACCCGTCTTAACCCGCCAACCAAACACACCCTAAGAGTAACACGTTTACTCTTAAAATAACACATGAATGGTATGATAATTTCAAATAAATATCCATACTTTTGCACTGGTAAAAATAATGTGTAAGGTGATCCGCATAATAACATTTTCCCTGATTTTTCCTCGTGTTCTGTACTATTTTTTAACACATTTCATAACAATATATTTGCCACATCTCACTATCATCAAAATATAAATGATACATAATTTATTTATTATAAATACAACTTTCCATAATGGAATATAATATAATTTTTAAAATTGAGCTAATAATAGTAATAATTTAATTTTAGTATAATTGTGGAACTTTCCTTTACCTACGTCGGTTTATTTCCTTAATGACCCGTGCTTTGCACGAGTAAGAATAGTATTTCTGTGAACAAATCTACAATGATATACCTGCACAATAAATTACATTTTTATAGAATTCAACAAAGATATCATGCTACTATAGAGTACATTTATTATGGATTTTTACAACTATATATGTATCCATATATTTTTAAAAAAATAAAAATAAAAAACTTTTAAGAAAAAGGTCATCCAACTTATAATTGTTGTTCAAGTGTATCATTGTGTTTTACGTGTTTAAATCCCACGTAAATGACATTTGGTTGACTTCAAATGTGTATTGAGGTATCCAATAAATTATTCGTAGATGATATGGGTAATTGGAACCTGGATATCATAAATGCATGCATCTTGGATTTTACATCAAGATAAGTTACATGTCTAAAAATTTTAGATTCATATGCATTTCACCATTAAATCATATCCTACCATTCTAATCAAAAGTGTCCCACTTGTTGTATGCGATTTTATAAACAGAACTATATTCGTTCTCTACAAAATTATGAAAATACAATGATTTCATCTGTAGACAAACATCCAAAACACGATTAAATTGTGGATTAATTCAATTGGTTAAACCCAATTATAAACACATGAGCGTGATTGTGGAAATGAAACATTTCTCCCAATCCAGTTGTTGCAGATCATTCTCCCCGATTATGAACATGACTGCTTGGACCCATGAATACGTCCCGGATGATGAGCACAACTTTGCCCCACATCCCCATGTACCTAGGTTCCAATGCCTAGCATAAATATGAAGACTTATGGCATTGTCATCGATCGTTGAAGAAGGATGACATCGAGTGTCACCGTCGTATGTGTAGCTGTTCGTGATATCAAATTTGTAATTATAAAATTTCCAACATGAGTTCAAGAAGCATTCATTTTCCATTCAAATTAATCTGAACCAAAAATGTAATAGAGATTTCTATGCAGCCTTTTCACCTTAAATGGATTCCAATCAAATCCATTTGTAAAATCACTATTCTATTTTTTTATTTGGTCAACAATCCAAGCCAAATTTCCATATATTTATATTCTGAATCTCTAAAAAAGAGTTAAAGATGATATATATGTACACAACTCTATTTTATGAAAATATCCATTATCTATCAAACTTGTGCTATTTTTTCATATACTACAACAAATCCAATCAATTATATCTAAATATCCATCCAAAGTCACTTTTTTTCAAACATGACAATTTCAATTATCTGATCTGAGGTTCACCACAATGGGTCTCTTCAAGATGAATAAAAAACCACAATATTTATAATAATAGGAAAACAAATAGATGAAGTGGTCAAATAAGAAAATCCGAATGCATACCAGTTCTGGAAGAAGGCATTCGAATTTAACATTTGTTAAACAATATTTCTCCAGCTTATAAACCCAGCAATAGTTTTTCACTTTTAATTTCACAATCCAATTAACTAAAAGATTTATTACATATTGTGTTTTTCTGAATAGATTGTTTATCTCTAAATCAAGTTCAATCAAATCAAGAATATCATTCCACCAGTACTGTGAACTATTCAAACCGGTGCTATAGATCTATTTCAACTCCAACTCTAGTAAATCATTTAGCTTTAGGAATATATATAATCCAACTACCATAGCACATCTCTGCTTCCAGTGACAAAATCACAGTAGGCATCAAAACCACTAAAAAGGTATCTATTTTCAACTCTAAAAAATCCACCAGTAAGGATTCTCCTAGCATGCTCTATCAATATTAAGTTTTATCTAGTCGATATTTGTAACGTCTCGGGCTTAGGTCCCCGATCCGTCATCGAGGAGCACATCTCTGCTTCCAGTGACAAAATCACAGTAGGCATCAAAACCACTAAAAAGGTATCTATTTTCAACTCTAAAAAAATCCACCAGTAAGGATTCTCCTAGCATGCTCTATCAATATTAAGTTTTATCTAGTCGATATTTGTAACGTCTCGGGCTTAGGTCCCCGATCCGTCATCGAGGAAAACTGGCCCTAACAACTTGTTGGGTACGGACCCAGATGGACCCATTAGCAACCACCCAAAATGCTAAGCCCAAGTTGTCAAGTAGTAATCCCCACCACTTATATACCACACCCACACTTTGGGAGTTTTAGGTATGACGCTATGTTTGGGGTTGGGGTGTTACAACCTCCCCCACTTATATTCGCAACGTCCTCGTTGCGATATGGCACATCACTTATTCCCAGTGACAGTGACGGCTGCACGCTCCGGGTAGCCTTTTCCTCCAACCTCTTTGTAGGGGCGGCTCCACCTCTCGGGTAGCCCTTTCCACTATCAGAGGGAAATTGGCTCTGATACTATTTGTAACGTCCCGGGCTTAGGTCCCCGATCCGTCATCGAGGAAAACATGGCCCTGACAACTTGTTGGGTACGGACCCAGATGGACCCATTAGCAACCACCCAAAATGCTTAAGCACAAGCTGTCAAGTAGTAATCCCCACCACTTATATACCACACCCACACTTTGGGAGTTTTAGGTATGACACTATGTTTGGGGTTGGGGTGTTACAATATTAACTTTTATCCATCTTACAATTCTTCCGGTCCAACCATATTATCCTTCTTGCAGTTCTTCTAGTAAGTAAGAATCAACTTCCTGTCGAACTTGCACTAATTTCAGCTATCACTGCAAATCTAGCCCATTCTATCCAATTACCCATCCAAAATAACCTATCCAAAGTTCCAAACTTCATGCAAAACCTATTTCAGAACCTCTTCAAACTTTCAGCCAAAATCAAAGATTAAGAAATCCTTAACCTTTTTGGAGCAAATCCGAGCCCCTTACTTTATGTGGAGGTATTGCGAGAGTAGATCCTCTATTACTGCTCTCGAGGACTGGAAGCGTCCAGCATAATCGTCGTCGGAGGATAAGCGCTGGAGGCAGATGTCGACGTTCGTTGGGGGGAAGCCCCAATTGGGTTTGTCCCAAATCTGGAGCCCTAACTCCATGTCTTGTTGTAGCCATTGTCGAATGTGTATGTGAATACATATTAGTGGATATGAAATATATGATACCCTTTTCTTGAACAAATAAGCATCGTATATTGATAATATCAGATTTCTTGATAGCTTAGCTTATGTATGGAAGGCTTACACATTCCATAAGTATTAGTAATTACATCAATTATGGTTTAAGAAGATAGGAAATCGTGTTATATATATATATATATATATATGGGAAAATGTGTATGACCCTAGGGGAGCTAACTTAGCTCTCCCGTCCTTTTTTCACAATTTTTTTTATTTTTTTTAAAATCTAAAATCGTGTAAATTCATTATTAAATCTCTATATTATATCATTCAAAATTTCATGCGAAACAGAGACTCCTACGACCTCCATCCAAACGAGGTCGATTTAAAAAATCATGTCACCGTTAAAAAATGATTGTCTGGATGGTGGCCGTAGGAGTCTCTGTTTCACACGAAATTTGATTAGCATAATATAGGGATATAGTGATGAATATTCATGAAAGAAATTTCAAAAAAAATATAAAAAATGGTGAAAATGGGGCGGGGGGAGCCAAGTTAGCTCCCCCCGCCCCATTTTCTTCCATTTTTTTTTATTTTTTTTGAAATTTTTTTCCGCGAATATTCATCACTATATCCCTATATTATGTCATAAAAATTTCGTGTGAAACAGAGACTCCTATGGCCTCCATCCAGACAGTCATTTTTTTAACGGTAACATGATTTTTTAAATCGACCCCGTTTGGATGGAGGTCGTAGGAGTCTCGGTTTCGTATGAAATTTGAATTCATGGATATTTGCGGTATATCCATATCTATATACATTTTAAAAAGGACATAGCTACGAATATCAAAATCTGTATTTAACAAATATGGTGACAGGTCAGATATGAATATATCAATATCATGTTGGCTAATTGGTGCCCTTTCGGCCTGTGGAGTAACTTGATTAGTTTGGTGGATCTAGTCGGGGTGGTTTTCATTTACAAGCACATAGGCGGTCCTATGAGGAAGGCTTTTTGGCACCGGTGAAGATCTTTTATGGAGGTCTTAAAGAGGTCCTCTCTAACCGATTCAATGATGATAGGTGCTCAGGTCATTCATGGCTCGACTCCAAGGAAGAAATTTTGGAAGCAGTTTGGTGTTGCTGGATGGAGAAGGTATGATTCTAGGTCAAGCTTCATTGAACAAATGTGGTAGGGAGGTACCCAACCCGAAATCATCAAGGGCATTTAGGGGTGAAAATGCTTACATGATAATGCCACCTTCAAAGCTCAGAAAGCAAATCTGACATTGAACTAACATGTCGCTCTAAAGGCAAACTATATATCTCAAACCCCTCTTTCCTTGACTAGCTTACACCTTCAGAATACCCTGAACAGAGTACCCCCCCCCCCCCCCCCCCCCCCAACAATTTCTTCACTTAGGTGCCTCGCGACTCTCTATGCTGTCAATTTTTTGAAGGATTACATTCGAGAACTCATTACTTTTATATCTTATAAAAATCCTAGAGAATATGGTGTTTAAAAAGAGAAAGGAAAGGGTGGTGATGGTTTATTTAAAGCTTAACTATACTACACATCCAAAAGAAATTACTAAAAATAAAATTTCGCAAACCCTTTAATCTTTTAAGTTAGATGCACAAAGCCTGACTGGCATAAAACTAACCAAAATGCATAAAGCTTAAATGGCATAAAACTACTTCAAGGAGCGCTGAGACAAGGCTAAAACTTGCCCTAAACTATTAAGGGCCCATCAAGGCTTATCCACACGCCCTCCGTACTCAAGAAAACCAAGAAAATCTCCAAACAGCGAATTAAACATATAACTAGTCGACTAACCCTTGAAGGCTACACTGCATAGAGCTGTAACAGGCATCTTAATTGACTTATACAACACCTACTCAGCTAAGTACCATTCACAATTAGCCATGAAATACTCCACTAGTTAGAGTCACCATGCCACTTCACATCTTTTTAGCACGGGATCTTCATCTCGAACACCCTTACAGAAGTGAATAATATCATTGTTGAGAGAGTTCAGAATTCCGCCAGAACTATATATCCAGGGAACGATGACGCTCGAACTTCTAGCTCTTTTGGGCGTGGGAAAAATGGACTCTCGTAGCGGCGAGGCCCAGCCAACTACTTCTCTATAGCGGAATACGTCACATCGGTTCACTTGAGAAGGGACATCCCTCTGCCTCAGTCCTGCATCTCATAAAGAAGGTGAAAGATCGGATCTCGACTGATGTGAGAACTGAACATCATTCCAAACCTTACTTTAAAACCCAGTTAAATGCTCGCAAACCTACGACGGATATAAATAAATATTGCACGTGTCTTAAAGTTAATCGTTTGTGAATACAAAATATAGAAGACAATATTTCGACAAGCATGGGAAGCCTTCCCTCAGCCGAGGTCATTCAGTACTGTTTAGTTAGCTGGCATCCTCCACAAACATCGATGGTTAGCCCAACAGCCTCAGAGGCACTGTCAAACTCAAATTTATGCCACCCGCTAAATTATGAATTCCTTCCACCCGAGTATTAGCAGATTAAAGCTGTCCAAGAATGAGTTTTTTTCCTTTGTTCATAGCCAAGGAAGATGCAAGCAGATTACTCCCACAAGGAAAAATATTAGTGAACGGCATCCCAACGCCATATAGTTCCATCCTCACAACAAGCAAGGATAGTTCTGCAAGAGAAATGGGCTGCCGTTAAATATTGTCAAGTTTGATCATTCACCAAGCAGTTGCTGCCAAGTATACAACATAGATACCTTCCATCGAAGGACATGGCAGTTTGCCTGATGGGAGACCTGCACTGCACATGATGTAACCTGAGACATGTTGCCATTATTATCAGTAATGAGGGGGATAACATAATGTGTAACAACCACTAAAAGATGTAAAATCATGTCGACCTGGATACGAGAACAGGCGGGCTTGATTGGAGCTCCCAAACAAAGATCTTTCCTTCTCGGTTACCTTTTGCAACAGAAAAAAAGAATTTATATGAAAAAGTGTTCGACAGCACTTTACTAAAGTGTACTAACAGTATCCTCAGTCCAGAGTTTTAAGGAACTAAAAATTAAATAGATTGCATAGGACCAAGTTGACGAATAACGGTGGATAAAGGAGGGATGGTAACGTCCCCCTCGGTAAACTTACCTATAAAAACTCATCATTTTAATCAGTTAATCATACATAAAGAAAGGCTTCACAGTGAAATTGCGTGTACAAGACAACAACAACAACAAAGCCTTCTCCAGCATTAAGTAGGTCAGCTACGTGGATTATTTGCCTCCATTCAGATCTATTTTGGATCATTCTTGGATTCATATCCAAATAATTAAGATCCCTTCGGATAGTCTCCTTCCCACACTTCTTAGGCCTTCCCGCCCTCTCTTAACTTGCTCAATATCCCAAATCTCACATCTTCTAACTGATGCATCAACAGATACTGCCATAAGCAGTTCCCTCTCATCTTATCCTTTATCAAAGCTACGCTAACCTTTCTTTTAATCACATCGTTCTAAATCCGATCATTTCATATACGACCATACATCCACCATAGCATTTTTCATTTTTGCTATTGTCATTTTCTAGACATGTATATGGCTAACATGCCAACATTTAGATCTATAGAGTATAATAGCATCATGTCTCACGGCTGTTTTGTGATACTTTCCTTTGAGTTTCAAAGAATTTCCTTGTCACATAGAACATTAGACTCTCATTTTCACTTTAACCAACCTGCATTTATTCTATGATTGACAACTCTATCGATCTCCCCATCATGTTGCAAAATAACGCCTATGTACCTACAAGGAATCTTTCTTCTGAATGTTGTCTTCTCCAATCTTCACCTCAATTCCTTCACAATTGCTTCCGTCTAAGTGCACTCCATGTTTTCAATCTTAGCCCTGCTTATACGATACATGATCACAATTTACCCTAGTGCTTAATACGACCAAGTGAGAGTGTGAGACCACGGCTATGTTAAGTGTTGTTACTTAGGACAAAAATGATACATAAGCCAGATAATCAAACAATCTCTAATCGTATCAAGATTTTTTAACACTTTTAGAAGCTCTAGAAGTTGACCTGCAAACAGATAGATCGCGGTTCACATCTTACCCTCCTAAAGATGCACAGAAAATAGAGTATTAGATACAACGGTAAGGTTAAGCAGACTCAATTCAAGCACCATGTATGCATTGATTTGCATGGAATATTGGAATCAGGATGACCAACAGAGTAATATAAAAATCTACAAAGAAAATGAGAAGATCAGAAAGATTCATTCGATTAGCCAGTTTATTTTATAAAAGGTCTCAAGTTAATCTTTTCTCTTCCATGAATTTGACACTTTTTGTTAGATGTAGAAATCAACAAAGATAGAGTGATTATTTTAACTGGACTACCGCTCAAATTTTAGTTTGGCAAGTAATTTGCAAACTTACACAGACTTAAGTTCTTATCGTTCTCAAAATTCATTGTGTAACTAGACTACTGCATCAAATTTATGTTATTTCTCTTGAAAACTTCTAATCATGGAACCTATTTTTCAGGTGTCCTTGCTTTTCGATGCAAGCTTTATCTTGAAGGTCACAAATGATGCATGTCGATGAAGAACAGTCTAATCATTATGGACAATATGCATTTCTTTTATCATAGACTATTATACATCATCCTCAGGAAACTGCTTTTCGAGACACATTATTTCTTCTACATCTCTGACTCGATGAACTTGTCTTAGCTGTTATACAGACTCTTAAATCAGCTCTTAACTTTACTTTGTCATAACATTCTGTAGTGATCTAGATCTAGTAGACGAACTTGTCTCAGAGCTCAGTCGTTCCATTACTCCTTGCATCTTTTGCTAGGAAGCTGCAGTTTTTGGATGCAGGATGTACAACATTTTAGAATATTTACAATTACTTGGAACACCTTGGTTTAAGTCTTAAGCTGCTATATAGAATTGGGGTGAGAAGACCATTAGTTCTATAGTCGGAGCAATAAAAATTGGTTCACTGTGTGCTTGTTTACTATAGGTTGATGTTACAACTTAATGCTTTTAATGTCAAGCTTGTCTTTTATTAATGTATTTATTTCAATTCCATTTTAAAGCTGTCCCAACAATATCATGTTGTATGCAAAAGTATGGAAACATTCACATCGTGGTCCTTGGGTAAGATATAGATTAATCATTCAATGATCATATATTTCCCATGCTGGTTATCAAGCTACAATCAGCAACTTCTCAAATAAGTTATGGTGTGCTGGATGCAAATGCTTATGTATGTGGTGAGTCTAATAGAACAAGTGAATCCTTGTGATATCGGTTCGATCTGAACATGCTATCAGAGGTATATCATGTTGTACTTTCCTTATTCTCCATATAATCTAATACTTTGAAGAATGTTCAAGTGTAAACCAAAAACTCCTTCACATCTATCAGCTTATGAAAAGAATGCCAAACAATTATGACACTTTGATTGATTTTATAAAGGCAGCGCTATTCGCTACTCCGAACTTTTTCCCTTCCTCACATTTGTTTCTAAGTTCTAACAAGGGTGAGGAATTATCTTCCTATAATGAGTAATAGCCCCTTTAACATTTAACTATAATATTATTTTTCATATTTCATTGTTTGATTTTTTATTTTATTATTTATAGAAGAAGTGATAAACACATCGATTATTAATTGAAAATTTGTTTTATATGGATCATATGGGTTGTGCATAGATGGAAAGACTTCACTTAGATGACAATGAAAAATACAATTTTTACGTAGCCTTTTCCTTTCATTATCAAAGACTTCCGTATCTTCACGTGGAGTTGTTTTTTGTTGACATAGTATTAATATTTTGACTTTACATTCTAATTGAGGCACAAAATTCTATAATATTCTTAGAACTATTCATGGTCTTCAATAAAAATAGAATTCAATATTCATAGTCGATTTTAAAAGAATAACCATTATATTTTATTGTAACTTGTTACATACATGTCATGATATTAAGAACTTCCTTATTGTATAAAATGTGAAGAAATTTCAAATGAACAAGAAGTTCAAATAATCCATCATCATCCCAAAAATATAGAAAAAAGTTGAATCAAACAAAACATGCATATATTTAGAAGTTAATATAGACTTTGTATCAGATCTTGAATTAAGACCAAAGATGTCTTATGATTCACATGATCTTGATCGTATTAGGACATATCTTCAAAAAAGGTCCTTATCAACCTCAAAATTATAATTTTCCACAAAGAATAATTGGAGAGAGTTCAAAAATATTCAACCAAGCTTAGTTTATTGAGAACAAAATATAGCTAGAGCACAACGTATCTAACGATGTGGTATATTATCTTTGTAGTTATTTATGCTATTCGAAATACGATAATCAAAGTAAAGGAGAAATGTTTGTCATGAAAGGTTTTAACCATTGAAAAAAAGACAAATTTTATAAACATATTGGTGGTCCAAACAGTATTCACGAAAAATCAAAATAAAAAACTAAATTGCCTCAATAAATCAGAATCAAAATATACATACTCAACTAAACAAGTTCAATAAATAATGATTGTCGAGCATGTCTAAATGCAATAATTAATTGTTAGATTTCTTTCGAGACCAAGTTTAACTTTTATAGAAAAGGATGAATCAAAGAGTTTAAAGTAATCAACGTATTTTTTAATTACTGAAATTACTTGCAGATTATAATGAGGAGATTGGAGATGTTCAACTAGAAAATAATCTAGAGATTCTAATATTAGTTGCACGAGAAATTCAAAAGGAAGTTATTAATGCAAATGTAGCATGAACTACTAATAATATCATTATAAAACTTGCGGACGAACTATATTCAATCTTAATTGACAAATTTAGGGATTGTGGATATATTCTTTGTTATAATGGAGTTCCTATTCCTAATACTATAGCTTCCTCAATGAAAGAATCAGTTAAAATTTCATTTTCAAAAATATCGCTAGAGTTTTGCGAGATTACGTGATCAATATGAGGGGAGAAGTCTGACTTCAAGCATTAATTAAAAAAATATAACACCCTAACTTATTATGTGCATTATTTTGCACAACAACATCAATTAACTTTAAGGGATTTTTACCCGGCAGACCCTGTAATCTTTTGCAATTACCGCTACGACCTTCGAAACATCGTAATTCCTCCCCTAACCCCGTAATCTTGCTCCGTCTTACCCCACAAACCCTACCGTTAAATTGACATATCTTGGCCTAACTTGCTTGGGTTAAAAGTGAGTTAATCAAACCACATCGGATCCAACGATGTATGTTCCTCCACTCTCTCCTTCTTTCTTCTCCCCCCTTTTTCCTCTGTCCAACAACGCACATTGAGGAGGAACGAATATGGCTGGAATGCGAGGAGGGGCAGGGACTTCGAGCAGCAGGGGGCGCACCTGGGCACGGGGGGGTTTCGGTGATGCCCCTCGCAAAGGAGCCCCTCGGTCTCCACATCCTTGACGTGTTCCGCAAGAGCCGTCTCTCCTCCGGCGACTACACCGGCTGGATCACCCCTTACGGTGCGCAGGAGCTCAGCTACCGCCGCATCCGCATCCGTCGGGGCCCCCACAACAGCTCCCTCAAAGCCATATCCTTCGCCCTGAAGCCCCAGAACATCTTCCTCTCCACCTACCGCAAGCTCAAGTCCATAACGCATCGCATCCGCCTCCTGCGCCTCCTGCGCCTCCTCCGCCGTGTGCCCCCCGCGTCCTTCCTCCTCTGGTTCCTCTGGATCCTGTTTGCAGTCTTCTTGCACCTCACCCTGCCACTGTGGCTCCTCGGGGTGGAGCTCGTCCTCCCGTGCATCACCATTGACGGGACCACGGAGGCGGTGCTTCTGAACCTCATGGCCTTCGAGGTGCTGCACCTGGGCATCAAGTGCCCCCTGCACGCGAGGAGGGGCAGGGACTTCGAGGTGATTACAGGGTCGGGATTAACATACAAACGGTAATGGTTATGGTCGGGATTGGTAAGAAGAGAAAGAATAAATGGATGGGGGGGGGGGACGCGCCAGTGGAACGGTGGGCAGGGGAGGGGGGCACCTGGGCTCGGGGGTGCTAATTACGGGGGTATGGATGTAAAAATCCTAAAATATAACGGAATCCGGTCATTTTTAACGGATAAATGGATGTTGGTTAACCACGAGGTCTTTAGGGTAAGGGTTAGCAAGATTACAGGGTTGAGGGAGGAATTACGATGTTTCGAAGGTCGTGGCGGTAATTGCAAAAGATTATAGGGTCTGCCGGGTAAAAATCCCTAACTTTAATAGTAATTGCTAATTAATATACATTTTGCATTGTAATTAATATACAATTTATATTGCTATTCAGTAATATTCTATGCCTCTGGAATATCATCGGAGCTTCATCTAAACATCGTAATATATTAAGAAAGAATCCCTTCAAATTGCTAAAGCTATTGAAATTGATGAACTTTAAACATGTGGATTTTTGAACTGATATGCATGTCTGTCAGATGATACTCGATGGGGATACACTATAACTCTTTAATTAATATCATTTTCATATTTGTCTTAATACTAGATGTCTTGCTATTAATATGCAAGATTGATCGAATTTTTAACAAAAAGTTGAAGCATCTTCATTGTTGGATAAATCTTTTGATTTTATATTCAGTTCTATTTTATGAAACTTATAGTGAGAATTACAAATGAATTATAACAATCTCGACAAGTAAATGAATAAGATATTGTAAATGTCGCAATTTTGGTTAAGAATAAGATATTGTAAATGTCACAATTTTGGTTAATATTTCTACGCAAAGATTGCAACTTCTAAGAGATGATGGATGGGACTCAATACTCGAAAATGTGAGTTGCTTTTGCCAAAAGCATAATACTGATGTTCCCAAGATAGATGGACCATGAATGGATCATGAAAGGTCTCGATGCAAGACTAACATTATAACCAATTTTCACTATTAATAGGTTGAAATATTTTACATGATCATTGATTTACAACTTCAAGAAATAAATTGTCATTTTACATAATGAAAAAGTGATGTTTTTATATATAGCATGCCTTAATCTACCAAACTCATTTTCTTCTTTTAATATAGAAAAAGTAACGGTATAAAGATGATTTTCTCAAATCTTCACATAAAATTTGATAATCAACTTAATACCTATTTTTGGATATAAATTCCGAAAAGATTTTTTTTGCAGTGAAAGAAATGGCAGATCTTACACAAATGAAAATGCGTAAACGTCTGTGACCATACGCGGAACGATCGGATTCGGAACGATGTTATCAGAAGAAAAGTTTGTGTAGCTTTGATAGAGGATAAAATAAGAGAGAGCCGCTTAATGTGGTTTCACCATTTGTGAAATAGGTCGAATGATGCACCAATTAGAAGAGGTGGAATTTGAGATGCATAACCTGTAAAGAGAGGGCGAGGAAGACCCAAGAAGTATTGGAAGGAAATTATCCAAAGGGATCTTAATTATTTGGGTCTAAGCCCGGGGATGACCCAAAATAGATTTGAATGGAGGCAAAAAATCCATTTAGATGACCCTACTTAATGTGGGAGAAAAGGCTTTGTTGTTGCTGTTGTGAAAGAAATGGTAGGATCTTATAAAATAATTGGTTGAGAGAAAAAGATATGTTATATCTTTTAATGTGTAAGCTCATCAAGTTAATGCTTATTTTATAGGTTGCAACTGCTATAGTTGGAAGAGCATTCTCCACAATGTAACATATCAAAATTGTCTTTGAAATAAGATGGGGGGCCAATGATTAAACGACTTAGTTACTTACACTGAAAAGGATGTGTTTACTAATGTCAAAAATGAAAAAAAAAACTATTCAGCGATTTAATATACCTCATCGAGAAAACTCTAATGGTGTAACTTGAGAAAAAAACTGTCATATTTTTATTTGCATTGTATATCTTTTTATATGTTTAGTTTGATTTTCTACATCGATAAATACATGATTGTTTTCAATTTTGCTCTCTCCTAGAAAGGATTCTAGCTCAATCCGTGAGCATGTATATAATTTCCTCAAACATTGGAGGGTATTTTTTTCCCTTAAACATTAGAAGACCATGTCCATGCCCCTTCTCCATCATTTATTGCATTTCCTTGAACATAAGAGGAGCATGTGCTCTCAATGCCCCTCACTCCATCCTTTATTGCATATAGGTTTACGAGTGAAGATAGCTGATAGATTAAATGTGTTGGAGAAGATAAAGATCGGTGAGTCAAATATTAAATCGACTATATACTTATCTAAAAATACCCCATTTAATTGTGTGTTTCATAGGTGTCAGTGGCCTAGCCAAGACGTCAACACCTACATAAAAACTACTTAGAGGATATTCCTTTTTGGCCATTATCTAAGCATTATGGAGAGGGCCAAAATGTACCTTCTTCTGAGATACTAGTTGGAATGTGTTTTGTGCATTTCCTTATCATTATGGATATTGTCCATGAGACATCTAGTGTGGTAAAAAGATCCTTGTGTGACTGAAACTCTTTCTATTAGCTTAATCAATGATTGGATGACAACCATCCTCGACTAGCCATTCTTGCACCTTTCAAAAAGATAGCATAAAGATAGCATATCCGTATGAATGCAACGAAAAATTGCTAGAGGTGATAGACAATGGATGAATCAGCAACAAATGTACCAATTCAATTAAAGATAGCTACACAGTTGCGTATAAAAGCCCACTGTATATGCTCGGAAAATAAAATATTTGACAATTCACCTATCGCTGCTGCGTTGTAGTGGAAATCGCAGGAAAACTTGATAAACCAAATATCACACTCTGGAACTGGATATCTCTGGAGGATATCAACGGAACCCTAGAAAATCAACATATATCGAAGTAGTTATTCAAACAAAGATAACTAAATGAGATAATCACATAACTAATATTGATAGGTACCATACTTGGCTGACCTAGAAATACTGAGAAGATAGAATAGTAAACAAAGTTATGCTAGTTATCAGAGCTACAAACAATCCAATATCTATGTATTTACAAAACTAGGTTGCATAAGTCGGTGCTTCGGTAATCAGTATTCAGTCTAAAGGGACATTTAACGAAGGATAGATGGTATTCAGTTAACATTATTTAAATATATAAATCATTAGTAATACATGCAATCTTGTATACTCATAAATTTGGCCATTACTTAACAAAATGAGAGTATCAATTGACCTTTAAATATATAAAATGCATATCTTACTTTTTTTATTTTGTTTAAAGAATCTAAATATTAAAAAAATGAAAATCGTGTTTTCATTAGTTGATTAACCAGTCAGACTGACTATCCAGTTGGGCTGACTAGTAACCGAATATCATTATTTTATTCGGTATCCCCAACGAACAGTATACTAAGATCGACTATTCAGCTTAAAATTAGCAACTATAGGCTAGTTGAGAACAAAATACAACTACATGCATTAAATAAAGCTTCTACCTCCCCTGGGCTCTGGTCTTTGGTTTTTGGCTCCCATAGAACAATTTCATTGTCAACACTCTGCATCGCATAAACACAAGCAACTATTAGCAATGTTTGAATTACATATTAGAATAGCTAGAGATATGTATTTGAGTTGAATAAGTAATCGGATCTCGAAGAACTGTTCAGGATCGCATTCATCCTTAATATCTTCCTTAATTCCATCCATGATACACATTCTGAGGCGAATTTCTTCATAGCATTTAAAAAACTCTATTTTCTCTATAAAATATTCTGTATATCAGTGAATACAAACATATGATATTATCCAAATGTTTTAGAGATTGACATGTCTCTTCCAAGAGGTATTAATTAAGAAGCTTAAGATTGGAGGCGAGGAGGTGAAGAGAAACGCCACCATTAGGACTATGCCGGCCAATCACTTTCGGCATTTTACAACCACTGTGGCCATGGGTTCTCAGGACAGGTTTACTTTGGCTGCTAAGTTATAACAGATTTCATCAAGGAGGAGGTCTTCACAACTTTGAAAATGTTCAGATAAGAGGGATCCCCGTGTCCTGATGTTGTATCATGCTGAAGTTTTCAGACCATTGACACTATCTGAATCAATCTCCAATTGTATCCAAGTTGCTGGCTGATTATGTTAGTGGTTTCAGTGTGTCACTGCAGAGGCAGTCTCTCATGTCCGAAGTATCTTTATAAGGGGACACTTCATTCTGGAAAGCTATTTGTCAGCTGCTAAGGTGACTTCTCCATGAAAGAGAACTCGTTTTTTAGATGGTTGATCTTTTCAAAGCCTAGACATTCGAAAATCATTTATTTGGACGGCTTTGCAAGTGTGGTGTCCCAGACATATAGATTGCTTGGATGAAGCATTAGGTAACGACGACTTCATTTAATGCGATGGTGAATGGGTGATTGACAGGTGGTTGGACTTGGCCACAGCATTAGGTCCTACACGGTTGCCCTTAATATCCCATGCTATTTATTCTTGTAGCTAACACTTATGATGGATATTATGAGTGTGCATCAAATAAGATCGTTGATTAGCTTCACTAATAGGGTAAAGTAGAACCTATATTTCCCCCATGTTACAATACAAAGATGATCCCATTATCTTCGTCAATGGCAGCTACGAGGCACGAGCTATTTAGCTCCTTGATATGTTTGGAAAAGTTGGGTCCTTGAAGTTAACCATCAAATTCCATGTTTCACTCATTTTTATTTCAACAACGACACATCTTTAGCTTGTTTAGTGATACTTTCTACTCCAAACCCATTATTTGCTTAGGATTATCCTTGTTGATCATATTTTCTTAAGTGGTATATTGGGGCCCGACTCTTGAGAAGATTGAGAGAGATTTAGCAGGTCGGGTTGTTGTCAAGGTGGTGGATGGATCCTTTTATGATCATCAGTTTTGCCTCCACATGATGCTTTTTCTCCATACGTGAGGCATTTGCACAAAGAATGTGTAGCTTACGAAGGAGATTACTTTGTTGTGATGCTAGAGGGAATGTCCTTGGCAATATGGTATGAGGTATGTAGACGTGAAGGCTTGAGGTCATGAGGTGAATAACTTGGTTTGGAATATGGATTTCCTTTATAAATAGTGTTGAGATATTTGTATCTCTTTATATTCATTTCTTATTTTTTTTTCTTCATGTACCTTTTACGTAATTGACACAGGGTTTTTCTCTATATAAGATAGTCATAGGGTCTCTTCATTGATATGCTATTCTATTTTTCTCTCCAACATGGTATCGAAGCAACGATCCTAACCCTTTCCCTCCATCCGGCAGTGGCCGCCCTGTAGCCGGCCCCAACGACTGTCGGCAACCCACCGCCGACCGTACCAGCCACTTGCTGGTCCCTCACGGCCCCTGCTGCTCGCAGCTCCTAGTGGACCGTTCCGTGGGCTGCAGTTCGGCTGCTTCTACAGGCCTATTCAGTTTGAGTTTCCTCGGATTACGTGATTTCGAACATATAAATCATAATTTCTGACCTTAGACTACAACAAGGAATGAAGAGGATGGTTGTATGAGTCTACACTACAACTACTACTTCATATGATTGTGTAGACTCGCTCAGACTAGTCTACTCCTTAGTCTTGTTCCAAATTTTCGCATTCTTTTTATCATGTCAGAGAACAAGGGTGACATTTTTTCGTCGTCGGGTGCCTTCAAGGACCTGGCTCCCATCGTAAAGATGGATGGGACCAACTACGGGTTGTGGTCCATGCAGTTTCGCACCCTTATGCAATGACCATAACAAGGAGCACATTTTAACATATTCCGAGCGAACGGACAAGACAAGTGCTAATGCTTCTTGGAAGCAAGATGATGCCTACGCACAGATTTGGCTCTTTGGGACGCTTACCACGGAGATTGCCAACGACATCGTCAATCAACCCTCAACCAAGGCTATATGAGACATCTTAGCAACAACATATGGGCAAGCCAAGAATGAGAGCAAGATCCTACAATTACAGTATGACATATTTTCAACCAAGCCATATGGCCAGCATCTTCATGCCCACTTCTCGCATCTTCGAGGCATGTTTGAGTGACTCCAT
Source organism: Ottelia alismoides (assembly GCA_037367405.1). Classification (NCBI taxonomy): domain Eukaryota; kingdom Viridiplantae; phylum Streptophyta; class Magnoliopsida; order Alismatales; family Hydrocharitaceae; genus Ottelia; species Ottelia alismoides. Next base: position 77,961 of record JAZKJV010011772.1, on the reverse strand, counting down.
AGTTTTATGCCCATTACTACCAGCACTGAGCAAGAGCAAGCATACATAATGCCACTATCATCGGAGTTTTTCTCTCCCTTAACTCTAAGTACAATGCAACACGTACTCAACTGGTTACTAGAGAGACGATACCACCGATGGAGGAGGTATACAAGAGGCTGAGCAGAATCAATCACTACTTCATCTACTACCACGTCCCAGACTCCTTCATCTATGGCAGCTTCTCGTGGCAGAGGGGGTTCATAGTTTCGCGGGTAAGGATTCCGTGGTCGAGGAGGAGGACGTTAGTGGGGCCCATGCTCACATTGTCACCTCTGGGACAATTGGAGGAAACATGCTATCTGAAGCATGGACATCCCGGGTCTGCCTATGTAGCTGAGCAGATAGGGACTACTCCAGCTCCTCACGATGCGAGGCTTGATGATATCGTCTCTAAACTTAGAGAGATGATGTCTACACTGCCCACACTAGCCGAACAATTTCCAGATGTTACAACTGTTGCAAGAGCTTTTACGAGTTCGTCAGGTATTGCTTATGCACTTACCAGTTGTAGCAGTTCAGATTTGACTAATTGGATAATGAACTCTGGAGCATCTCAACATATGTGTGGAGATCAAGCTCGGTTTACTTCTTATAGATATGTCCCTGCAGGTAAATCAATGGTGATTGCTAGTGGGGTTCATCTACTCATTGTTGGTCAGGGGGAGATTGTCCTAGCCCCCTCAATGCATTGGCAGAATGTCTTACATGCTCCAGCATTTCAGATGAATCTTTTGTCTATTAGTCAAATTACAAAAGATTTACATTGTCGTACCATATTTGACCCATCTTCTCTTGTATTTCAGGACATACTCACGGGCACGATGATTGGATGTGGCCGTGAGCAGAGAGGGCTTTACAAACTGGTCCAACCTCCATGTGTTGATGCTGCTACCATTCCTTCTGGCTCGGTTTCTCCTTTCATGTGACATCTTTGCTTTGGACACCTTCCTCTGCAAATCATGTTGTCCCTCAGATCTCTACTCGTACTACATTAGAGTGTGAGGCATGTCAGCTTGGGGAGCACCATCGTTCTTCCTTTCCGAGTCATCAGAGTCATCACAATAGTCAGTCGTTTGAGTTGTTTCATTTTGATATATGTGGTCCCAGTCATGTTCCCAATCATGACATCGATTCTATATAGTTGTTGTGGACGATTTTTCTAGATTATCTTGGGTTTTCTTGTTAAAGAAGAAGTCTGAAGCGGGTCCTGTCATTAAATCGTTTCTTATTGAAGTTAAGATTATTTTTCTGCTAACGTAAAGTTTATTCACACTGGCAATGCCTTGGAGTTTTCCACTTTACAGCTATCCGACTTTCTCAGATCTCTTAGTATTGTTCATCATACTTCTTGTGCCTACACTTCGCAGTAGAACGATGTTGTTGAACGTAAACACTGACATCTTTCAGTTGTCATGAGGACTCTTTTGATTCAAAGTGTTTGGGTCTAATGGCATTTATCCACAATTTTACTCTTGGTCGTAACAAGCTCTCTCTAAGAGATGTTAAGTGTGTGTTTATTGGCTATTCTCGTACCCAAAAAGGACATAGATGTTTTGATCTTGTAGGGAGAAAGCATTATGTGAGTGTTAATGTCACATTTTTTGAGTCTGTTATGTATTTTTCTCCTACAGGAGACAGGTTGTCTAACTTTGACTCTGGAGAGGATGTCTTTGTTCCACCACCTCTGTTATCTCCACCAACAACACCCCATGTTGAGTGAGTCATCTCCACCTCCACCACCTCCACCTCCATTTACCCTGACACAGTTCCTGCCACGGTTTTACATTCGCAGGTCCTCTACTCGCCCATCTGCTCACACGCCTTCTCCGTCATCCAGCACGCCTCAAGTATGTACTGACCATATTCTTTCTAGTGACGGCATTGGTGATATACTTGTACAACAGGATACTATATAGGAGGAACTGATACCAGAGAATAGAGAAGTCGATGACCTTGATGTTCCTATTGCCTTAAGGAAATCACGTCGTAATCGTGCCACTTATCCTCTAACTGCTCATGTTTCCTTGGATCATCTTTCAGATGAGTACAGAAGGTTTGTCCTACTTGTTACTATCCCACGAACATACGAGGAGGTCGTACAAGATAATAGTTGGCATCTTGCCATGGAGGAGATGGTCGCTTTACAGTCTCGTGGTAGCTGGAGTGGTGTTTCTGCTCCTCCAGGTGTCTCTGTTGTGGGGTACAAATGGATCTTTACAGTCAAACAACGGACATATGGCAGTGTTGATCGCTACAAGACAAGTCTTATAGCACGTGGGTTCACCCAGACTTATGGGGTGGACTATCAGGATACCTTCTCACCAGTGGCCAAACATTCAACATTGCACATTCTTCTATCAGTTGTTGTGACTCAAGACTGACCTCTTTAGCAACTTGATGCGGCCTAAAGCAGAGTCCGAGAACTTGGTACCAGAAACTATCAGAGTTGATAGAGCGGCAGGGGTTTGCGTAGTTCACTGCAGATATTCGTTTTTTGTTCAGAGGATACAGAGAGATAGAGTTGCCATTCTAGTTTATGTTGATGATATTATTGTCACTGATGATGATGGCAGGGCATTCAGGCTACCAAGGAGTTCTTAGGACAATAGTTTGTGACTAAGGATCTTGGTAGTCTTCATTACTTACTTGGATTTGAGTTCGTCAGGAACCATAGTGGTCTTGTAATGACCCAGAGGAAGTTTGTGACTGATCTTCCACTAGATATCGGGAAGACAATGTGCAAGCCTGCTACTACCCCTATGGATCCGAGCATGAGATTATATGATGATGACATTAAAGAGGTAGACAAGAGGAGATATATGGATCTCGTTGGGAAGCTCCTCTATGCTACTATTACCACATCAGACATATCCTTTGTTGTAAGCAAGGTAAACTAGTTTAGTGAGCAGCTCAGGATGGTTCATATGGATGTTTTTTATAGGGATTTTTACACCCATAACCCTGAGTAATTTCGCAATTACAATCATAACCCTCCATAATTGTGAATTACACGAGAAACCCCGAATAATGCCTAACTCTTACATAACATAACCTCGTGTTATGTTCCGTTTGAGATGCCTGTTATATATGACTATTTCCGTTATAAAAAGGCAAAGTTACCCCTAATACTCATTCTTATTTGCAAATCATGCCATCACATTCTCTCTCCACAACCGTGTCCCTCACCCGCGCACCACTTGCAGCTCCAGCAGCCTCGCACGCCTGCATCGCGCCTCGCCTTCAGTCACCTCACCTTCAGCAGCCATAGCCTTGTCAATACTTCCTCTTCCCCTTCCAGCTATTCTCTTCTCTCTAGCAATACTTTCTCTCTCCTCACTTCACCTTCATCCATGCTTCAAATCGCAAAAATATTTGCACTATCACAGATAAATCACCCAGAATGTAATGGTGATTTTTATTGATTTTTTGACGAAATTTCTTAAACTAATTAACTGAAAATTAACACTAGCATAACAAATAGGGTCAGTCCCCTGTTCGCAGGGGAACTTCCCCTGTTTCACGTCCTCTCCATTTCCCCGCAACACCGTCCCCTTCCACTAGAACCCCCCCCTGCTACCCTCCTACAAAGCCCCCGCCACCGTCGAGGGAACAATCCGTCGTAGGTCACACCACCCTCTTTCAGTTTTCTTCTCAAATTCAAGTCCGGAGCTAAGACACTACTTTGGTCATTCAAGGACTTCGTCGATGGTTCTTCAAGTGAGGCGCTACTTCTAGTAGCTTTCTTCGTCTTCTAGATGCAGTTTCAAGGAATGGGTTACAAAGAAGAGGGGCATTGGTTTACTTGATGCTAGAGACTTGGGTGACCTACAATGGAGGAGTTTCCAACAAAAGAATTTGGTACCGGAGAACTCGATGTGGAGGGGTTGTTGTGGGGCAGAGGCGGGGATCGGAGATCTTGAGGCGGAGGGGATGTTGTTGACGGAGGAGGGGGCTGAAGGTGATGGCAGGTCTACGGCGGAGGAGAAAGAGAAAGAATATGAATAGAAAATTGCATTTTTATCCTTGTCTTTAGAAGTTAATGTCCATTTGAACTCCCCGGACTGCATCGCCGCCTGTAACTCCCCGGACTGCACCGTCGCCTTCTCCAAGCCCCAGGTCTGGAATAACAACAGGTGCGGCGTCTTCCCGGACAACAGGTATAGCAAGTTCGGCTTCAGCGGCGACCTCGCGTAGGACAGCGTCACCCTCCAAACCACCGATGGCTTCAACCCCCGGACACTCGTGACCGTTCCCAACGTCGCGTTCTCCTGCACCGGCAAATCTACGCCCGACAGCCTCCTCCCCGTTGCCTCCGGGATGGCCAGGCTTGGGCGCACCAAGGTGTCCCTCCCCCCACCGACTTGCAACGAAGCTACCCTCCGACGGCATCCGCCAGCAAGAATCTTGACTGTTGCCTGCCTGCAACCCTCCTGTCATTTATTTTTTTCTTTCATTTTTTTTATTTTGGCTAATCCTAGGTGTTATATCATATATTGGTTAGACTAACTCACTTATATAGTTGAGTTAACATATTAAACTAACGGAGGGTTATGAGTGTGAGACGGAGTAAACTATCCGAGCTTTCTCATGTAATTCATGATTATGCAGGGCTATGATTGTAATTGCAAAATTACTCAGGGTTATGGGTGTAAAAATCCCTTATTTATATGATTATGAGATATTTGAATACTTCACTAGGTACTGGTTTTCTATTCAACAGAGGTTGAGGTGATAGATTGTGCAGATGCAGATTATGCAGGATGCCATAGAGACAGGAAGTTTGCTTCTGGCTTTGCTATTTTTGTTGGGAGTTCACTCGTGTCATGGAAAAACAAAAGCAGACAATGGTTGCTAGATGCAGTGCGAAGTCTGAGTACAAAGCCATGGCTCAGAGGAGCATAGAGATGATGTGGGTTAGATCCATCTTGACTGATCTTGCTGTTGAGGTACCTCTTCCCATGCAGCCTTTATGTGACAATCAAGCAGCTCTGTTTATTGTCAATAATCATGCATTCCATGAACGGAGCAAGCATATAAAGGTGGATTGCCACTATACCAGAGACATGATCTAGAAGGGTCTCATATCCACCTCCCATGTTTCTACTGGAGATCAGACTGCTGATATATTCACCAACGCCCTTGCTAGAGGTTCATTTCAGAGATGTTCCAAGTTGAGCATGATAGACATATATGCTCCAGCTTGAGGAGCGTTGAGATATTTGTATCTTTTTATATCCATTTCTTATTTCTATTTTCTTCATGTACCTCTTATGTAATTAACCTAGGACTTTTCTCATATATAAGAGAGCCAACATGGTCTCTTCATTGATATATTATTCTATTTTTCTCTCCAACGAATAGGTCACATGTTTTCCCTCAAACCAAAATTGTATCTTTGAAATCATTACATTTTCTTGATAAAGAAAGACCTTAAATTTTAGAAGACTTATCTTTAACGAAAATGCAAATGAGATGTGGGAGGTGGTAACATCGTGTATCCAAAGGATAGATAAAGAGATGTTACGCGAGACTATGGGAGGAGTTCCTGACCAAAGGAGGCTTGAAGGTGGAGTGAAAGGGCACAAGAGAAGCTTAAATGTACTAATCCTTCTCCCACTATAAGTAGGATCGATTACATGGATTCTTGCTCAAATCCATGTTGAAAGATTCGACTATTTTTTACGTTGGCCATCGACTACCTAACACAACCCCTGCAAGAGTGGGATTTGAACCCTGGTCTTTTGTGTGGTAGACACATTGTACTACCACTAGACCATTAAGTGGGCACAAGAGAAGCTTAAACTTAAAAAACCCTTATTTTAAAGCTATGTAAGGATAGAACAAACGATATTATCACAAATTACAAAAAAGCAAAGAAGGAAGGGAAGAGGGATGTAAGTCAAAAGCTTATGAAGTTTTGTACAAAAAACTTGAATCTACGGAGGGCCAGAAGGATATATTCAGATTGAACAAAGTGAGAGAAAGAAAGACCAAAAATCTTTCTCAAGTGAGATGCGTTAAGGATGAGGAAGGACATGTGCTTGTTATTCAGAAGGACGTAAAGACTAGAAGGAAGCAATATTTCTGTAAGCTTTGGGATTAAATAGATTGCTTTGGGATATCTAACTAGTAGTGAAAGTTACATGAATCGTGCAAGTGATAAACGAATATAAAGTAAGTAGAGGAGGGCTTTGAAGGTTATGAAACATGAAAAAGGTGTAGGACCAAATAATATTCCTATAGAAGTATGCAGAGTTCTATGTGAATAATGTTTGACATAGTGCACAAATTTATTCAATGTTATTTGGTGAAGCAAGAAAATACCCAAAAAATGGATGAGAAGCATCATAGTGCCTCTTTATAAGGATAAGGAGACATTTAAATTGTTCGAATTACAGAGGTATCAAAATGATAAGTCATACTATGAAAATTTGGGAACGTGTGATTGAAAGAAGCTTGAGGCAAGTTTCAAAAGTAATAGAAAACCAATTCGGATTCACGTCAAATCGCTCAACTATTGAAGTTGACCACTTGATGAGGAGCAAGGTTGCAGAAGTCGGCAGTCGGTACTCGATCGGCAGGGTCACTGACTAAGGATTAATCGGCAGTCGGGAGAGTAATCGGATTTAGTCGGGCATTAGTCGGTTTTGAATTTTTTAATTATTTTTAATATATAAATCAAATTTTAATATATATACTATCATTTATCTTCATAATTTTAACAAATTTAATATTTTCAAGAGCTTAAGAAATTACATCAAGAGAAGGAAAAATGAAGGAAGTTAAGATCAAACATTCAAAATATTTGGTACATAACACTAGCAAATGTTCAAAAGCACATACAACATGTCCAAAAAAATCCTACAAGTAGGAAATGTTCAAAAGCACATACATGTCCAAAAAAATACTACAAGTAGGAAATGTTCAAAAGCACATAAAACATGTCCAAAAAAATACTACAACATGTCAATCGAATCAATCCTCAATGTCATTATCCAAGTCCATCTCCTCTTCTTCTTCGTCGTCGTCATCATCATCTTCTTCTTCTTCTTCTACTTCTTCTATATCATCAAGATATAACTCCTCGTTCTCATTCATCGGTGTAGCATTGGAGCTCGAAGATGAAGCTCCCTTGCTACGGTCAACTCGCTGGCTCCTTCTCGGTTCCAAATTCTCTTCAGCACCACTAGCATGTGCTACAACACTCCATGTCAATCCGGAACCTGGAAAAACCTCCTCATCATGAGCATCGATACCTCCAGTCCATTCAGCCATGTATGCACGATAACGAGATGAGAGAGGATCTTTTTCTTTTTCAACTCGATGTTCCCGCAAGTTCGAATTGAAACGAACATACACAAGATCATTCAGCTTCTTCGTCTCCAATCTGTTCCTCTTCTTGGTATGGATCTGAACATCAAAATTCAAATTTTAAATTTATATCAATTACCACATTATACTTTACTATTAGTAACCAAATTTGGTCGATGGAATGGAGTCATTACCGAGTCAAAGGTACTCCAGTTACGCTCACATCCGGAGGATGAAGACGTCAAGCTCAAGATCTTGATGGCCATGGCTTTCAAATAAGGCGTGTCATCTCCATGATTATGCCACCAGTTAGCTATTTAAATAGAGAATTCATCAATATAAATATAATATAATATTGCCAAAGAGAGAATTGTCCAGCATGAAATACCTGGGTCATAATTGTTGTCATTTGTCATCCTCTGTCTCACAGCTAAAGGCTTGCCAAAATCACCGCGACCAAGTCTGTATGCTGGAAGCTCGTCCCTGGTAATTGCATCTTGTACATCCAAATCTGGATAAAATCTTTCCATGCACTCCTTAAACCCTCTCCTCACCACAACATCCGGATCACCACGAGACTCGGTGTAGAAGAAAAATGGGTTCAAGTAATAAGCCGCTAGATGCAATGGAGTATCGAGCCTCCCTTTGGTCTTGGAGGTAACAGCATCCACAAAAAATTTGTAAGATGACTCCACGCCATTGAATGATGCAACTATCTCTCGTTTGGCCTCTTCAAGCCCACCGTACACAAAACCCATAGATGGACGTCGATCTGCGTCAACAACACGCAATAAATGAACCAATGGAGTGAAAACTCGGACGGCGTGTGCAACGTGATTCCAAAATGTAAGGCTGAAAACAATAGAACTCGTTGTTTCTCCCCTCTTGGCCTTGTACCATTTGCAATTTCTCCACTCTTCTGAGGAAAACATCAATCTAAGCTTGTCTTTCTTCTCGTTCAGGCTCTCAAGAGTAAGAAAAGTGGTTGCAAATCTTGTTTGACCAGGCCTTGCAATGTCTCTCTTGTTGGTGAACTTACGCATCAAGCTTAGAGTTTTGGTGTGAGAGTATATAAACACCGTAAGCTTCTTTGCCTTTGTGATTGCACTCCTCACCTTCGTCTCTTTGCTTATCTCCTCCAAAGCAAGATCAAGGGAGTGCGCGACGCACGGAGTCCACCAAATCCGTGGATATTTGGTGAGCAGCAATCTTCCCGCTGCTACATTGGCAGATGCATTATCCGCCACAATCTGAACCACATTATCTATGCCCACTTCATTAAGACACTCATCCACCAGCTTGAAGATGTAATCCGCAGTGTGTGCCTCATTTGAGGCATCTATGGACTTCAAAAATGAAGTCCCCAAGGTGCAATTAACACAAAAATTGATGATGCTTCTTCCGCGCATGTCTGTCCACGCATCGGTCATCAAAGAGCATCCTGTCGACTTCCACGTATCACGATGACATTGCAAGTCATCGTGCATTTTCTTCACCGCATCCTTCAGAAGAGGACCACTAAGCTCATACCTCGTGGGAGTCTTTAGTCCAGGCCCATACTTCCCAATCGCCTCCACCATCTGCATGAAGGGCTTCGTCGTCAGTGCATTAAAAGGAATCGCCGATGTATATGCCCAGTTGGCTATATACGGGGTGACCCTATCACGATGCTCTTTGGAGAATGCATCTTTTATGGTCATCTGACGCGAACCTTCCAATGCGACATTCTGCTCCAACGAGTCGGATGCTCGTGGTCTCTTCGCCGAACCCGCATCTCCAGTGATATCAACATCATCTCTCAGCTCTTGAACATCAACGGCTTTCTGGCTCTTCTTCCTTGCAACGTCATCAAGATATGCGATCATCTTCTTCTTCGTATCTTCGTCCACCTTTGGACATGCAGCAACGTTGCCTCTACGGTGTGCTAGATGTTGCTTGAACCTGTACACACCTCCCTTGACAACCTTCTTGCACAATCTGCAAGTAACTGTATTCGGATCTGTACGGTTCGAAAGATAACCATATTGCCATGCAGGATCAGTTGATCCTGGAGGCACGTAAAAAGACGAGTCGCTACCAGAAGCGACGTTCACGGGAGGTGTATCCATCTACATAGTCACAAACTCAGAAATTACTAATCAAGTAATCATCAAACACAAGTATCTAATTAACAACAAGTATCTAAATTAACTAACCATTTGGAATAAGAAATAAAAACAACCTAAGAAATGAAAACCTAACCTAACATTGTTATTGGCTAACAAGTAACAATAACATATTAACATGATAACATCTAAGTTCAACATCTTTAACCTAAGCAATTCTAAGCAACTACATGTCAACTACTTACTTCTAAGATCAACCTAAGCAAAATGAAATGAAGAAAAAATAACCTAACAATTCATATTTGCTAACAATAACTTTAAACACATTAACATTTATCCTCAACATTATCAACATATAAAAAAGTAGAAGAGAAAACAAAAAATAATCAAAAATAAAAAAAACCTAACTTACAGTGCAGACGGCCAGGCGCAGGAGGCGTGGGGGCGGCGAGGCACTAGAGGCGAGGGGGCGGCGAGGCGTTGGAGCAGCAGCTTCGAGGCGTCGGGGCGGCGACTCCCGAGGGCGGCGCCGGCGAGGCGAGCGGCGATGGGGTCGGGGGAATGGAGAGCGCGAGAGGGGGTCGGGTGTTTTGGGGTTTTCGAGCGAGGGGAGGGTTTCTGGGGGTGAGAGGTTACTGTTAGACAGTAACCCTCGAAAGGGCTAAGTTATTTGGTAATCGGATCCGGCATGGATCCTTATGCAATAATCGGCCGATTACTCGACCGCCTCAACCGACTAGTCGGCCGCCTAGTCGGGCTCGACCGACTATAGGCCGAGTTAGCCTATTCAAGTCGGGCACCCCCCCGATTCGCTTAGTCGGTCCGACTAGTCGGTCTAGTCGGCCGACTTTTGCAACAGTGATGAGGAGAACGATGGAGATTTATAAAGGTAAAAGGAAGAGTCTCCATATGATTTTTATTGATTTGGAGAAGGCTTATGACTCAGTCCCACAAGAAATATTGTAGTGTATTGGATAAGAGACAAGTACATGTCATATACCTTAACCTTATAAAGGATATGTGTGACGGATCTTCATCTTATGTAAGGATGCAGTCTAGGAAGGCTAATTATTTTGACATCAGCATCAGTCTGCATCACGGTTCAACTTTAAGTCCATTTCTTTTTACTTCGATTATGGACGAGTTGACTAGTCACATTCAGGATGAGATACCTTTATGTATATTGTTCGCCGATGATATTGTGTTGATTGATCCGACTAGAGATGGAGTAATGGTGAAGTGCATTTTTTACGAAAGCAATGGTGAAGGAATCGATGTGAAGATTAGAGACGATAACATTTAAAAGAAATATTCTTTTAGATACTTGGAATCTATTTTGCAACAAGATGGAAAAACAAATATTGATGTTACTCATAAAATAAACGTAGGTTGGCTAAACTGAAGAGGAGCCTCTATTGTTCTTTGTGATAAGAAAATTCCTTTGAAAATGAACGGAAAGTATTACAAAATTGTTATGAAACCTACTATACTTTATAGATCTGAATGTTAGCCTATGAACCATAAACATATGCAGAGAATGGCAACCGCAAAAATAAAAATGCTAAAGTGAATGTGTGGTCATACACAAAAAGATTGAACTCCGAATAATGCGATCAGAAGGAAAGTTGGTGTAGCTCCAATAGAGGATAAGATGAGAGAAAAACACTTAAGATGATTAAGTCATTTGCAAAAAAAAAGTCAATTGATGCACCAGTTAGAAGATATGATATTGGGATGTACAGCCAGTTAAGAGAGTACGAGGAAGACCCAATAAGTATTGGAGTGAGATTGTTCGAAGGGATCTTAGTTATTTGGATCTAAGCCCGAGAAGGGCACAAGATAGATCGGAATGGAGGCAAAGAATCCATGGCTTTGTTGTTATTGCAGTAGAAAGACCTTAAATTTGGAGGAGAAAACCAAACTTCCAGCAAGACAGTCAATGCTCATGAAGGAGTGGTGAAAGTGATCCCAAAGATCACTATCTATCTGCTAAGAGTCTAGGTATTGATCCAATTTATATGTTTGGATGCATGCTTGGTTAAGGTCTAAGCAATTAGGAAAACTATTTCCTCGTTTGATGGACCTTGTTGAATTTTTTTTTAAATACTTTATGGTTGATTCTAAACAAAGGTGGTAGATTACCAACCCTCCCATGTAGAAAGGGAGCCTAAAGCCTTGGCTCCACTTTCTTGGACGTTAGTTTTGAAAATCCCTTGCAATGTCTCTTGCTACTTTAGAAACATAGGCCAAAGTGAGCAAGTACGACTGTCGAGTTTAATGTGGTGGGGAGTTCCCTGTGTCCATGGTTTACAGAAAACTCATCCACACCTTATTGACAATGGATGTATCTGTCCACCATGACTACAAATGTGATTTAAAGGCTAAAGAACCTGTTGGGAAAAATGAATGAGATGATCTATTCCATAAGCCCTAGGCTCTCTTATATAGGAGAGTAGCCTATGGGTAAATTACATAAAGAGGACAACAGAAAAATAAAATAACGAAGAGGTACAGATATTCTATATGTGTCAACACTCCCCCTCAAGATGGAGCATAGATATCAATCATGCTCAGCTTGGACGCACTTCTGGAATGGGCCTCGAAGTAATGCCTTGGTGAAAATATCAGCAGTCTGATTCTCTGATGTGGCATGAGATGTAGCAATGAACCCCTTCTGAACCATGTCACGTATGTAGTGACAGTCAACCTCAATGTGCTTGGTCCTCTCATGAAAGGCTGGGTTATTTGCAATGAACAAGGCGGCCTGATTGTCACATTCCAACATCATAGGAAGAGGTATATCAAGACATAGATCTGCAAGTAAAGATTTCACCCACATCATTTCTGTGCTAGCCTGGGCCATAGCCCTGTATTCGGATTCAGCATTGGATCTAGCTACCACTGTCAGTTTCTTGCTTCTCCACGAAACTAGAGCATCTCCAACATAGACTGCAAATCCTGATGTGGACTTCCTGTCCTTGGGGCATCCTGCATAGTCTGCATCAGCACATGCCGTGATAGAGATCTCCTTTCCTTTCTTAAATAGCAAGCCTGCACCTGGAGATGATTTTAGATATCTCAGAATCATGTGTATTGCATCCATATGGACCTGACGTGGTTGCTCCATGAACTGGCTCACACGACTCACTGCAAATGATATATCAGGTCTAGTGATCGTGACATACTGTAGTTTGCCTACCAGTTCTCTGTACCTTCTCTTGTCCACCTCTTTTGTGTCATCATCATAGAGCTTCATGCTAGGATCCATTGGTGTCGTAGCAGGTCGACACCCTAACATACCTGTCTCACTCAATAGATCTGTAACATACTTCCTCTGTGACATTACTAATCCATGTGGATTTCTAGCAAACTCCAGCCCCAGAAAATATCTAAGGACTCCCAAGTCCTTGGTGACAAACTCGGTCCCCAGCCTTTCCTTTGCCTGCTTAATGCCCTGCTCATCATCATCTGTAATCAAGATATCATCAACATAAACCATGATTACAATGATACCTCTAGCCATCTTCTGTACAAATAAGGAATGATCAACATTGGAGCGTTTATATCCTTGTTTCTCAAAAAGATCTGAAAGCTTCTGAAACCATGCTCTGGGGCTCTGCTTAAGGTCATAGATGGCCTTATGTAATCTGCATACCTTGGAACACTCCCCCTCAACAGCAAAACCAGGTGGCTGTTGCATATAGACTTCCTCCTGCAAGTCGCCATACAGAAATGCATTCTTCACGTCCAGTTGATAAAGCGGCCAGTCTCTAGCAACTGCAACTGATAACAGGATCCGTAGAGTGGAATGACGCGCCACAGGGGAGAATGTGTCAAGGTAATCTACCCCATATGTCTGTGTGAAGCCACGTGCAACAAGGCGTGCCTTGTACCTGTCAATGGAACCATCTACATTGTGCTTCACTGTAAACACCCATTTGCAACTCACCGGGCTGACATCTGGAGGTATAGGAACCAAGCTCCAGGTTCCTCTGGATTGAAGTGCCGCCATTTCTTCTTCCATTGCTAGCCGCCATCTAGCATCCTGCAAAGCATCATGATGATTCCGTGGAATGTATGTAGCTGAAAGTGCCAATGCAAACGTCCTGAAGTCTCCAGATAGCCTCTCAAAAGACACAGCTGCTGATAATGGATATTTGGCACAGCTTCTCTTCGGCTTGCGTAGAGCAATTGGAACATCCAAATCATCTGTATTCTCACCATGCTCCTGCAATACATCCTGCTGAGAAATGTCGTCAGATCCATCAACATTAATATTTTCATTACATACCATAGGCGAGCTAGTTGACGGGTCAGGACCATGAGCTGGAGGAGGCCTGCGGGTGTAATGGAATGGTAGTGGAGATACTAGCGGTGGCGGTGGTGGTGGCGATGGTGGTGGCGGTGGTGTTGTTTGAGGCGATGGTGGTGGTGGTGCCATTAATATGGCATCAGGAGGTATAGGTGGTAGCTGCATGTCTCCAGATGCTGAAAAATACATAACAGATTCAAAAAATGTAACATCTGCACTGATCATATACCGCCGACGCACTGGATCAAAACACTTGTACCCCTTTTGAGTTCTGGAGTACCCCACAAAGACACACTTGATAGCCCTAGGAGAGAGCTTGTCAGTACCAGGAGACAACTGATGGACGAATGCGACTGACCCAAACACACGAGGAGTAAGAGCGAACAAATCCTTGTCTGGATAAATGAGTGAAAAAGGAATCTGTTCATTCAAGACAGACGAGGGCATACGGTTGATTAGATAACATGCAGTAAGAACTGCATCACCCCAGTAGGAGTAGGGAGCATGACTTTGTATAAGAAGAGATCTTGCGACATCAAGAAGGTGACGGTGTTTCCTTTCAGCAATCCCAATCTGTTGAGATGTATGAGCACAAGAGGTTTGGTGAATAATCCCTTTTGAGGAGTAGTAATCGGCCAAAGTGTGGGTGCATAACTCTAAAGCATTATCACTTCTCACAAGTTTGACAGATGTGGAGAAAACATTCTGAATTTCATTTAGAAAATGGATAATAATATTTCCTGCTTCAGATTTATTTTTCATAAGAAACACCCATGACACTCTCGAGAAATCATCCACAAATACAATATAAAACTTGTGTCCCTGATGATCGGGAACACGACTCGGACCCCAGACATCTATATGAAACAACTCAAATTTGGAGTTACTACTCCGACCTGGACGACTGGGAAAGGACGACCTGTGATGCTTTCCCAACTGACATGCCTCACACTGGATAGGTGTGTGAGAGAGACCATAGGGTAGAACTCGACGCAACTTCTGAAGCGGTAAATGACTAAAACGCAGATGCCACAGTAGAGGAGATACTTGTCCAGCAGGAGAGGATGTGATTCCGGCAAATGGGGTCTGGTTCAGACGGTAAAGGCCTCCTTGCTCATAGCCATGACCAATCACGTTGCCCGTACGGATGTCCTGAAAAATCAAAGAAGATGGATCAAAAATAGCTCGACAATGGAGATCCTTCGTAATCTGACTAATTGACAACAGATTCATAGAAAAATGCGGTGCATGTAGGACATTCTTAAGCTGCATAGAAGATGTCAATCTAATCTCCCCCTGACCAGTGATAGGGGAATGCATGCCATTAGCAATCACTACTGTCCGTCCTGGAGGGATCTGAGTGTATCCTGTAAGTAGACTCTGGTCGCCACATAGATGATGTGTAGCGCTCGAGTCCATGATCCATGGCAGTGTATCAGATCTACTACTGTGGAGTGCAAGTGTACTACCTGAAGTACTAGTAGATGCAGAGGCAGAAGCAGCAGCATCAGTATGACTCTCTGTAGTCGGTGCTGGACCAGATGGTGGGATAATGCCCCTGAGGCGGGCAACTAGATCATCAAATCGTTGATCCAAGGTAGCAGCAGATGGGGGCTCTATCTGCTCAGCGGCTCGTGCAGATGCAGGGAATCCGTGCTTCGAGTAGCATGTGTCTTCACTATGTCCGACTCGGTGACAATATGTGCATGTTGGCCTAGTGCGGCCACCCCTTCCACGAGGTCCACGTCCACGGCCCTGGTGATGAAAACTGCGACCTCTGGTTGCTGCCATGGCTGAAGAATTCTGACTTGCAGCAGTTGAGGGAACTGTAATCCGACTCAGTCTATGGAAGGCTTCCTCCATTGGCGGAATTGTAGAGTCGGCCAAAATCTGCGATCGTGCTGCCTCGTATTCAGGATCAAGTGCAGCTAGGAACACGCCCACCATAGTAGCGTTCCTGTATGTCTTCTGCTGCTCTGGCGTGGCTGTCAAAGGCATGAAGCTATATAGCTTCTCAAACATCCCTCTCAGTGATGTATAGAGAGAATGTAGGGGGCGACCATTCTGCTTGATGGTGAAGATATCATGCTGGAGTTGCAGAATCTTTGTTTCGTTCTTCGCCTGGGAATATGTGGCCGCCAGAATGTCCCACATATCCTTCGTTGTGGGTTGATGGAGGATATCATTGGCAATCTCAATTGCCAACGTGCCAGATAGCCAGACTTTGGCATATGCATCATCAGCCTCCCAGGAGGCGTAGGTTCCAGTCTTCTCAGCAGGCTCTGGTTCGGTAAGAATGTGCTTCTTACCCGTAGACTTCATCATGCTCATGAACTGCATTGCCCACAGTTCATAGTCGGTACCGTCCATCTTGACAATAGGCGATGGACCACGGAATGCGCCAATAGATGGGATATCTGCCTTGCTCTCTGACATATTGAGAAATAAAGACTGGAACGATTGACAAACAGTATGTTTTGTCTACAATACCATAGATGGGGGTAGTTGCACGTGTAGACTTCAAGCAACTATCCCCATGAAGATGTTTGTGCTAAGACCTACACGCACGCAGGAGTTACGCGCAGGCCGCACAGGAGATGCGAGCACTGGTGTTACCGCGCGCGCACAGGGAGTTCGCAGGAGGGCACAGGTGACGCACTGGAGCGCACGGCTGATGCGCTAGGTCTGCTGCACAGGGATGCACAGCGCACAGGAGATGGTGCACAGGGGATGCACAACGCGCAGTGGATGCTCAGCGCGCAGGGGATGCGCACAGCGCGCAGAGGCTGCGCAGGGGATGCGCGTGCTGGTGGCCTTCACGCGCTGGTGCTATATGCTGGTGCCTTTCACGCGCAGGTGCGCAATCGTGCGCAGGTGCGCAATCTTGCGCAGGCGCGCGCTGGAGATGATGCGCAGGAGGATCGCGTGCGAGCAGCGGCGCGCGAAGGAGGAGAGGCGGCGGCGTTGGAGGCACGCCGATCGAGAGAGAGAGAAGGAGAGATAGGGCCGGCGGGTGGGGTGGGTTAGGGCTAGGGTTTCGAGAACTCCGGTCTAGGACCGTCGCTCTGATACCATGTTGGGAAAAATGAATGAGATGATCTATTCCATAAGCCCTAGGCTCTCTTATATAGGAGAGTAGCCTATGGGTAAATTACATAAAGAGGACAACAGAAAAATAAAATAACGAAGAGGTACAGTTATTCTATATGCGTCAACAGAACCCATTAAGGTCAAGATCCTGTTCTGATTTTTTTTGGAAGAAAAAGGTCATTGGTTGGTGGAAAAGCTCTATATGAGACATTGAACTCAAGAGCATGGCATTCATTGTCACTTATATGGTAACATG
This sequence comes from Ottelia alismoides, assembly GCA_037367405.1. Classification (NCBI taxonomy): domain Eukaryota; kingdom Viridiplantae; phylum Streptophyta; class Magnoliopsida; order Alismatales; family Hydrocharitaceae; genus Ottelia; species Ottelia alismoides. The sequence continues at coordinate 60,845 of JAZKJV010011772.1, read as the reverse complement.
CAGGACGATCTTGATCACCTCTTCTTTACTTGCCTTTCTACAAGGGAGACTAGGTATTTTGAGATTCCTTAGCTCGACGATGTTACTGCTAGTTTCTACTTGTTCTAACACAACTTCCAGGAAAGCAGGAGAATGGGAATGAGTCATACGACAAACCCTAGACCTTAAACCCTAAACAGAATGATATGATCTATGCATGAGAAGATAAAAATGCTATGAACCCTGTTGGCACAACTTTAGAGAAGGCTGAACAATGGGAATGATGCCGTCTATGTTTGAGAAAAGAAAAACATGATGCAGAGAAATGGGGAGTTTTTCAATATGTAGACCCTACATTAAGAATGTGGCCCAATATTTGTCCTACTACTTAAGAGTTTGGCAAGGAAATTGTAGTTCCTTATTGCATTCTTTGATTTTTTTGGAATAAAATTTATGGATGATCATTAAACCTAATTGTTCATCAATTTTTCAAAATAAAAACCTCTTCCAAGATGACTACGCCAAATTATATAATTTTGCCCTCTTTCGCTATCATTCTTTCGTTTCTCCCTCCCAAACATTTCCTTTCTATCTTGCTTTATAATTTTATGAAGTTTTGTTTTTTAAAAAATAGACGGCTTAGTAAAATCTCTTAAAAAACCAAAGGTGTCAAGGAAACGTGTCTTCTGGTTAGGTATAAAAAAACGGGGTGTCTAGAAAATAGGAAAAGAAAATTTCATTCAAATAAACCAGCCAAAAAATGAATTAAAATACGAACATTATTGCCCCCAACAAAGGCAACAGTAATAAATATTAATAACATAGTTCAGACATACGAAGCTCAAATTAAGGCAGGTAATGCGTTGGGCATAAAAAATCATGCAAAGAAGAGATCTCTCTTAACATACCCTTGCTTACTTTAACTTTTTTTAGTGAATTTTCAAGGGGATCGCTTATAATCAATTATATGTAATAAACGCAAAATCCAGATACTTTCCATTTGAACTTGGAACACTAAAACAGATAAGAATTATGCAATTAAATATCATTCCCCTTATTATAACAAAAGAGATAAAAGAGTTAAACAAAGTACTAAGACACATAAGTTGCATTGGGATTTGTAGAATAAGCAATGAAAATCTTAACGGGTTAAGACTTCATCATTGCCATTTAAACTGACATTGGGCCATTAGCAGATCTTACAAAGACCAATATGAAGGAAAAACATGAAAGAAATCATTGATATAGTTATTCATTTTACGCCATAATGCTAGGAATCTTATGTATAAATCCATTCAACATTCCTCTGTCCATATTCTCCACTTGAAATAGTAGGCAAACACCAACGTATCAAAGTTTGCTTCTATCCCTCACAATTGTTAGAAATGTAGGATTATGAATCATGTCTACCAGATTACTATTGCTTCACTGCATGGTAAATGCCACTATAAGAACTGTTTCTTGGACAATCACGTTTTCCATAAAGCAAAAAAATGAGAAAGAAACAGACCTTCGATAAAACAAAATCACCCAGCCATCTATTGCAGTCAACATAGTTGGAATGAATTGATGCAATAAAAACCTGAAACACAACAGGTTAACGAAGTAGGATATGATGCTAAAGCAAATAAGTCCAAAATGACTATCGTACTCACTGGAAACTGAACGTATTTGGTGGGAAATTTTGATGGAAGATCGGTCCAGGTAAAGGACTTCTCAACATAGGTCCAAAACTCTGCAGAAAGATAGCCAATTCCATGAGTATATGTTTGTCTCACAACCACAAAGAAAGGATTTATATGCCTAATGGATACCTTTCATGGACCAGATCTTAACAGTATTATCCATTCCACAACTTGCAATCCGATAGATATCAGAAGGATGAAAATCCTAGAATGATAAATGTAAAAAAGCATATTAGACTTCCCATGCATCTTATTACTTCATAAAAAATAAGTCCAAAATTTAGGCAAATTTCAATTGACTTGCGTACAACGCTGAGAACTTCATTACGATGCCCGCCAGCTCCAGCAAATATCAAAATGCATATTCCAGTGTGCACATTCCACAGCCTTACAGACTCATCCTATGAGAAATAACATAGATATATTGATTTTCTAAAAGAGGTTTATGCAGACAACGCGCCTAAAATGTCTATAGAATATCATTCGAAAAGAATTGATCACTTGAGATCAGAGATTATCCATTGTGCAGCTAGATATAACAAGCGAGAAAAACAACCTTGCTGGCAGAAATGACCAGAGAAGGCTTTAAGGCTTGTGTCCTAATTTCGTTTATAGAATCCCCATGGCCAACAAAACTCTGCAAAACATATTTAGCTGCCATTAGGTAAAACTACTTCTTCAGTATGCAAAACAAGCATCGATAAACACCAAAAGATCTCCCTACTAGCACATAAAAAACCAGATTTTCACCTTGTGAACCTTCTCGCTTCCGGCATCAATGACCCGAATGATCCCATTGATCCCACCTGCGACCAAGAATGGCAACCCGTCGGGGCTACACGCCCAACTCAATGTGTAGAACGACTCGTCCTTCTGATCTACGTGAACCCAACAATCGGTCAACCTTCCAGCTCCAATTACATGCCTCAAAAACCAATCTTTTCGTAAATTTCCACACATTCATCGTAAAAATCACAAAACCAACAAACAGAAATTCAAACAATGCAAAGAAATTGGAGGCAAAAGCTCACATCCTCATCGACGTAGACCTGCAGTACAGAGACGCCTCCACCATCGGTGCACTGATACACCGTAACCTAAACATAGAAAAGAGGGTAAGAAGATTCTCATGAAGAAGAAGCCGAGGAAGAAAAAGGGTTGTTTACTCTGTTGCCACCGACTGTGGCGAAGACGTCGAAGTAGCGGGAGTCGAGGAAGTTGAAGGCGATGGCGTAGAGGGGGCGCTTGCCCTCGTTGAGGCGATTGGTGACACGGTACTCCCTCTTCTTGGATGGGACCAAGGAACCCACGACCGCCTCGCATCCCAGCGAGCTCTTCGCCATCTCTCCCCACCACTTCAGTTGGTTCTGCTTCTTACCATAGACCGTTCCTCCCTCTTCATTGGTTCGTTCTCCGCCGCTTGCCGGTTCTTCCACCACTTTTTCCCACTAAGAACGGGTAATTATGAGGATTTAACCCAACTATGAAAATAGGCCTACTTATTTAGAAATACAGAGATTTTATCTTATAATATTCTCGGATCCATGATCATATCGTGATCATAGAAGTCACTGTCTTTCAATATGTCTTCCTTTTTCTATCTCTGAGAGATTGACCTTTTTCATAAAATATAATAAGTTGTGTGCAAGTCAATTAAGATAGTTAAATAATAATAATAATATTTGAGTTTCATTCGAGATATTGTATTTTTTATTGGAACTATATACTTTAAAATAATAATAAATAAGTTAATGAAGATTCATTAACAATCTATTTGTTTAATCTCAACTCTATGCTACGAGATGTTTCATGTGTTAAAACACATTGGACACATGAGAGCAGTGGAGCAAACCGAATAAAACACACTCTTGGAATTTTCGATCATATAACAATGATAACAACCGATCCTTTTTTCGAATTAAGTTAGATCTACTGCATGGATGCTCTATTTTCGAAAAAAACTGTCATACCCCAGCATCAATGTGTTTGTCTCTACATGTGTGTCCCTTTAATAGTCTCCATCCAATATTTTTCTAGTCTTGCATGATCTCTTTTACAAGGTTCTTCTTCTAATTTCCCAAACATTCGAACTGAGAAGTAGATGATCTTCTATTGAATAAATCTAAATATTTTTTATTGATTTTCTTCATTTTATAGTATAACAATGGTGCACCAATCTCTTGATGAATTTTCACATGTGAATTCGATCATTCTTCGTTTAACCATGTTTACATCAGAGCATCTTAAATCTTATCTAAATAAATAATCTACATATAATTTATTGTTAAATGTCCAATACTTGTTTCATTAAATATTGTCCTTTGACCTATGAAGGTCTTTTCTAATCATACAAAATACCTAAAGTGCCTTTTATCTTCTTCTACGTAAGTGACATCTCTAGCAATTCATTTATTCTTTTGAAAAAATAACTACGTGTACAAAAGCATCCTTTATGGAAATGTTGCCTTTCAAAGTTCAAGCTTTATGTTGACTCTATTTCTTGTCTCATCCACTACAACAATGTCAAATAAAAAAACATTCACGCAAGCACTACTCCTTGTATATGTTATATTAGCTTATCTTTGTGAAGGTAAAAAGGTAATGATTTAAAGTTGATCCTTGGTGAAGACCAATACTAATAAGTAAAAGGATATATAACTATGACTAGAGTTGTCACTAGACCTGGCTAAAATGCGGGCCAGACCGACCCATGGGCTGGGTCGAACGGACCGATGTTGAAAAACCTATGTCCAAAGCCCGCTCATGGCCCATTTCACTCTTTATCCATTGGATTTTCTAGTGGTATTTAATATATACAAATGATTTTATTAATACCATTTATACTTTATATAACTAATATAACTAGTTTACATGTTACTTGACATATAAACTATTAATTTTTATTTAAACCAATGTCACATATGAAAATTTTGAAGTGAATCATATTAACACATGTATTATTCAACTTATATATATATATATATATATATATTATTTTTTACGCACCAGACCGAGTTGGCCCATTCCCAAATCTCCTAGCCCAAGATCGGCCCATGAGCGGGCTGGGCGGGCAAGCCCCCAGTCCGTTGGCTAGTTGCCACACAAGCCGTTGATTAGTCATACAACTCTTATTAGGTCTAATTACAAAATAAGAATATATTTATCTCTAAAATCCCTTATATGATTAGTTTGGGTATAGTATCAAATAAGATTCCTTTAAAATGGTCTTTCTTATTCGTTAAACTTTCATCAAATACCTTAAAAAAACTTGGGCGTATGTTGTATAACTATCAGACATGAAATCATTTCTTTGATACAAGTATAATTTGTCTTAACCTCTTTTTAATTATCCTCTAATATAACTTCAGTGTATGACTTGTCTATTTGATACCTCCATAGATTTACAATTTTTTATCTCCTTTATTCTCATATAAATATATCATGACATTTTTTTCTCCATTTATATAATATTTTTACATAGTCAAATAATATTAAATGATTTTTTATTATTCATCCCCTAATGTCTTTTCAATATACACGTTTATTTCATATGTGAATTACATTATTTTAGAACTTTACTTATCTCGCTCTTAATATGTCGATAACAAGAATGATTTAGGTAAAATACAGAAACAATACTCTTGTTATTAAAAACCTACAAAAATAATGTTTCCAGCTTAACTTTATATTTCATCTATCATTGGTGTTATTTCACCAGCATCCTAAATGCACTTAACTTGCATAAGGTCTATGGGCATTCACTCCTTTTCCTAAGGTGGTTTGAAAATTTGTGTTTTCCTTCAAGTCGGACTTTCCTTTTGTACTGCTTAATTCGTTTAGCGAGCTTTTCTTCTATATTGGTGCATCTTCCTTGGATACACATAAAACCTCAGTTGCAATTATTCTAATAACATTAGATGTTAAATGCCACATCTCCTTAGTGTTTCTAGCAAAATACTACTCTCTTCTTATAGCATATTCTCCTTGAATTTCGTTTTATATTTTTTAAGATTCCATTTATATTTTTCATCTATTGCATGTTGTTTGTTTTTAGCCTCCTTGTCCAAACAACAAAACTAAGAGATGATATAAGGTGGTTAAATTTTCACTTTGAACGACTTTGAAATCTCTGCAACACAGTTGATCTCTTTGCCTCCTCCTTGCAAAATAGCCAATTTATTTATTTTTTTGTCGAGCTACAATTGTAGTATCCTACCATGTAACCTGACTGAGTCCTATTTGGGTGCCTTGACAAGCTCTAATTAAACCTTGAATAAGATTGTGCAATGTAATGAAAATATAATAATATTGCAATACTCCTTCAAGAACGTGATTTCATTAAGAATAAATCATTTATTCTCAATATATGTGACATCATACAAATAATCAATGCTAATTTGATCAAAGTTTGAATATAAATAAGAAGATGTTCAAATATGCATCAGTATTGAATAAATAAAAAAGTGGACAGAATATGTATGAATAGAATACTAAGAAGGTTGAACTTCATGCACTTTTCTATTGATCGACTACTCCATGCATAAAATATGAACCAACGGGAAGCTCTTCAATCACTTGTTTACCTATGGTAGGCCACCAAATAAAGTATAAACAAATTAGTTCATAGAGTACACAAGAATATAATCAAGGATATATAATGTACAGAAACAATTAACAAGTATAAGTAATCAATAATGGAAAAGTAATATAAATAACCCATGCTTGCATTCTTGTTCCAAGCCTTGTAACGAAAAGTTGTAGCGTTTGCATAAAGTTTTTTATACTAAATCCAGGTTGTCAAGTATGGTCTTTATGAAATTCACACTAAAAGGAGAAAATTAACCTAGTATACACATCCTCACAAGTTAGGCATTCTACTTATTTACATTTAACATATGACAAAAACATTAATCAAGTAGTTATCACCTTTATAATTCTCAACTAGAGTATAGAGTATGCAGTGAAGTGTAACATTTAGTTATATAAGTGTTTGCTTGCAACAACAAATTCCATTAGTCTAAGGTATAAGAATAGAGAGAGTTAAGCTATATACTGCTATATTATATTAGAACAACCAGGTCATGCACTGAGTATACATCCATAGCCCATCCTCTTTTAAGCTAACAAACAACAATATAAGGGAACATTGCACATTTAAATCATATTGTAATATAGAAAATATAACCATGTCATAATTCACATAATTATCTTGAAATTTAGAAATATTTTTCCTTTATCATAATTTATTAGTATGTTAGGTTTGGCTGCAATCTTCCAAGAAAAATAAAATCTCATCACTTAGTTAGGGAGACTCCTTTTCATATCTTTTAGGTTTTTTCTCTGTGTTATGTGGCTACTTGGATGGAGCTTCCATGGACTAGAGTTTATCATAGCCTTATGCTCCATGCCATATTCCATCTTAAAACAAATAATCATAATATATATCATATATCATGTCTTGCACATTGTTATGAACCCCTTAATTACCACATATAGGACTAAGGCTCTTAAGATATATGAGGTCGTCCGAGTTATTTTATTTACAACTAACCTAATCCACATTTCTCTATCAACATGTAAAGCTACTGATATTTCATTAAGTAAGGCTTCATGATCATCTAATAGCATTATAAAAATAGTGTCCAATGCATATATAATCATGTATAATCATTGGGAAAAAACATACATTATCAAGTATACTTGAATTGCAATATCATGGCATTGCATTCTCAAATTCATTCATAACTTATATCAAAATAGTGGCAATCATGAACTCAACAAGCATCTTACATATGGAACATGAGCATGTGTATTTAGACATTTAACCAAAGTATTTAACACTTCATTATGTCATCATATCTAATTTTACACTTACATTTATGTAGAATAAAGTGACATGAATGCTATGGGCATACAATGCCTTATGCATCTACTAACATTGGCCTAATCATCTCTATATCATATTGTAATCATCTAACTCTAAGCATGGTTCATTTACGATGTTTAGGCACAATCATGGCATGTGCAATCATTGAACACATATATTCTTGTACTTGGTCAAGCATTAGTCCATTCATACCATCATATCCATATGTTTGTTGAAAAAAAAATCTACTTAGTATAAAACATGATTAAGGTAGTAATTGTTTCCCATTGGATAGTGATTAAAATGCCCAACAAAAGTTAGAAAAGTCTAATTATATTGGAGAACATGCTTATATATGTTAGATTAGGAATCCAATTTTCCCACAATGCCACTGCGACAATACTAATCAACTAAGAGATCTCTTAGTGGAGAAATCATAATAATAGTCTAGTAATAAATATACTAGTCAACTTAGCAAAGGCATTGGTCCGCTACAAGGAGTATTGATCGACTAGAGGAGTTGCAGTTGATTAGAAAGAATCATGATCAGTTAACCCTGGGGTATGGTCAACTAAGATGGCCCCGGCAGTCTCCCATGGTCGACTAACTCCTCGTCCTAATCAACTTAGTCTAATTAGCTGACTAACCTTTTGGCTAGGCGACTAGCCAACTCCATGTAGCCTTGGACAAATCAGGTTGTAGATTTTAGTGATTGTTCTCGAATGTTTGTGTTAATATTACATAGTAAATGGTCTAATGGTCATGGAATTCTCTATATCAATAAAAAATCATGAAATCTTTCAATGTATATAGTTAGGTTATTTTAATCATGCATAAAAATCAAGGCCAATTTGATTAAAAAATGCACTTGAAAACTTGTATTCAGTTGATAGAATTTATTTCTATTCGAAATTGAGACTAAGGAAAGTATATTTTGAAATTCTAAAACCACCATAATGTTGTGCAAGGATGAAACACAACCTAAGCATCAAAATAAAACAAAAAAATCCTTAAGGATCAAGGATTCAAGGTGGTTTAAGTGAGTACTCTACTTTCGTGACATTTGTCCTCTTGTTATTTATGTTCTTTGCAAATCCTTTGAGGATTGTTAGTCCAAATTGTAGTACTCATGGACTAGAACTTTGTTAGAGTCTAAATATGATAATAAAGCACCAAAAGAAAGTATTAAGGGATACCTATGTTCAAAAGGCATGATTAAGACCTCCAATAGCCTTTTATGCCTTGGAACTCTTCTTCCTTTTCTTCTAATGCCCAAAGGATACTCTTCCCTCTTATGTAGGATTTGGGGTAAGCAAAATTTGATAATATAACTTCTTTTTAACGCTAAAGCATTTATAAAGACAGCTAATGTGAGATAAAATGTGAGATTAGTTTCCAAAAGAGGTGTTTTACTACAAAATAAAAGCCTTTGGTGGGTTTGGAACCCAAGAACACTAACTCTCAACCCTAAGGTACTAACCAACTCATGTAATCCTACTTCATCTCATGTTAAGGTTAATTAAGACTATTTATTTTTTTATTTTAATAAACAAGGGATCTTCTTTACTTCCTAATTTTATAATATAGAAGGGTTATGTGGACTTCTCAAGTCAACTTGACCCAACCAAGTAGTAAGAAGTAACTTAATAATTAATATCTCCAATGTTATAGTCTTAATAACATTGTAACAACTTCATCACCAAACTTAGGTAAACGCAAGACAAATAATAATTTGAAAGAAGATTGGAAAAATTATCAGAAGAATAATGATTATAAAGAAGAATAAACTAGGTCTTGGAGCTAACTCAAAAAGCTTTAGATACTTGCCATAGATCATAAAAGATTCAATAAATCAATGTTATCTTCTTACTATATTGGTATGGGAATGGACAAGGTTAGGATCATCATCACGATACCATATGTGATCGTTGATGAGAAGACCTTTAACTATAGAAATCACTAATTTAAGTTTTAGACTTGATGTGGTGTTCAAATGAGAAAATGATCACTTTGTCTTATAGTAGTACTCTTTGAGGCCTTTCCAACGAGCCTAAGAACATCGAAATCAGAGACAATATGAGGAAGTTATGGGAAAAATACAAATGCTTTACGGTTTCAGACTCGGATCTGGATCTGATTAGGCCCGAGCCTATATAAGGAAGTGTACCCAAGTGGTTTGGCTAATCATACCACTTGTCCTCTCCAGAGCTCCGTTATCAGAGAGATTTTCGACAACCAAACAAATATCTGAGGGTGTTGTTTCAAAGATCTTGGAGCGTGGAGTCGTGTAGTGGGCGTAAAAATGCACTAACGTCGTGGGACAACCATTCAGGACGAGGGAGTGTCGTTTGGGGATGACCCTGACGTATGATTTTCTCCCTCCGTTTGCTATCAGATTCATGATGTTTTTATACCGTTGGGTTACGGGGGATACGAGCTACCTACTGCTGAGGTTTTTATCGCATTCGGTGTAGTTTGGGTTGTGACAAACACCTAATCGCATCGCATTTTTGTATTCCAATTCGTGGCTTGCATGTGTGATCTAAATAGATATTCTTGATGCGAATGTTAACAGGAACACAATGGTGTAGTCAGATAATCAATCAAAGCGATTTTGTGAACGTCGTTAGAGTGGTACCGGCTACTATATAGGTATCATTGATCATAATTTATATGTGATCGATCATGTGCCTGATCGATCATGCATTAAGGTTGATCGATCATTTGGCCCAAACAATAGATCATAGTCGACTTTATGAATGATCATTATTGATCGATCACTAAAGTTGGATGACCGATCATTTTGAGATTGTGAGCCCATTTGGACTTAAAAATTATGAAATTTGATTCTCAAAATGATGTAGGCCATATAAAACATTAATATATTTGTTAAAATGTACGAATTATGGAAATTAATCAATTATCAAGTGAAATGAGTTTGGTTTAACCTTAAATTCAGAATAAAAGATGCTAATGGATTCGATGAGGTCCGGTGAGGATGAGCTTGAGCATCATTACATACACCTTCAGATCTAAGTTTCGGCTCTTAGGACAAACGGTTGAGTTTCCAGATGTAGTTCAGGTTTCACGCCACAATGTTCGACTTTTAGTGGTGTGGGGATAGCTTGGAATACTGCCGGCAAGAGACATGCATGCACCCTTGGGGCCCCAGGTAGAAACTCAGTTGACCGCAATCCTGACAGGTCGTTACTCGGGGGACATGCTACTTGATGCATCAGTGTATCCTTTTTGCTCATTGTCAGTATTGATTTACAGATGTGCGGTGCCAAGTAGTTTTGGCTGGTTGTCTGTATTTCACTTCTTTCACTTAAGGTTGGTACTTAGGTACTAGTTGGTGTAGGCCACATTGATTAGTATTTAAGTGTTGGCCTTAAGGGGGAGTTCAGAGAGTCGTGGTTTCCCTAAAGGAGAAGGTTCGGGATGATTTCAGGGCTAGATATCTAGGGGCCAGTTACAAACCAATGGTGAGGATTGGCACATGGTAAAGTTTAGGGTTTGACTTGGCACATGGTAAAGTGAGGGGATTGATTTAGCACATGTTAAAGTGTGGGATTTCATGATTTGGATCAAGGTTGGTATCACAATGATAAGAATAAGATGATCAAGGATCTAGTTTTTTTTTGTTAGTTTCAGTGGGGTGTGGGTTTACACAATTACCTGCTTTTGTACACTTTTCTAGCTTCTCGGGCTCCTATATTGCTTAGTTGTTTTAGCGTCGTACTGGGCAACTTTGTTCATGACGTACCTACTTTCATGACACTACAAACTTGTCGATCTTTTGGGACGCTCACTGGGGACGGTCGGAAAAAAACCGTCTCCTATAGTATCATAGGTGACGGTCAAAGAACAACTGTCCCCTCTGGTAAGTACAAGAGATGGTCGCTATTGACCATCTCGGATGATAGACTTTTTGGCGATGGTTACATAGCCGTCCCTTACGAGTATAGCTTCTGTTTGTTTCCCCTGTACACGGGAACATTAGGGGATGGTCATAACCATCCCCTATATGCCAATGTTAACGTCGCGTATACCTATCTTTAGGGGACAGTCACAACCGTCTCTTATAGATAGGTATAAGGGATGGTTGCATAATCGTCGCCGATGTGTCTATATTGGCGGGACATATAGAAATATCCGTGACCAAAGGGGACGGTTCACTTAAACCGTCCCCGATCATTATTATAGGGGACGGTCATACGACCGTCCCCGATTGTCTTATATCTCGGCCCGAGTCCTTTCCTCATTCCACTCGTTACTTCTCTTACCCACCGCCCCAGCCTTCTCCTCCCCTAGTGTCGTTGTCCGACCTCCTCATCCCTTATGAAACCTCCATCGATGATGTCGGGTCCATTTTCGGCTCTCATTTGACGACACACAGAGTCCTCTTCTGCATTTGTGAGTTTTTTCAACTATTTTTATTTTTATTACATTATTACTTGAAATATGCTTGTTTTTAACTTTGTTTAGATTTTTAAACTAATAGTCTAGTGTGTATGATTAATGAAAAGAATGTAATACATAAGTCTTTAGGACTAATAGCTTAGTCTTTAGGACTAATAATGTAATACAATAATATTTGAAATATGCTTGTTTGTAATTATGTTTAGTTTTTGACCTTGTTGTTATCTTTGGATAGTACACAAGATTAAATATGATGTTATAATTAAAACTTTTATAGTATAGGAAAGATGGTGTACAAGAGATTCATAACAGATATTAACATTGTTATTATCTTTGGATCTTTACCTTTAGGAAAAGGATAAAAGTTAGGTGAACAAAAGGTTCGATGATTATCAGAGATATAACAAAGGTGCTATTGGGTTCTTAGATTGGACATTTCTGTGTGAGTCACTCTATCATATTGTAGGAGGAGAAGGAGATTGGATCCATTATCCTTGCATAAGATGCAAGAACACTCTGAGTCAAAATCGAACCGTAGTTTACGAGCATCTGATATTAAATGGTTTTTGGCTTCATTATATGAATTGGACGTATCATGGTGAAGGAGTCATATTAGCAGAAGTCAATAATGCTCATTTGATAATGAAAGAGAAGTCAATAATGCCTCAGTTAATAATGAAAGAGATTTATCTGAAATAGATGTCTGTAATGGTATGTTTGAGATGTTAGACAATATTTGAGGGCATAACACTGATGAAAGGATGGAATCGCTTCCGGATACGTTACATGAAAAGATAAAAGATGTAGAAAATCCTATATGCTAAGGAATCAAAATGTCTCGTTTACGTTTTCTTTTGGAGTTGTTTAAGATAAAAGTGAAGAATCAATGTACAATGATTACGATGACAGCTGTCTTGCAGTTAATTAGGACATTATTAAATAATTCTGAAGGTTTTCCAAAAGATTGGAAGAACGCTAAGTCAAGATTCGGCTCACTTGGACTAAATTACGAGAAAATTAATGCATGTTTAACCGACTGCATTTTATATTGGAAGGAATATTCAAATTTAAAAACATGTCCTGACTGCAAAACTAGCAGATATAAGACTATGAGTCATGATTCGAAGAGGAAAAAATTAGAAAATATTTTACGGTTCTTTCCTTTGATTCCCCGATTACAGCGATTGTATTCATTTGAAAGAACAACTAGAATGATGATATGACATAATAACATTAAAAAAAGATACAACTGGTGTTATGCGATATCCGTCAGATATCGAGGAGTATACGAAATTCGATGAAAGATATCCGACATTCTCTGAAGAAGTAAGAAATGTAAAATTAAGTCTCGCTTCCGACGGTTTTAATCCATTCGGAAATAAAGGTACGAGTTACTCTATTTGGCCTGTAATACTTGTTACATATAATCTACCACCATCGATGTCGATGGCATCTTCTTTTATGATGATGTCGTTATTGATACCTGGTCCAAAAAGGCCATATAATGCGATAGACACTTATATGCAACCGTTGATTGATGAACTAAAGATTTTGTGGAATTCTGGACTGAGAACGTATGATGCAGCAAAGAAAGAGTTCTTTACAATGCGTGGTTCTTTATTATAGACAATTATTGACTTTCCGGCATACGCTAATTTATCGAGTTGGAGTACAAAAGGTAAACTCGCATGTCCAATTTGTATAGATAAAACATAATCGACATGGCTAATTGCGAGTATGAAACATTGCTATTTGGGCCATCATCGTTTCTTACATGTGAATCATAGATGGTTGAAAAGTGAAAATAATTACAAGTTTGACGGACAATCGTTTGAATGCCGGATAAGTTTGAATCGACGATCTGATAGTACAGTGTGGACAGAATAAGAAAAGTTGGGCAACTTTTCTCTATGTCGATTATTTAAGAGTAAGGTATCCGACTGATGGTGGAAACAAAATATATTTTTTCGAGAACTACCCTACTGGCATACTTTATAGGTCCGTCATAACTTGGACGTGATGCATCTAGAGAAGAATGTTATGGAAAATATTCTTGGAATTTTAAATCTTTCTAATACCGTGAAAGACAGTTTGCGAGCTAGACGTGATCTGATATAGTTGGATATCTGGTCCGAACTACATCCGATAGAGTCGGATAATTCTAGAGTAACAAAATCTGAAGCGATTTATACATTAGCCAGTGATGACAATGATAAGATACCCAGTTTTATTAAATCAATTAGAGTATCGGATGGATTCTCCTTACAAATAAGCAGATGTACAAATCTGATGGAAAGAAAGATATCATCATTAAAAAGTCATGATTGCCATGTATTGATGCAGTTCATTTCCCGTTTCTCGTCAGGGGAGTTGTACATCCTGATGTTATGCAGCCACTAATCGAACTCAGTCAATTTTTTTAAATCCTTTGTTTGAAGACTTTAGATCCTGAAGTGTTGTTTTGATTAGAGACAGATATTGTTATCACTTTATGTAAGATGGAGCAGCTTTTCCACCTACATTATTTGATATAATGATACATATAATTGTCCATCTTGTTAGCAAAGCTCGAATATGTGGTCTTGTACAGTATCGATGGATGTATCCAATTGAACGATATCTAAGGAAATTAAAAAATAGTGTGTTTAATAAAGCTGCATCTGAAGGTTGCATTGCCGAGGGGTATTTATGTGAAGAATGTATTACATTATGTGACATGTATATGGATGATGGCAAGAATATCAGATTCGATCGGTTCGAACGAAATAATGATGGCGAGTTGTGGACTGAAGATCCAAACAAACTTTAGATATTTCAACAAAATGGACAAGCTATTCTAAAGAGTATCCATCAAAGTATTTCAGACGATGAAAGAGACCTTATTCATTACTATATCTTGATGCAATTAGATGAGGTTGATTCTTCCTTTGAAGAGTTTCAGTTAACAAGTACTAAGAAATCAGACTTTCTTAAATGGTTCAGGGATAGTATTGAACTATTTAAAGTTACCAAAAATGAATGGTAGAGGTAAATCTTGATATTATCCATAGGAGTCCATACTCAATAGTAGTGTCACATTCTGGCAATATTGTTAACGGATTTTGGTTTCGAAAAAAGTCAATTGATGAGAATAAAGCAACACAGCTTTTTGGAGTGATAGTGAAGGTCGAACTCATTTGAAATTGATGGATACTATGGTAAAATTATTGATATACAAGAAATCAGTTTTACACATGATGAAAGATGTGTTCTATTTCATTGCATTTGATTTGATGTGTTGGAGCAGGTTACAAGAAATATAAAAATAGAGTTCTCTCTTTAAAGCAAACAGGTCGGTTACATACAAATGAGCCGCATGCGCTCGCCAGTCAGGTAGAACAGGTCTTCTATGTACCAGACAACTCTGTTAGTGGATGGATTATACCCGTTATGACAATACCGAGAGACTTTTTCGATGTTAACGAAGAGGAAGATGTATTGGATAATGGCGTTGCATATCAGAATGTTTCAAATGATTTTTTTATGATGTAGTAGACAACAACATTGCTACTAGCAACGTGAGGTAATGTTATTTTTTATTTTATGTTCAAATAATTGATATCTTGTAATCAATCTAAATGTATTTTTTTAAAATTATATGCTATTGAAATGCAGATATGGCTCCTAGACCCAGCCGAAATGCAGATATGGCTCCTAGATATTGCTCGTGCACGTGTCCCCATCACGATGCATGACTTTCAACAGCTTCCTTATGTTGTCAAGGTTGTCATACTATCTGATTTGCAGGTATTCTACAATTAAATTTTTAATTACACTGTTATAATATATTCAACTTTTTTATTCATCTTGTACAAGGTTGTTTTTACATGAGAACGAAATGCCAACGTCGATTCCTAGATTCTTTCTCATGCGGCTAAGATGTTGCGTCGATATAAGGGACGCATAAAGGTGAAGGTAACAAGATCGGTATATATACCTAAAGGAAATTTGAACACTTACGCAATTTTTTTTCCTCATTTTTAGTATTACAACCTCCAGATTCCACATGAGCAGCTTGTGCAGAACGTCCCACCAGATGTTACACCAGATTAGTGGAGGGACTTGATCAATTTTTGGTCCAGTGAGGAATTCGCAGTGTGAAATTTTTCCTAATTAATTGTTTTACATTTATAGTAACTTTAATTAATAATAGGCGATATATACAAAAAATACTTTGAACCGCTCCAAAGGTTTTAGGTTCACCCACAAGATGGGGAGGAAGAACACAAATCGATTGAAGGATGACTTTGTAAGCATCCACAAATTTATTAACGTGACTAATTTTGGAAGTAAATTTTTAAAATAATTTATTTATATTTTTTTAGTTGAGGGATAACGATAGAGAAATGACCCAAATAGAGGTTTTTGCGGGGTCAAAGAGCAGAGACGTAGGAGAAGTGCAGTGGGTTGATGACGCCTACGCACCAATTCATGCATGTAAAATTTATATTGTTAATTTAGATAATGTCTTATATTAATTTCTTTAAATAATATATGTATACATGCATGTAGGAAGAAATGATTAGCTCTCCACTACCACCTCACTAGATAGCACGGGGACGAGCACACTCCCTTTATCTGTCGATGAAGCCTTCCTCCAAGCCACAAGTCCAGAACACAGTGGACGCATACGTTGCGGAGGATGTGGCGATCCGTACATGGTACGGAATGGGTGGTGTAAGTGGGTCTCGGACCTCCTCGCAAGGGAGCCAGAGGGAAAGAGAGATGGAGAGGGAGTTACGCGACGTCAAGGCAAAAAGGTCCGCACAAGATGAAGAGATGACTAAGATGCGTACGGACATGGCAAATGTCATGGCGTACATTAGCCGTCTTCAAAGCCAGGCCAAGCGACCAGTGGAACCTGCACAACTCGATGATGACGAGGAAAGTGAAGAAGAGAGTAAAGAAAGTGACGAGTCGGGTTAGTTTACGTGTGATGTAGAATTTGTATATTGTATTTTAGTAGTATTTTGAACATTTAAGTTGTTGTAATTTACAATATGTAGAACTGGAAAACTATTTTGTTGTTAAGTATTAAGTAAGAAATTTGATGTCTTTTAAGTGCGTTGCATTATTTATATGATTTTGCAGCAGGAGCAGGATACAATCAATTCATTATTTTTTTACTTTCAGAGGGTATCAAGGACAGTTATAACCGTCTCCTCTTATTCTCGAAAACCGTCCCCTCTACAACAAAATAGTTCACGATCTCTCATTTTGGCCCTCAAGGACTAAAGAGGACGGTCTAAACCGTCCCTGAAAGCATTATGTGGGCTTCGCGAAAGAACATACAAGCATAGGGGACGGTTTGAACCATCGCCGCTTGTTCTCGAAAACTGTCTCCTCTGTTATAAAATAATTCACGGTCTTTCGTTTTATCCCTCAGGGACTAAAGGAGACAGTTTCAACCATCCCTGAAATGGTTCTGTGGGCATCGCGAAAAGTCATTTGAGCGTAGGAGACGGTCGTGACCGTCCCCGTTGATTCTTAGAAGAGACGGTTACGACCGTCGCATCTGTTTGATATCGACTCGCTATCTCCCGTTACGACCCACAGGACCTAAAGGGGATGATTTAAACCGTCCTCAATGCAATTATGTAGGCGTCGCGAAAAGAAATTTTGATCATAGGGGACGGTGACGATCGTCGCCGTTGATACTTATTCGGGACGGTTACGACTGCCGCCTCTGATTGACAGCGCCTTGATGTCTCTCGTTATGTCCCACAGGTCCTAAAGGGGATAGTCTAAACCGTCTACGAAACGATTCTGTGGGCGACGCGAAAAGACATTTGAGCCTAGGGGACGGTTGTGATCGTCCCCTCTAGCTTTGGATGCGACGGCTTAAACTGTCGCATTGTATGCTCGTAGGGGACGGTGTATAAGGGACGGGCATCACCGTCCCTATTGTTTAGTACAGATGGGATAGTCGGAACCGTCCCCATTGGTTGGAGAAAGGGGACGTTCGTAATTAGCGTCCCTTCTGGTCAAATGAGATGGTGTTAAAGGGGACAGTTTCGTGACCATCCCATCTGATCAGATGGGACGGTTTGCGTACGAATGAGGACGGGCGTTGACCGTCCCCTCTGGGCACTCTGCTTGTAGTGTGAATTCGGCAGGTCCTCAGAAGCATCTACAACGGTGAGCAGCTTTGATGGTTCAATTCTGTTATTGCTATTTAGTTACCTTTGGGTATCTACAATTTTGTAGTTTTTGTCAGTCTTTACTTGTACCCTTTTTGAGAGATGTATATCATATGTGTACATTATAGTAATACATGTAAGTAATAGTTTGCGGACATTGTTACATGATGAATGTTAATTGCATTTTCTACCGTCTTTTTATGTTATGCTTTTAGCTTTCTTTCTGTGCTTCGAAGGTGGGATTTCTTTATGTGGATTGGATTACTAAGTATCCGGATCTGGAGGGGATGCATGTCATGACTACTAAGAAGAAGAATTTTCTTTTATTTTGAGTATGGATAAGAGAGAGAGTTTAGATCCTTAGGTTTTTTATTTTCTGCGTTTTATTTTCAACTCTTGTACATTTATGGGGACTTCATTTGGATCATCACATGCATATAGATGGACTTGAACTTGGTCTATTGGATCACCTGAGTGGTTTGGGTCGAATTTTGTGGTGTCTGACGCAAATCTAGGATAACACCATGAATATTTGAGCTACTAATCTTATTTGTTTGGGCTCGTAAAACTAAGATCACACCTTCTCTAACAAGTCACTTAGCTAAATTAAACTCTTCTTTCACTCTCTAAGAAAATATCTATCTACAAGCATGTCTTCTCATTCATGTGTTAGAATATATTGAAAAATTCTGTCTAGCATCCCATATGGAGATAGTGAAGAAGCACTTGATTAATTTGAGATTCACTCATCTAAAAGCCATAAATTGAGCTTTAATTCTCGTAAAAATATCTGCAGTTATATTTAATTTCATCTTCTTTGTCATTGATGTGTGCATTGTTAGTATTTCATAATTAATAAAAAACTATAAAATTGAGAAAACCAAGAAGGTTGTACTAGTATAAATGAACCGAAGAATAAGAGAAGAATGGTGCCGAAAGCCCGTTTCTTTTGCCCAACCTAAGAGACTCATGCACCATAACGAAGTCGACAAATAAAAATAAGAAAATTCAAAAATATAAGTTTCACCTACATATATGTACATATATGTATATAGTACATTCTTCACTAAATTTAATAAATTCATTTAACTCCATTTATAGTGAAATCATTACTATTATGTACATATAACTAAACTTAATCAAGAAACTTACAAAAAAACTACTAACTTAAATATATTGTAACTAAGTTGAAACCCTAACTTAGTATCTGTAAAATTAAAAAAAGTTGCATATCTCAGTCATACAAACTCGTATGAACACAACTCACTTTTGAAATATCATGCGTTCAATTATCCATAAAATAAGACTAATTCCAAAAGAGTCAGAGTTCATATGAGAAACTTTGATTTTGGAGTTCTATTGTATATAGTACAACCATATGGTCTTCATCTCATTATTTCATGAGTAAAATCCCTCTTTTTCTTTTATTTATTTTTCCTTTCGTTATTTTAGTATGTAATATAATTAACTACAAAAAAATAAAATCTAAAAAATCATAAAATCATTGAAAAGGACCATAAATCACAGCTTATCTTCGCACACATATACGATATCTATTTATATTTAGTTGTGTATTTTCCTCACTTAGCAGGAAATTATAGTAATGTGCAAGTATGATATTAGTAATATATTACAATATAATATGCATATTTTATTGAGGAAAAATCAAAGAAAATATATAAAATTGCAACCTTAACAAATACTTATATATGTAACTTATCTCATTTGGGTTTGAACCCATGTTGGACACTTTTTTAATTGGATTTATTTACTTTTTTTATTTTTTTATTTTTATTTTTTCTTTTTTGCTGTGGTGCTGCCAAGTGGTTGACTTCAGGGAATGCCTAGCTTGATCGGGTCACCATTGCATTCCATTCATCCATGTCACTCTCCTCTTTGCCACATTACCTCCATGAAGTTGACATCTGTCAACTCCGCCTCTCCCAAATGTGTGAGCTCAACTACCCACTCACGTCCTCTTCCATGCCTTCACTTGAAACACTCTGAATCTTGCAGCTTGCACCACCATTCGCCCTATTTCTTGATGAAGGAACTGTAAGTCCTCTAATTGAGAATCCATCGTAGTGTTTCTTATTGCATGGCCTTTTCGACTCTCCCCTTGTTTTTATTAATATAAGATCTAAAGAGACTTGGAAATAAGCAATAGAAGGGTCTAATTACACTCAAATCAAGTGGTGACATCAAAATAAAATGAGGAGACTCCTAAACATACTGACCAAATTACAAATAAAAATCTGACATTCATTGTATGCGGGAGAGCAACCTCGTCATAATTTGTATGTACATTGTAGACAGAGTAAGACATGTAGCCATAAGATTAGAGTCGGAATCCCTAGACCTATGTTTGTAATGTGGGTACTCCAATCCTCTATATATACATAATGTGGATGCCCAATCTTTGACTTAAACAATGAATGGTGTGTGGGAAAGGAGGTAGAGTTGTAGGGTCCCTATGGGAACAATTCTGAAATTTGGTAGATATGGGAGGAGATCGATCCTAAGTCAAGGTAAGACGGTGTCAAAAAACACTCTAGGGAAAATACCATCATATATGTTTATTGATGCAATATTGATTGAAAACTCACTCTAAAATTAGAAATATCCGAGTAAGCCGAACTCTTGCAACTTTCACCATGTAAGTGTGAATTTTGAGGTTTGCTTTATGTACTGTTTTGTGTGTTTTCTTCATTACACTTGCATATATTTGGCCTTGATTCACCCCCGTTCACATCCCCTGCTTCGAAGATGTCAAAATATTGGTATATGTATTCGGACTTCGCAGGTTGAGCCCACTCTATCATGCATCATCCATCTTCAGTTTCCCTCCCATCCATGCCTCATCCACCGATTCAAAGTGACCCTCGCTTTGAGTTGTGTCTTCCATATTCATTGTTCAAGGTCGGAACTCCAACCAACCTCTTCGCCTCTTCGCTCTTCACAGCTACTCCACTTCCACCATCTCAGCAACCAACTATAGCAGAACTCGTACACCTCGTGACTATTCACGAGATATATGATTCAAAATACCAACCGCATTATGGTCCGGGTTATAGACATAAACCAGATGCTCCGTACTTATGCTACTAGACGTGAAGGAGAAAGAAACAAAGAATATAAATCAGAGTTTGAGAGCATGCAAGTCATTAAGGAAGACACAAGCACTGTACAACCAAAGTTCACCATTCTACAACTGTCTTCTACCAACACGCTACCCTTTAATCCAAGTCAAGTTTCCATATCCGTCATCCCTTTCTATCAAAAAAATGAAAAATTACAAAAAAAAATGAAAAACTAAAAAACCTGTTCAAGTAGCTAACATGGAAAATCGATGCACGATACTTTTTGTCAACTCCCTTTGATTATGGTCATAAACTATCTGTCGAATTTCATCCGAAAGGTGAAATATTTGTGTACACCAAGCGAAAAAGCAGGAAGCAGGCCCAAACAGAGAGGCATATAGTATCTATGGTCAGTTCCATAATTTTGAGGGGAAACACCAAGAAAAGAAAAGTAAAAAGGATGCCAGAGTGGAATGCACTACCAAGGACCTCTCATTCACTCGTTCTCGGGTAGATGATGCCTCAAAAATAAACATCATCTCGACCACTATCTTTGACAAGCTCAAACTTGGTCCTCTTAGAAATTGTAAAGTGATTGTTCAGCTGGATAATCGATCCGTCAGAAGGTCGAGAGGATAATGAAAGACATTATCGTGGTTTTCCTAGGTGTACAACATGGAGTGGACTTCGTTGTCTTGGATATTGAGAATTTAGAGAGTTGTCCTTGCCTCCCATTATATTTGGGAAGACATTCTTAGCCTCTACAAAGGCAGTGATTAATTGTGAGACAAGGGGATTCAATTTTCTCGAGAAAGATGAACTTAGACTTCTCATGACTGATGACAACAACCTCCACACTAGGGCACATGACTATGACTATGAGTATCGTGACTTTGTAGAGGTTGATTATGTTATTGAGTGCCTATGTGTTTCATTTATCCATGCCTTTCTTATAAAGGACTTGTTAGAAGACACCTCACTTTCGTCAGATATGATTTTAGGTGAAATACCCGATGATGTGGTTGTCAAGCCGAACTTTGGTATTGAGGAACACCCAAGCCCGGAACCACAATCACCATCAAGGAAGCATAGACACACATATATTGAATATCGTAAATTCGTGATGGAGTCCACGCATGTCACCAGGACCCCCCATGGTGACATCTTCAACCGCTTGCTTTGCCACTTTGGCACGAGATTCTATGGGTAACTCATGGACATAAGTTATTCTAGAATCAAACATTCTCATCTATACTTTCCTTAACCCCTATTGTGATCCGATTCCCGAGCACTCACACTAACAAGTGGTTGCCCCGTAAGGAAGACACCTAGGTCTAAGAAGAGTTCTAACAATACATCGTGCAATCTTAAGAAGCCAGCCTACACAAGATATTGGTTATCTAGTGTAGAGGAAAAACATGTCAGTTCCTTGCGAACTTCCTCCGAACCTCTTGAGTCGTATCGAAGCATTCCTCCTCTACTTGATTCAAGCTCCATAAAATTGATCGAGGATCCTTCCGTAGCCTCGATTTTAGACTTAAGTACTGTACATTCTCTCGAATTAGTCCTGAGTTAGCTCTCTGATTCCTCACCCGATTCAGAATTTATGAGTTCAATTTTCCTCAAACCATATCTGAGCACACAATTGTATGTTCGTTATAATCGAGAATCCTTTGATGTTGACTCTTATTTCGCTGTAGAGGAAATCGATGTCGATACGTACCTTGTACATTCTATCCAACCTAGTTCAACAGATTTGTTGTAAATCTTCTTTAGTATGTACATTCTATTCTTGTTTTATATATGTTTTTATATTTGTTCATTCGATCTCCCATTCTTCGCATCAATCACCATGTTTCATCTCATTTTTATTTTTGATTATACTTAGGATGGATGATCCTAAGTATGGGGGGGAGGGGGAGAGTGACATGAGTTGTTCCTAACCCATTTTCTTTTATTTGTACACTTTCTCAACCCACATTGATCCCCTACCTTGATTTCTTTTCCCTACGTAGGATTGTAAATCCAGCGTATGGGGTGGGGGGTGGCCAAACTGTGTATGCCTACTTCTTCACTAATATCTTGCCCCTGACTATCTCTTTCTTAGGCTAACTAGAGCCTAAGTATATGGGGGAGAACCGACTTCTATTCTTTGTTTATGTTGCACTCTCTTACACTTAGTACGAGTTATGTCTTCCTTTCTCATTGTGACATGAGGACATAGCATACACTAAGGTAGTGTGGGTGTCTTACTCATAACTCATACTTTCATATATTTTCTATATATAACATTTGATAAAATATGGGGATATAGGTAACAGTTGTAAAAAATGCAGAATGTGTCAAATTCTTCGTAAATATTATAATATTGGGTATATATCAAAACAATTAAAATTTAGAAACTTTTGAAATCAAAAAAAATAAAAAATCCATTAAAAGTATTCATATCACTTGCACATGCCATCAAGACTTGTTGTATATATGGACAATTTATTCGAAGTAACTCTCAACTTCGAAAATATCATTGTTATTCAAGAGGGTTTTATAACTTAAAGTACTCAAAATCCATGTACTGAAAATATATACCCTATATTGCATGTAGAATCTCGAAGATTAAAATGAATATGACCCACAATTCACTCAGCATGATTGCAGTGCTTAGTGATAAGTTCTCATTTCACCTAAGAACCGAGGATGTGAGAGCTTCATTAGAGGCTTGATTTTATGATTCTCGAGAATGAGAAGAAGACTTTTTATTATTTGATGAAATCCAATTGTCAGCATGTGGCCGGTATGGGGGAAAAGATCCATATATTATCTTGAACCATCCCATGTGATATGTGGTGTTTATGAATATATTAAAAATGTTGGTCAACACGTGGCATATTGGTAAGAGTTGAAGAGTTTAACCAACAATCATTACAAAATCTCATAAAAATTTCGAAATTTCCATTAAGTTTCCACAAAAAATACATTACAAATAACCCTGGTGCAAAGTGCTCTCAACCTTTTGAGTGTCTACTTGGACCAAGGAAAGTAGGTTACAATATCACCACTTTCTAATGCTACACAAATTCCACCAAGTAAAGATTATGCGAGCACAAAAAAGAACTCCGCATCGTAAGTGATACAAGTATGGGTGTGGACGTGTAAAATGTACTCACAAAAGGTGCACCCCGACATACTATCAGAAAGACAAGTGCAGACGGTCGAAAATCCTTAACGGATGTGTTGATTCCACAACTTAAAAATGCTTATATATTTTGTAGCATGTGTACGTCACTCGAGTGATCCCTTGTCTAATGAGAAGAGAAAAAATAAAGACACTAACTTACTCTTCCATTAGTTAGACTTTCACGCTCACATCCTTTTGAGTATGACAACTAAGAGATGATATATTGAGATGAGACGAGCTCGGAAACTAGAGTTGAGGATCAATTTTCTAGTCGAACCTCAAATACTTGGATCTTGGGTGAAAACCAACTGCAACGACTTATATAGTACATAAAGAGTTTAAAGCAGAGAGTTTGAGTTCTTTTAAGTGTCATCATATACTTAGTTTTAGCGACTCACCGAAACTAGAGGCTTTCTTAACAATCTTTATCTATCTAGGAAAGCTATTGGTACAATTCTAGGATCTAATTTTGAACATGAAAATCGTATTTGTTTTCTATTAGTTAAAATTGTCTTATTTTCTTAAGTGGTTTTCATTTTCTTTAGTTTTTTATTTTCAAAGATAGCAAAACATTTGGAAATACCCTAAATTCCGCAAATGCATTTTCCATGTTTTTAAATATTTTTATTGTTCTTGGATTGATTACTTGGTTTTCTTTTTGTGTCATTCGTCTCTCTATGTTATTCTTCTCTATTGTCTTGAATATACATGCTACTTGCTTGCTTGTTTTCATATATCTTATGTTTGTCAAGTGAAATAGATATACGAGCTAAAAATCGATCTATATCAAATCTTATTAGATCGTGCTCCTTGTGTTTAGTCTGGAATTACTTCCTCCTGTTTATAAAAAAAGTTGAAATAAATTTTGTTTGGTGAATGCTTCTTGTGAGTACTACAATTGACTTTGATTAGAATACCGCAAAAAGTAGTCACTAAGGGGTTGTTGCCACCTCCGCTGACAACTCGAGCATTGACTTGAGGAGGATAAGGTCAAGGGAAGGGAATAGGCAAAGGGCAAAATATAGGGAGTCAAAGGCAAAGTTGCTCGAGCAATTGCCACTTGCCAACAGCTCCCACATAGTTGCACCTTTGCCCTAGCTGATAGGCACTACCAAATCCCCAACCTTTCCGAGCTATTCCATCGTGTGACTGACACCTACCTATCCCCTTGCAATGACCTACTCAATTCGCCATTACCTACTTTAATCTCCTAAACTCGACCCCGCTCTAAAACAACCACAACCACTATCCATGGTTGATAGTCTTAAAGACCCACAATGAAGCAACACAAGATGGTAACCGCGCTCCTAGGGCTTCTTTCTCCCCCGACAACGCCACCCTTGAGGCCAACACCCTAACGGAGGTCTTCAACATCACGGGGGTTGCGAAGAGACGTGAGGCTTCATGATGCGCTTTAAGGAGCACTCCTTGTGAGACCCAGAGAAGAGTTCGTATATTTTTTTAAAAAAAATTTAACCTTTAGATCTTCATCTTTAATGGTATGATCGACAAAAATTACTACCAAGGGCACAACTATTATTATATTTTTTAGAATCAAATGTTTTCAGAAAAAAAATCAAGGGCGCAAGTTTTATAGGTAAAGTCGATAGCAACACAAGCCTAACATGCAGGCACACGGCAAACCACAATATCTATGTAGTTTGCACGGGTGATATATGGAACATACTCAATCAGCATTCTATATAAAGTTGATATCTAATCTAGGTTATTAAATTTCATAAAGAAACTATTGTAACTAAAAAAACTAACACTAATAATATGATCATTGTTAAAATTAATAACCCAAAAAAACACACAAACTCACATATTCTCAGCATACTCCCCAAGTACTTCACAACAACATCGCGGTAACTTTATTCGATATGTACGTGCGCGCGCAAGCACGTGTGAGTGTATGTGTGCGACAGCATTTTAGATGTCGTCAAAGACTTGCCATTATCATCTGCACAATAATTACATCAAAAAAATACACCAACCATGTATAATCCATGTGATATACATACATTTTGGCTTTTTTACCAAACTCCATTCCTACTCGCCATCAACCCAAATTTACATCTCTGCAGACATTGAAATCTGGCATTCTCAACACTCATTTCGAATTTACCCAAATCTCATGCATATGCACAAATGCACACTGCACAGTCAAATCAGTAGCAGTGAGACGCAATGTACTGCATGTGCATGCATTGTTCAAAGGAGAGATAAGAGATAAGTGCTAAGTACCATTCAAAAGGATAGAGCGACCAAGATGGCCTGCCTGCACCTGGCCCTGGCCTGCTGCACCCTCTCCTTCCTCGTCTCCTCCTTCACCGCCGCCCTCACCATCTCCAGATCCATCTCCATCAGCCTCAGCACCCTGTTCAGCTCCGTCACCATCCTCTCCTCCACCTCCCCGCCTTCCACCAGAATATCCGCCTCCTCCCTCGCCCTCTCCGCCACGATGCCCCCCGTCTTCGCCAGCAGCTCTGACGACCACGACCCCTCCCTCCCCATCAGCGCCTCCAGCTTCTCCAGGAAGTCCGCGATCACGTACCCCTTGGGCTTCTCATGGCTAATGGGGATCGTCCGCTTCCACCCGATCTCGAAGTTCGGGGGTTCGGGCCGGTCAAGGGCGGTCTGGGAGCGGGACTGCCGGAGGAGGGCGGCCTTCTGGCGCCGCTCGATGATGTGCGCGGGCGGTTGGGTCTCGTAGGGCTCCGGTGCGCCCTCGAAGTCCTGGTCGGAGGAGGAGAGGGCGAGGACGAGATGGCGGCGGCGGGGTGGCGCGGGGAATGGAGGTGGTGGGAGGAGGAGGCGGAGCAGGGATGGGGTGGCGGCCATTGTTGGGTTTTTGGGTGGTTTGATCCGAATCGATATTTGGAAGTGGGGAGATAAGGTGGGGTTTTTTTTTTGTGTGTGAACGAATGGGGAAGGAAAAGAGAGGAAATTATAGCAAAAAGAGAGGAAATTGTACCATAGGCCCTTTTGCTTCTTTGAATTTGGATTCATGTTACCAGAAACGTAATGTGCCCTGGAAAACATGCTCCATTAAATAAAAGCAACCCCTCTGCCATCCACCAATTGCATTTCTTTTTCTATCTGGGAAGAAAACCAAGAATTTTTGTGTCACAGAACGTGCCGTACAAAGACACTGAGGAGCAAAGAAATGCCCATATTTAGATGCCTATCCACGTCAGCCATCATAACTATATGGGTATGTTTGGTTATCGGGTTATTCGGGGTAACCGACTTTACCTCCATTCATTCCTGGGTTGGAATTTCATCACAAATCAATATTGCATCACATCACATTCTTTATTCCAACCATCTCCAATCCATCCCATCCCCGTAATCAAGCAGACCCGTCTTTGGAACTTGGCAACCCATCGATAAAACCCCAGTTGTATTAGACCACATTTGTCGAGATAAGGTGCAGATGAAGCAAGCTTGATGAATGATGACTATTAGAAAATAGGAATGCGAAAGCGATTTTATAAATAGAGCACTAAACCAAGAAATATGAAACATGAAGAACAAGATTTTACGTGGAACCCTACTCCCTAAGGAGCGGGATGAAATCACGGGAGAAGGCCTCAAAAGGTCATACGTTTCATTGTTTTTTCTCATCTAAATACAATGGATGTGGGGGTCTATATATAGCACCGACTGAATCTCCACATCCCATAACTGGTAGATATGAGACTAAACAACTGGATGGGGTAATTGGATAATGGAGTGATCCCTTTACCCATCTACAATATAAGTGGCGCACAACCAAATACTCCAACACTCCCCATCAAGTTCGAGCATGCAATGCTCAACTTGTACAAACAGAAAGAAACTCAACTCATAATACATGACATTACAGACAATATCAACTCAATGCGTACAACTGTCGGCTGTTGTCGAGGACGTTGCTTCTCACGTCGTGCAAGTGAGGAGGACGAAGAGGCTGGAGTGTGAGTCAAACTGATTGTACTATGTACTGCGCCTATCAGAGTCATCAATTGAAAATGAGTCTCCACTTGGAGAATTCTATCCCGCCACAACAATGTGGACAACTGTTCCATCTCTGAAAGGGCTGAACTGAAAAGTCATGGAGTGCAATCCTCGTCAGAGTCCACGGTCGCTAGAATATGGAGTCTGAAAAGTCTCCTCGTCGGAGAAATGAGTCTCTTCCATATGGCATAGAGAATGATACTCTACTCTGGAGTCCCTAGAAATCACATGAAAATCCTGACCAACATGGCATAGGGAATGGGATCTCTACTCTGGAGTCCCTATGGAACACATGAAAACTCCGATCGAAACACAAAAGATGGGGACCGCAAACAATGATGGCAAACATGTGCACATCTGAAAAGACCACATACAAGTGTGTGTCTGAAACTGAGGACTCGAAAACATCTGACGTCGAGTCTTAACACCAACTGTAGAGTTTGATTAACTGGTCGGGCATCTGGACTAGAATCTGAAATCTATCTCTGAACTGGAACTGGAATATGAATCCTCAGAGTGATATATGACGCCGAAGATCTCTACATTATACTCCCCATTTCTCCCATACTTGTCGGAAAATCAACATCGACAAAGTTGGGAGAAGACAACAAAATTGAAGAGAAAAACCAAATAAGTCACCATTCATATTTTTTCAGCTTTTTCTTGAAATTTGTTTTCTCGGCTATTTCCACTTTTTAGCCATTACACTTCTTTTTAAATAAGCCATATTTTACAGCTTTTCCCTCTCTTTTTTTGCAATTTTTTTTCATACGACTTTTCTTTATTGCAAACGCCTTTTTCAGAATTTTTTTCAAACATTGACCTAGCAGATTCCCTTTTTTGTGTTGGACTCTTTTTTTCAAGGCAGTCGACTTGGGCACTGGATATATATATATATATATATATATATATATATATATATAATAAATGGCAATCGGGCCCCTCCTATCTTTCTTGTGTGTAGGGTTCCCAAACTGGGAACCCAGGGGTTGCATCTCCCTGTCGAGGAACCTAGGTGGCGCGTCGCCTCGCGAATCTCCGTCCAGACCTCCAGGCGGCGACTCTGCATCGCGATCAGAGCGACGCATCCCGCGGTCGCTCCCAACACAGGTGGCGACTCAGAACCGCCATCTCCATCTTTTGGAGATGCGGAGTCGCCGCCTGGAGGTATGGATAGATATTCGTGAGATGGTGCGCCACCTAATTTCCTCGACAGGGAGGTGTGGCCCCTAGGTTCCTAGTTGGATGTCGCATGGAGACCTATGATGAACTCTTAGGGGTTGCGCAGCTACAGGTAGAGCTTGAGCTGTCGTGGGAGACGCGGCGCCTGCATAGATCTAGGGTTTCATGAAGAAACCTTAGATGATTTTGATGGCTTGATCTTCCGGAGCATGCACCGCCATAAAGGGTTGGAGATCCGAGTCACCGCTGGATCTTCACATCTTTAGAATTTTCATGACGATCATCAGAATATGCAGGTTTAGGGTTTCAAGAAAGAAAACCCTAGAACATGGACTTGAACATGAAATAATAATAATAATCATCCTCAAGAAAAACTGATAATCGAATCTCGAACGAAAAAATAAATATTCAAGAACAACTCCTCGAGAATCGAATTTGCTCTGATACAATGTTAGAAAATAGGAATGCGGAAGCGATTTGATAAACAGAGCACTAAATCAAGAAATATGAAACACGAAGAATAAGATTTTACGTGAAACCCTACTCTCTATGGAGCGGGATGAAACCACGGGAGAATGCCTCAAAGGGCCATATGCTTCATTGTTTTTCTCATCTGAATACAATGAGTGTGGGGGTCTATATATAGCCCCCACTGAGTCTCCACATTCCACAACTGGTAGATGTGGGACTAAGCAACTGGATGGGGTAAATGAATCCTGGAGTGATC
This sequence comes from Ottelia alismoides, assembly GCA_037367405.1. NCBI lineage: Eukaryota > Viridiplantae > Streptophyta > Magnoliopsida > Alismatales > Hydrocharitaceae > Ottelia > Ottelia alismoides. The sequence continues at coordinate 30,548 of JAZKJV010011772.1, read as the reverse complement.
CATTTACCCATCTACAAAGTAGTGCACAACCAAATACTCAAACAATGACATATGAGCATCATATTTGCATTGCAAGTGCCACAAGAAAGCAAAGTTTTGAGACCTATATTCATGTTCTTCCAGTAAAACTACTTTAATGCTGCGCAATGTAAAATGATATCCTGCGTGTGCCCCATTTAATGTCGAATGACAGACTAAATGAAATAAAGTTCTCGGGCAATGCGAAGAAGAGATCCATACTTCTGACTTAAATTTGGATCAAGCTCCCTTTTCTCCTGCATCATGTATAATGAAGGTAATAAGCTGGGTTCTTTCTTATGCAAAAACGCACTTCATCTAACCAGTCAGGTCAGTGCAACAACAGTAACCGATAAAGAAGGCATTGGCTCTGGAAGTCGTGAAAATGCTTCTGCTGCTTGATTATTTGTACCTTCCTTGAATTGAACTTCGAAATTCAATTCCATATGCTTGGGAAGGAATTTATGTTGTATTGGCGTCTAGCACTTAGGTAACGGACTGTAGGCACGTGAGCGCCTCTAATAGAGAAAGGTGTATGCCAACAAATAAGACCATTTTTCATTGCAAAACTGAGATCCTTCTTGTATGTAGAGAGTGATTTCTGCACTTTTGAAAATGGCTTGCGTACAAAAGTAATCGCATAGCCCTGTTGTGCAGAAGAACAGTACTGACGCCAAATCCACTAGCTACGAAAAGGTCTACCACATTTTGATAAGGACAGGACTGGAAAGCAGTAAAACTTTTAATTCTTTAAAAGCTACAACTAATGAGTCCGTCCACGAGTAATTGTTTGTCTTAAAACTGACTAAAAGTTGATGCAATTCTCCCAAAGTTCCATGCGAACTTTTTTGTAATAACCAAATAAACCCAAGACAGCTCTAAACATTCTTAGGTGCATGACACTCTCGGATACCATTAATTTTAGGGAGATCCACATGTATACTCATGTATAAGAATGTAGTTAAACTTTAGCCAAAGTTACTTCATATTTACATCCTGACCATGTTAGGAGGTGCTCACAAGCTCGCACGTCCAGAAAAAAAACCACTCTCACCAATACACACATATACACACACACACACTCAAAACCACTCTCACCAAAGGAGGTCTGTAGATAGGTCACAATGCACATTATTCATGGATAGGAGTTGAGGTTCCGATGGTTGCTCTTGGGAGAGGGAGCTCAAGGTTGGTGGGTCGAGGAAAAGATTTAAGTGACAACAGGGTTGATGGAGATGAATGGGGGCTCCACAAAGATTGTGAGGGAAGAGCTCGAAGATGTGTGGACCCCATCCACCAAGGGGGAGCTGGGGTGGGGATGGGTGCTTGCAGTTGGAGCAGGAAACCAACGGGGGTGTCATTTGTGAATTTGTTATACTTTTAACAGTAAATATGAGATCTTTTAACAGTTTCAGTTTAACTTAACCATGATATGAATGAAAGTTAACCTACAGAGATATGGTGCAAGAGTTGCAACTTCAAAGGGTCGGGATGTTCATACGAAGGACACGGGAGTCAAAGTATCATTATGTTGCACAAGGATGTGTTGGGACGGGAGTAAAAGTATCATTATGTTGCACAAGGATGGTGTTGGGAACAAATCCCCAAAATGCTGCGGAAGTGTGGGAACAAAAACCCTCAGACAAAACAACTAAAATGAACAAACTCCATGAGCAAATGAGCAAGCAAATCACAAACAACAAGCACAGCCACAAGTACACGATGATTTAAACGTGAAAACCCCCAAAAACGGTGGGAGAGAATACCACGGGGCCGACACGATCCAAAACCATTCCACTATAGTGACAATATAGTCTCTCTCCACAAAGGCTAAACAAGCCAATGCCTTTTTTTTGGTATATCAACCAAAAATGAACACACCCAACAAGATAAAAGATGGAGGATGGTTTTTACCAAGGAGAACCAAATCAGTAGCTCTTCTCCAAAAGAAATCTCGTCGTTGCAACTTGCACGAGAGAGAACTACCGGAGCAAGAAGAAAAAGGACCGACGAGCTTCTTCGTCCCCTCGCACGGACGTGGGAGTGGAGTTATGGCACAAGAGATGGAGCCATAGCTTCTCTTTGTTGTGTTCTTCCTCCATTATGTTGGGTTCTGATGTTTAGAAAGCAGAGATAGGTTGAACTGACCCCCAAACCTAGTGGGACCTGTCGTAAGTGGTGGAAATCAATTTTGCATTAGCAGTCCACCATCTGCTATGGCGCGAATGCCATAGCAGGTCACTTGCTGCGCTTTAGAGACTGATTTGCCATGGTTTCTACTATTGCCAGCCTGATCTACTATAACACCACCTTCTGTTCAGCCCCATCTGCTACAACACTAGCCTATGTTCAGCCCCACTTGCTGCAAGTCGCTACAACACCAATGCCACGTGTTGTGTGTCAATACATATGGTAGGTGCTCCTTTGGATGCCATCTATTACCAACAAATCTCCCCCTGCCCATGGGGAGATCACATGTTTCCCTTCTAATGTGAGGAGATTCGCTCCAATCCAACGAGGGAGCAGCAAACTTCAAACCTTCCAAATGACAATGGCGTCGTCATCGTGTCAACTCCATTGTCATCAGTGTGGATTTTGTCAAGAATCAATTGCTTTTCTTGAGGAGTCAGTATCTATCCAATGATACCTTACATCAATGTTCTTTAATCATGCATGGAAAACGGAACTCTTTCCATGATAGATGGCACTTTTACTATCACTATAAAGCACATGTTTGTCTTGACCAAATCAAGTTCACGCATGAACTTCTTCATCCACAATAGTTCCCCGCAGGCTTCAGCCTTTGTAGTGGATAAAACCACACAATTTGAAACCTGGATTGCCAAGAAACTGCACCACTTGCCAAAGACATCATCAAATACCTGATATGGATCTTCTCCCATCGATGTCACCTGCCATGTCTGAATGAGACTGAATCTATATAGCCAAATAGAATGGCCTTCTTTTCTCCAAAGCAATGAGAGTAGCTGCTAGTACCTCGGAGATATCTCAAAATCAACTTGATTGCTTCCCAATGTTCTTGTCCTGTATTTGAGATAAATCTACTAACCCCGACATCATGAGCAATATTACGTCTCGTGCAAACCATGGCATACATCAAGCTACATGCAGCTGATGCACAGGGAATCTTAACCATATCTTTATTCTCCTCATTTGTCTTTAGACATTGCTTGGAGCTCAACTAGAAATGTGCTCCAATAGGCGTAGTAATGGGCTTTGCTTTGTCCAAGTGAAACCTTTGAAGCACCTTATCAATGCACTTCTCATGTGATAGCCAAAGTCTTCTTTCCTCTCTATCACATGTGATCTTCATGCCCAATATTTAGCTTGCATGTCTAAAGTTCTTCATTGAAAAGGACTTGCTCAACTCCTTCAAACTAGAAATTCTCCCTCCACTGTTGCCAACAATCAACATATCATCAACATAAAACTAGAAAATGATGAAATCATCACCTGAAAATTTTTTCATGAAGACACAATGATCTGAAGTGATCTTGGAGTAACCATGCTCCCTCATAAATGACTTGAACTTCTTGTACCATTGCATGCGCTTTCTTCAAGCCATATGGATTTTCTTCAGCTTGCAAACCTGATCTTCCTTACCTTTGACTGTAAAGCCCTCAGGTTGCAACATGTAAATTTCCTCCTCACGATCACGATGGAGGGAAAGTTGTCTTCACATCCATTTGTTCAGCCTCCAAGTTAAGGCTAGCTGCCAAGATGAGCACCACTCTGATAAAAGGCATTTTGATCACAGGAGAAAATATCACATCAAAGTCCACTCCCTTCTTATGGTTAAAGCCCTTAACAACGAACCTGGCTTTGTATCTCGGGTTTGTAGAATATTCATCATGATTCGTTCTAAAAAACCACTTGTTTCTCAAGTTCCTCTTGCCCTTACGCAACTTCACGAGCTCGAAAGAATGGTTGTCATGAAGAGACTCCATCTCTTATTTCATGGCTTTTAACCACCTTTCTTTGTTTGCATCCTGCATAGCCTCATCATAGCACAATCTGTCAATAAGATATATTCATGTGCAAGATAGCTTGTGGAGGGGCGCCTCTCTCTCATGGGTATTTATTGCAGTAGTGCCTCTAAAGAGGACCCATCATCAACATGGCCATCATCATATGCATCTACATCATCATTAGGAGTAGAAGTCTCGAGCACATCCTCCTCTTCTCCTACATCTTGAAACTCCTCAGTTCCATCATCCGGCACTGCACATGGAGCACTTTGCAAAGGAACTGGCTCTACATCATCTGACCGGTAGCTGTTCGAGGGAGAATCATTTGCAGCGCCCTCGAAGTCTTAAATGGGTTGATCTTCATAGAAGACTACATCCCTGCTTCTCACGAGCTTATTCTCAGCAAGATCATACAACTTGTAGACAAACTTATCTTGATCAAATCCTAAGAAAACACATTACTCCATCTTTCCATCCAACTTGGGCCTTTCACCTTGGGCATATGCACAAATGCTTTGCATCCAAATATGCACAAATGATTGTATGGTACATCCTTACCATGTCATACCTTGTCAAAAACATCACCAACCAAGGGAACATGTGGAGAGAGATTAATAACATGAACTGGAGTGAAAATAGCTTCACAACAAAAAGCATTAGGCAACTTGGCCTAATAAAGGAGACATCTAACTCTCTCCATCATGGTCCTATTCATTCTCTCTGTTATACCATTCAGTTATGGCATCTTCAGTGGAGTCTTCTGGCACCTAATACCATGAGACCTGCATTACTCATCAAATGATTAAATATACTCACCACCATTGTCGCTATGAATGCACTTCAATTTATTTCCAGTTTGTCGCTCCGCTAGCACATGAAAGTTCTTGAAAGCGTCGAAGACTCGGTCTTTCCTCTTCAAGGCATAGACCCAAACCTTCTTGAAAAAATCATCAATAATGTAACAAAATAAAGTGCACCACCGAGAGAGCTTACTTGTAATAGATCATAAACATCTGTGTGAACAAGCTCCAATGCATGCATCTTCCTTGATGGTGGATGGCTCCTGAAGGAGACTCGTGTCTGCTTCCCAACCAAGCAATACGTACATCTCTCCAACTTGTCTTTCTTCATTGTTGCTAGCAGGTTCTTCATCAATCACTGCACCCTCTTCTATCTCATGTGGCCTAATCTTTGATGCCACAACTCAATGGAATCAGCATCTCGAGTCACATGTATCACATCACAAGAAATTGGTTCATTAATAATGTAAAGGTCCTTGGTACACTTCTTGCCACGAGCAACAACCAAGGATCCTCGGGTAAGCTTCCATTGCCCGCTATCAAAGGTATTTTGGTATAATTTATCATCAAGTTTGTCTACATCAATAAGGTTCAGAGGCACATCTGGTGCATGTCTCACATTATTGAGTGTCAACGATGCTCTATTAGCACTTTATAGCACAATAATGGCAATGCCAACAACGTGAGACAAAGAATTGTTGCCCATTTTCAATGAGCCAAAATCTCCAGGTATATATGAAGAAAAGAAATCACTTTGCGAGGGGACATGGAGAGCTGAGCTACTATCAACAATCCAAAAAGTACCATCATGGGGGATATTCCCCATCTCATCACAGACAATGAGGTGCTTATGTTGGGCAGCTGCAACAACATTTTCATTCTTCTTCTCATTCTGTCGTCTCTATTTTTATTGTCTTTGTTGAGCTGAAAGCAGTACTTCTTTATATGCCCTTTCTTCTGGCAATAGTGGCACTCCATGTTCTTCTACTTGGACCTTGATTTTCTTCGGTTACTGTCCTTGCCCTTGTCATTCTTGAATGGAACTTCCTCCCCCCTATTCTTTGTAATGAGAAGCTCTGAATGTGAGGAGCTACCTTGGGATTTTCTCTACATCTCTTCATTGAGAATATCGAACTTCACAGTCTCCAAAGAAACAATCCCATTTGTTGTTAAATTGGTAAGTGAGACTCTGAAAGTCTCACAAAAATCTAGCAAGGTAGCTAACAACAACAATCCCAAAACCTCATCTTCAAACTTAATGCCCATGTCTGTCAACTGACTTGTAATGCCTTGCAAATCATTAAGAAAGTCCAACACATAGTTTCCCTCCTTCATCTCAAGTTCGTTAACTTCTTGAGAAGGAACAGCTTGTTGCCTCCCGTCTGGGAGGCATATATACTTTCAAGCTCCAACCATACGCCTCGAGCATGGCTTTCATCTTGAATTAGTTATAGATGTTTTCATCAACAAATTGTCTGATGAAACCACATACTTGCCCATGTTCAAACTCTCATTCTTCATCCGACTTGGTGTCGACCTTTTTAGTGGAGAAAACTAGGAGTTGCATGGGCTTCACATATAAAAGATCTTTCATCTTGTTCTTCCACAAGCTATAGTTAGTCTCATTCAAGCTAATATGCAACTTGAATCAAAATCCATCTTGTTGTCCGTTATAGAAGCCATGATACCACTTGATGGCAACAAATCTCCTAAATGTTGCGGAAGCGTGGAAACAAAAAACCTCGAACGAAACAACAAAGATGAACAACCTCCACAAGAAAATGAGCAAGTAAATCATAAACAACAAACACAACCACAAGTACACAAGGATTTTAACGTGGAAATCCCCAAAAATGATGAGGGAAAAATAACAGGGACGACATGATCCAAAATCACTCCACTATAATGACAATATAATCTTTCTCCACAAAGGCTAAACAAGCCAAGACCTTCTTATTGTCCTATGAGCAAAAAATGAACACACCCAACAAGATAAAAGATGGAGATGGAAGATTTTCACCAAGAACGAAATCCATAGATCTTCTCTAAAAGAGGTCTCGTCGCTGCAACTTGCACGAGCCGAGAACCATCGAAACAAGAGGAAAGAGACCGAAAAGCTTCTTCACAACCTTGAACGGATATGGGAGTGGAGTTAGGGCACAAGAGATTGAGCCCTAGCTTTTTCTCTTTGTTGTGTTTTTCCTTCATATGTTGGGTTCTACTTTTTGGAGAGCAGAGAAATAGGTTGAAATTGCCTCCAAGCCAAGTGAGACCCGCCATAAGTGGTGGAAACCAATTTTTGCACTTACAGTCCGTCAGTTGCTATGGTGCGAACGTTATAACAACTCACTTCGGTCACGTCTCGATCCCCTATGCCCGATACAACCAGGTTTGATCGGCCCATGATGCTTATAACCTGATGTCTAACAATTTACCAAGGAAGGAAACACAAGAAAACAGAAAATTTGATTTTCAAACATCCCAACAAAACCCCAAGGACATATGAAAAAGACATATGGAGAGATGTGTATAGCTGAAATTATAATCATCTATTTCCATAGCAAGTCACCTATTGTGCATACAAAGGCCTACTTGCTATGGCCTGAACGCCATAGCAGGTCACATGTTGCATTTCCAGAGACCGACCTGCTATGGTTTCTACTACTGTCAACCCTACCTGTTATAACACCAACTTGTGTTGAAACCCACATGCTACAATATCAACTTATGTTCAACCCCACCTGCTGTGACCAAGGCCATCAAGTGCACATCACTTGTTACAGCATCAACGCAATCTATTGTGTGTCAATGCACAATGGTTGTAGGTCACCTGCCTACAGATAGGTCTTTACGATCAAACACTTTCATGATGGATCCATTAACATATTGAAAACAAGGCTTGTAGAAAAAGACTTCACTCAGACCTACATCGTCGACTACTTTGAGACCTCTCATGTGGCAAGAATGTGATCTATTCACACCATTATATATATATATATATATATATATATATATGTTGCAGCAAACAAGAATTGTCTCATCTCTCATCTTGATGTCAAGAATGTCTTCCTCTATGGTAACCTCAAGGAGGAAATTTACATAACACATCTGCCAAGTTATTCCATCGAGGGGGAGTATGTACGTCAACCAATATTTTTGAAATCGAACAGTACATCAAACTGGAAACCCTACCGAAATGGTCGGATCTGGTTGAACCATGTAATCAAACTGGTTCAACCAGATGATGATGTCATCATTATTTAAAATCGGATTAAACCAAACCAGTAAGGGAAAAGTGATTGAACAGACTAGTCAAATCGAAATGAAACAAAATTTATATGAAATATACACTTAAATATACTTGAAATGGAAATAAAATGCATAGACAGCGCATATATTTCACAATATATATAAAATATTTTTTCATATACACCATCAAATATCATACATATCATATCATATATATATATTATTTGGAGTAGATGATCTATAACATAACAATAGTTTAATTATATTTAAAAAGCCAATATATGTTAAAAATTGTGTTAGAGTAGTTGGTTAGTAGTTTGAAATAGATAACCAAAGATCATGGGTTCAACTCCCACTACTACCATTATTTTTAAATAAATAAAAAAATAAATATGGTTTAATTTTGGTTGAACCTGATTAAATCGGATTAAAAATAATAGGTTGAACTGACGAGATGATTAAAAGTTGAACATTTGAAACGAACTGGCAAGAACCGGTTAACCAGACCGGTCCAGACCCAGTTCACTGGTTAGGCCGGTTGATCTGACCGATCCGATCTAGTTTTCAAAACATTGATGTCAACTATTCAGGTCCATATATCGCCTAAAATAGAGTCTACAAGTGTAGTTTAATAGGCCTGCCACTAAGATCAACTATCTTGGCTTCCATAGGAAGACAAACGACTATTCTGTATTTATCAGACGGAGGTCCTCATGTTCGTAATACTTGCCGTTAATTTTGGGCATGGTTATCACTGGTGATGACAATTCTTGCGTTCTTAAAACCAAGGCCTTCCTCCATAAGATATTTATCACCAAGGACCTTGGCCACTCAGATACTTCTTAGGTATTGAGGTGATACACACAGTAAAAGGACTACACTTGTCAGTCAAAGTTGCAAAAGTCGATACTCGATCGAGTGGGTCATTCGGGCGACTAAACAGATTTACTCAGACTTTAGTCAATTTTAATTTTTAAATTATTTGAAATATCAAATATATAAATCATTTTATATACAAATATTCTTATATATTTACTTAAATTTGTACATTTTCTATACCATTATAATAAAATAAAAGAAACATCTGAGTTCCAATCGAACATTAAGCATATTAAGCATCTTAGTAAGTTTGCATTAAAAAACAAAAAAATAGTCCCAGAAAAACGACTAACTGATCCTCCTAGTCAGTTGTCTAACGAGCCTTTTAATCAGTTGATCGATTAATGGTGGATTGACCTTAATCGGAGAGGTCGCCCCACCATGTAGACTAAACAAGATCGACTAAATGGGTTATTCGATCGTTTTTTACAAGCTTGGTCACAAAGGAAGTACAGTATGGATATCCTTAAGGAAGTCGGCCTACTTTGATGCAAGCTATCAGTTATCCTAGCTAAACACCAAAGACATACCACCACCATTAATCCTCCTTTTAAAGATACTATGCGATACAGAACTCTAGTAGGGAACATGTTATACCTCAATGGCATCATGTCTAATATATCATATGCTATAGCAGAGCCAGTCAGTACATGGAGAAGCCCTACTATAGCCATTGGCAGGATGTTCTTTTCATCCTTCGGTACATGAAGGACTCTCTTGGAGAAGTCCTCTTCTATTGGGTTAATGGCTACACTAATGTCACTGCCTATGCAGATTCAGACTATGCTAGTTCTCCTGAAGACATGCACTCCACTGTCGGTTCCATCATATTTGTTGGTGGAAATCTTGTGACACGACGAAGCAAGAAACAGATTGTTGTCTCCAGATCAAGCATAGGAGTAGAGTATAGTGTTATGGCTCAAACTACATGAGAGATTACTTGGCTTGTTTTCTTTCTACATGAACTTAGAATCCCTATTGCTACTCCAATACCACTCTACGGTGACAACTCCACAATGTACGTTGCCACATGTGAGAGGACCAAGCATGTTGAGGTGGACCGTCGCTTTATTCAGATGTTGTAGGTGGAGGGAAGATCACTACGTTGCACATCTCCAAAGAACTCCAACAAGATGATATATTCACCTAAGCTCTTCCAAAGAAAAGCAAGGTTGCGGAAAGCGGTAATCGATACTCGATCGACGAGGTTACTGACTAAGGATTAATCGACAATCGAGCGATTAATTGGATTTAGTCGGTCATTAGTCGTTTTTAAAATTTTAAATTATTTTAAATATATAAATCGTTTTTTATACATATATTGCTATATATTAACATAGATTTGTACATTTTTAGTACCACCATAACGAAACAAAAGAAGTAATTGACTTTAAATATAACATTAATCATATTAGTATAAGTTTTCTTCTAAAAGCAAAAAATTAAAAAAATAAAAAAGCTTGATGTAAAGTCAGACGATTAGTCGGGTTAACCAACTAATGCCTGACTAGGCCTAGTCGAGTCGGCTATCCCCCGACTCGACTAGTCAGGCCAACCAGTTGGCCGACTTTTACAAGCTTGAAGAAAAACATGTCTTGAGGGGGAGTGTAGACGTCATTTACAATTTTAGTAATTGATAGTGTTTTTATTTTTATTTTATTTCCTTATTCTCTATTTCCACTTGTAACCCTTCGGAGACTATTATGCAATTGCCGCTTATTAGCACTAGGGCTTCACTCTATGGTCTTCACTCTATATAAGAAACATTACATCCCGAATAAATTATTCCATTGCATTCTCTATTTTTCTCTACAATTCATATTACTTGTGAGGTGTCATGAATTGTCTCCCTCCTTGTTGATATTATTTTTCACATTATTGTCCATGTTCCTATATACACTGGCAACAAGTTAGCTATTTAAATAGCCACTATTCATATATTCCATGAGAAAATAAAGCATATTAATATCAACTATTAACAATGTTTTTAGTGAAGAGAATGATAGCTACTCCAGACAATATCCTTTGTGTGACAGCTTGCAATATCTTCACCGTAGGACTACACAAGAAATGCTACATTTTTTTTAACATAAACGGAGCATGATTGACATCTATGCTCCAGCATATGGGGGGGAGTATGTAACATACTCAATACACTTCCATTAAAAAGGTCAGGAGTTCAATGTCGAATAAGAAGAATGTATTTTTCTCAACATCCCATCTCAGCCGAACACTGTATATCACATTTACAAAGGTATTCCCTTGAAAATTCTCCCATTAAATATTCTAAGTCCTAGTTCGATTGTTTCACTTTCAGCCATCCACCCAAAGCAATCCCATTTAAGGCTTCGTTAATATTGTTGTTCTATATTGTAATAAGTTCTATACATTTCTTAATATAAACCTATCTTAATAAATTCATGTAGTTACTTCTAGTGTCAGATCAGGCAATTAAATAATCATCATGTATACAGACATGCAGATTCATCTGAGAATCACTAATGTATAATTTTGACGAGCAAAATGGATGTCATTAGATGACCAACGCCACATCTCCAGCATATCAAAGTTTGGAAAGGACATCAAAAATAGGAATCTATTGATAAAGAGATTCAGGAATAAAATGGGAGATCAGTACACAACCTCCAGCTATATGGGGGTTCAAAAAAGGATCGTGCCACTTTATGATCTATAGTACACAACATATGCTGACCATCCAATATAGGCATGTCACAGGAACAAAATTAGACCTTATTGTTAGAAGAACACTTCTTGGGCCCAGATTCATCTTGATTGTAGCTAATCTCGCGAGACAATTCAGGTACCCATCTTGTGATCATGCGTTCTTCGACCGTAAATTGTTCTAGACATGATAGAGAAGTCGAGGATTCCTTCTCCCCATCAATGCTGAGAACCAACAAAGCCTTCGCTACACCTCCAGATACTCGAAGAGCACACTGCCAATCAGACCACATATGCAATCGCCGGTTCATTGCAGGATCACCTTCTTTCATCACGAGCACAGCATATTCTGAGTGGACTAACGCTGGGTGGTGTCTATAGGCAACAAAGTCCACACCATATTGAAGACCGGGACGTACAACCCAGTTCTTACTCCGCAGATGAGAATATGCTTTATACAGGTAGGGAAATCCCACTCTACGGTATCTCATGTAATCCCACAACTCCTCCTCAGTTTTTGGAGTCTCATCTGGCCCCATAATCACAAGACACTTGAGAGCATGTGCCAAGTAAAAGGCTTCCTCTGGGCCTAACTGAAACCACTGCTTCTCTGTCTCAAAAGTCGAAATGGGTTGACCAAAACATGATCGATTGAGCAGATTCGCTAATTCAGAACCTCCTACCACCAGTGCATTGCAACCTTGAAGATTTGCCAGTGTTTCACATTGTAGAAGATATGTCTGAAGTTGTTCGATGATCAAAGACATTGGATAGGCCTCTGCAATGTCCGCGAACTGTCTTCCTTTCCATCTTGGTACTCCAAGGTCCATTGCATACAAAATACAACTCTGAAATATTTTCCAAAAGCATGGCTATGTAAATTCAACTTCAAAAGCAATCGAAATTCAAAAGTGTATTCAGTAATTTTCTTACTAGCAGTGATAGCATGAGAAATAATAAGAACAATATATGAGACAATTTAAAAACCTAGTGGACATTGAAGTGGGCATGCATCAGTTCTTATTCAATCAGGTTCGATAGGAAGTTCAAACCAGTCAAACTGGTGATGATGTCAGCACAACATCAACATTCATATAAATCATAAAAAAACCAACCAGTAAGCATATATCCATTGTATAGGGTTATTAAAAACAAAGCCATTCATTTAATCACGTTTGATAAGAAGTTCAAATCAGTCGAATTGGTGATGATGTCAGCACACCATCAATATTCATATAAACCATAAAAACCAACCGATCACGATTTACGAGTCCGATTAGTTAGTTTTCCAAACTTAAAATACCAAATAACTCTACAACTAAATGATTATGCAACTCTCATGCTCTTTTCTTCCTAATTTCCATATCAAATAAATGGCTTTGCTTTTCAATAATCCTATACAACAACAAAAAAAGTGTTTTCCCACATTAAGTGGGGTCAGTTACATGGATTATTTTTTTGAAAAGTGAGGCTACATGGATTATTTACCTCCATTCAGATCTATCTTGGGTCAATCTCGGACTTAGATTCAAAAAACTAAGATCCCTTCGTATAGTCTCATTCCAACACTTCTTTGGCCTCCATCGCTCTTTCTTAGCCGACTCAACATCCCAAAACTCGCATCTCTTAACCGATGCATCAGCAGGCCTCTTTTGCAAATGGTCAAATCACCTTAAGTTGTTTTTTTCACATCTTATCCTTGATCGATACAATGGATATATGCTGAAAGGAAATTACCATTACATTGGAGGAAAATTCCTCCGGAAGGTATGCTTTGAAACATATTGACTCTATACGGTTGCAAATATTTTTTTTGTTATGTACCGTATGTAAGCCGTCTTTTGGAAAGGCGGCTTTGATTTTAGTCAAAGCCGTCTCTTCAAGAAGCGATTCTCACTGGTATGTGCCACAAAAACTCCAAGGGGAAAGCCGCCTCTTGAAGAGGCGGCTTTGGTTTTAGCCAAAGCCGCATCTTCAAGAGGCGGCTTACCTACGGTACATAAAAAAAAATATTGGCGACCCTATACGGCCAATATGTTTGGAAATATACCTCCCGAACGATTTTTTCTCCATTACATTGGTTTTGCAAGAAGCAAGGGTGGTACTTGAAACAATCAGTGAAACAGTCCCACTAAGGGACCTGCCTGAGATTAATGGCATGCAAAACATGAATGGACCGAGTTATCCTCATGAACCACAAACAATCGGCACAGTCGAGCTCCAAACATGCCGTACTCAAGATCACGGACAACAAAGAGATAAAGAATTCAACTCGCATTGAGACAATAGAATTCACTGAATCGTACTACAGAAGAAAAGTGCCTAAACCCAACATTTCACACGTAAAAGCAGAGATTTCTCAAGGAAGAAGCTTACCGGCACGGAAAAGTTGTAGGAATGCTTCTAGGAGCTGCTCGGCTCGGCTGGGGTTGGGCGTGTCGCAAGGGGCAGGGAGGAGGGCGCCTCTGGAGGAGGCGCATGGGGTGCCTGGGCGGAGGAACCCGCTGGCTGAGGAGGAGCGCGTGCGGGAATGAGTAGGGCACGGGGAGGTCGGAGGCAACGGCAGCGGTGGACTTGGTTGGTTGTCAAAGGCCCATCCACTCGCTATACTTAATATGGGCTGGACTTCGAGATACGAGAAATTTGATAGTAGGGATGCAGACGGTTACGGATATATCCGTATCCGATCCGTTACCGTATCTGTTTTATACAGATTTTGACATCTATATCCGTATCCGTTTTTAAATGGATACGGATATTGATATCATTATGATATCCGTAAACATCCGCATTTGTATCCGTATATATGTTTTTGTATATAAATATAGTCATAGATTTATTTTTAACCGTATGTAACATATTCTATACCTTCTTTTACCATATTTATATAATTTTTACGATACAAACACATTTAGGGTGTGTTTGATTGGCGGGTTAAGGCAGGTTAAACTGGTAGAAGGTAACCCATTTTTGTAATTTGGTGTTTGGATAGAGGGTTAAACTTGAGGTGGGTTAGAAGCGGGTTTGAGATGATATGATTGTATTGGAGTTTGAAAAAGTGAGTAGTTATTGTGATGTGATTGTATTGAAGTTTGAAAAAAGGAGTAGAAGTGGAGTAGTTTATAATTTTTATATTATATGATGGTATAATATATTATTTTTTGATAGGATTGATGATGTAAAATTGATTTATTTAATTTTTAAAAAAGGAATAAAGTGGGGCCCACGGGGAGAGAGGAGATGTGGGTTAAGGGGGGTAAACTTCCCTAACCCGCAGGTAACCCGAGACCCGAACAGGGCCTTAGTAAATTAATATCATGTGTTTTCCATCCAATTCTTATATATTTAAGTCGATTCTATAGAGTATTTCTAACATTACTTGTGTACGATTAGTATCCGTTTTACATCCGTATCCGTTTTTTAAGGATATGGTAAGACAATTTTAATATCCGTCAATATCAGTATGCGCATCTGTATTCGTATTAAAAAACAGATAAGGATACGATAATACATATATCCTTATCTGTATCCGACCATTTGCATCCCTATTTGATAGGCTTTGTTTGATTTCTGGACCTGGATTTCCTTTGTGTTTATATGCTTTTGATGTGTCAGGAGAATTAATTTAAAGGGAAAGAAATCTCATAATGCAATATTTTTTGACAAAAAAAATCAAATTTGATTAATAAAACTATGAAAAATGATATGTATTCACTTTTACAGCTGACCTGATTTTTTTCATATTTTGAAAGCAAATTTTATAATATTTTCATCACTAACACGATCAAATATATCTAATTTCAATGTATGTGAGTAAAGTTTGATCCATCCCACATTTAATCGTGAAGATGAATTATAAATGGGTTTAATGGATATGGCTGCCCCTGCTCGTTTTTCGACATTTTTTATTTTTTTAAAATGTCATCATGTATATTCATCTCATTCAAATTTCATCAGAAACTGATACCCATATGCACTCCATCTAGAACAGGTCGATTACAACAATATTTAGACTGTTGAAATTACATGTTCTAGATGGACAACATAGGAGTCTCTGTTTCTGATGAAATTCGAATGGCATATTGGAGGGAGATATATACACACACACATATGAATAACATGGTTTTATTTTGCAAAAAAAAATTGTGGAAAAATGAGGCGAGGGCAACCCCATTTTTTCCATTATAAATTCATAATTGAAAATGATTTTTGTACCTATGGGATATTGATATCTACTTATTGACCGAAAGAATGAGTGTGATATTTAGTTTGACAAATAAAGGGAGTCAATTCACAATTTATAAGACATGAAGATGTGCTCGCAACTTCCTCGTTAGAGGATTTACGAGGATATTTGAATTTTTTTACTAGTTAATTGGGAGGAGATGAGGTTTGAACTGTAATCTTTTAAAGTGGGAGACACTGCTTCTACCATCAGATCATTAGAAGAGTTCTTGCAAAAATATTTGGTTGACACTATTTTCTCGTTGATTCTCTTATCACTAAAAGGAGATCAATGGCAACCAAATGTGCTCGCAATTTCTTTGTCAAGTTCAAGTGTGATCGAGCGTATGCGCCATTTCGCTGCCAAGAACTTCTGCGGGGATTTAATGAACATCAACCTCAAAAAAATCAAGAAACGGAAGGAAAAAATGTACATATTCATCGCGGATTTAATGTCCTGTTGAACCTGTGCTGCAAACGAGTTAATCCTGGGCGTGATCTATATATCTTGACAACAACAACAACAAACATCGTATTTATGTATAATTTACCAATACGAAGAAACAACAACGAGCATCATATGTGTATATAATTTGCAATTACGAAGAAAATATAACACATACAAAATGCGATTGAAGCGCCAAACACAGTTGATATACATAAGTAGAGTTTGGAACAATTAAAACTAAAGTAGAGTACGACTAAACAAAAGATGGTTGCGAGTCCTTGGATTGTGACAATAACTATTCTACTACAAGGTGTTAAACATGCCTCACATTTTATGCATCTTAGTGCAACACGAGAGTGGTTCCTCTGTTGTTACAACACTTAGGGTTCGTTTGGTTCGTGGGTTATCCAGTGGAGGATAATCCGGTTTTGTGTTTGTGTGTTTGGTTGGTGGGTTAAGGGTTGAGAGGGTTTGTGTAATGTGATTGTATTGGAATTTGAAAAAGTGTGTAGTTATTATGATATGATTGTATTAAAATTTGAAAAAGTTGATGGTTGTTGTGATGTGATTGTATTGGAGTTTAGAATAGTGAGTAGGAGTTGGGTATTTTATGATTTTTAGATGATATGATGGTGTAATATATATTTTTTTGATGGGAAGGGAGTGGACGTCAATAGTGGGTTAAAAGTGTGGGTTTTGAGGGGTTATCCACCCAAAGTGAGGGGTAATCCCCCAACCGAACGCCACCTTACTGTAACGCAAGTGAGCCGCTCGGAGGAGTCGAGGATGGTTGGTGCACATCGTGATGCCCATAGAGCGGTTTCACTGCATTACAGCAGATGATGTAACATCAACGGATTCGCTCGTAGTGCAACACTCATGAGATGATGATGATGGTGTGTGTTGATAAAACGATGATTTCGTTGATGCATTATATGAGGTAGATGATGTTATTAACAAATTAGTATGATACCAAATATTAATACCATTTCCATCTCTCTCTCATCTCATATATGTAAGCATACTGTAACGTAAGGGAGCCGCTTGATGAACATCGAGATGCGCACCACCTATCTCCGACCCCCTCCGAAGGTCATTCGATACACATCGAGTGACTCCCTTAGAGGATGTTCGGTTAGGGGGGTAAACCCCCCTTGGGGTGGTTTACCCTCCATAATCCACTCCTTTCTCTTTCTAAGTGGGGCCCACTTTTTATCTTTTTAAAAAATTAAATAAATCAATTCCCCATAAATCAATTCCATCAAAAAGTAATATATTATACCATCATATCATATAAAAATTATAAACTACTCCACTTCTACTCACTTTTTCAAACTCCAATACAATCACATCACAATAACTACTCACTTTTTCAAACTTCAATACAATCATATCACCCAAAATCACTTCTATCCCACCTCAGTTTAACCCTCTATCCAAACACCAAAATCAAAAAATGAGTTACCTGCTACCAGTTTAACTCACCTAAACCCACTATCCAAACACACCCTTGTTGTACGTGTTATAGCAGGTGTTATAATAGCAGAGCAACCACTACCATAAGCACATGCCCTCACCGATTGTCATGGTTGATAACAATAGTGGTCAAGTCAGCTAATTGCACAATTGCATCCTCTTCCCGTGTTTTCTTTGTGGTTAAAATACAAAGGGAAGCCTCCTCTTATCTTTCATTATCCGTTTGGTAACCGGGTTACCCCTTCCAGTAACCCGGTTTATCCCTCTCTATTTTTGGGTTGGATTCCATCATAAATTATAGTAACATCACATCACATTCTTAATTCCAACCCTCTCCAACCTTCATTATCATCCCAAACAATTATTATTCACATCAGGTTACCCTAACCTACCGCAACCTAGCAACCAAACAGACCCCAAGAATAAGGGTGTTATTCTCCTCCCCTCCCCTAACTTTAATCGATCTTATGGCTATTCCCATTGTGCATCTCTCTCTATCCTTATTCCACTCTTACTCAATTCCTATCTTTTTTCTACTTTACCTATCAATATTTCACCTCATTCTACTTTATCCTCGGGAACAAGATAGTGTCTTATTCGTGCTTATTTCCGAACCGAACGTTGTCTAAGTGACACATTGGTAATTATATTGAAACTTTTGTGAATTTTTTTGAGGTCGCATGTTAAATTTAAAGATTACGTTTATATATTTGCTTGTTTCATAATTGAAAATTCATAAAAATATCATATCGTGTCGGAAAAATCTGAAAATCCACAAACATATTTATTGTGCATCGTGTCGTCTCTTCTACATCATTTAATTTTTTAGTAAAATATTATCATTTGCTTTTGTTGTGATTTTATTGTTTTTTATTGCATCATTTATTTGGAAAAATATTAAGTCCTAAAAATAAGAAAAATTGCGTAAAATCCCCACAAACAATAGTTGCATTTGAATTGAATAGTTGAGCATGTCGACGTAGTGATGAAAATATAAATATAAGATCGTAAAACAGTTTTTCCCTTTCCTGCTTAATTCAAACAAATAAATAAAAAGTACAAATAGAAAATTGTAGTAAATAGTGCTGGATATTTGCGATGCGTTTACATCATCGATTCGCATAATAACTCTGTGTTAAATCCCGTACTCTCACAGTGCAAGTTTTATAAATTTTTGTATATTTTCGTAGAATTTGCTAAGTTGCTGCAACCATCGGTTAATGACCTCATTTAAAATCGAGCAAAAAAAACCTAATTTTAAGAGGCAAAAGCATGACGAAGGAACGAAAGTAGTTGTTGCCTTCGTCGATCATTGATAAGAAAGAAACATCACGAGGAAAAAAACTTGCCGAAAACGAGGACTTAATATATGGTCGAGGAGGAAGGTGAGGACCAAAGAGAAGAGGAGCAGTTTAATACAGTGTTTTGAAAATTGGATCGGATCGGCCGGTTCGATCGGTCCGACCGGTGAACTGGGTTTGGTCTAGCCCGGTTAATCGGTTTATATCGGTTCGGTTCGATTATTCAAATTTTAATTAACATGTCCGATTCATCCTATATTTTTTTAACACGATTTAACTAGGTTCAACTTCAGTTGAACCACATTTAATTTTAATTATTTAAATATTTTGTTGGTAGCGAATTGAACTCAATACCTTTGGTTACCCATTTCAAACTTCTAACCAACTACATCAACACAACTTTTTGCATGTATTGAGTCTTAAATATAACTAAACTATTTATTATGTTATAGAGCATATAGTTCAAACAATATAATATGTATGATATGTATGATATTTGATGGTATATAGAAAAAATATTTTATATATAGTGTGAAATATATACAATATCTATGTATTTTATTTACATTTCAAGTATATTTAAGTGTATATTATATATGTATATATTATTCCATTTCAGTTTGATTAACGGTTCACACTTTTTTCACCGGTCCGGTTAATCCGATTTTAAGTAATGATGACCTCATCATCTGGTCAAACCGGTTTGATTACATGATCAACCCGATCTGACCGTTTCAGTATGATTTCCGATTCGGTTTCAAAAATCTTAGTTTAACATGTTTAACTAATTGAATCGTTGACAACCACTACCTTATCCGCCGGTGTAAGAGCCCGATCAAAAATATCGACCACTGCAAACCTGCACTGTTCCAATGATTGATAAACAGTTTCCGAGCAAATAAAATCCCCCTTCACGAAAAATATCGGGATGGTCTGTCCATTTAAGGCACACTCCGATTTCATGGATTCCTAGCAGTGACCTGTTAGTGGAGCCCGTGAAAGATCTCCACCCCCTAAATAAATAATATGCAAATCAGACCAAGTGGGTGTGGTCCCTTCGTGAAGACATGGATCGTCTGCTGCAGTAGGAAGCTCAACAGAGTCTGCAGTACTCGTTTGAGCGTTCATCTTAATCGACGGTTCACACGATTTAGCACTTTTTGTGAGTTCGTATCGTACAAATCGTTGAGTCCATTTGTCATAAAGGTGGATAGCTTCCTCATATTAATTTCCTTTCCCCTTGTGAGTCATCACAACAAGGGACTGCGACACGACACACTTGCTTGAAGATCTTTCTCGTGAGCCCATGAGATGATATAGATATAGATACCGATTGTTACCTCATTTTGATTTATTTTTAAAATACAAATGCATGTGAGGGAAATTAACTAATCCAAAAAGTGTGTTATCATATCTTTCATGAATACAGATAGCAAAAGAGATACTTATTGTAAAAGTCACTGTCAAGTTTAGTAAAAAATTATGTAACGATTTTATAAAAATATAAACGGCACATTGAAAAAAATAGTTTTGTAAATATATCACAATATATTAATTAATATTCTCATCCAATGTACTAACATTTTCCTAATTCATATGTTTTATTAATTTTTATTATTAAATCTATAGCATAAGAAATTATAAAATACATGGGAAAAATATAAATAAGGTGACTTTGCCTCACCATAAATATGGTCAGCCCACATCTCATTTGAAATTTCTCCTACACACACATAGAAGGGGGTATCTTGTGAGATGGACTTTTGTGAAATGGTGAGATGGATGAGCATCGGGTTGGGTTCGACCTAGCCCAGCCAAGGTCGATTCCATTTACAGGCCTGGGGCTAAGCATGTTAAAGTTCTGAAATTGCAGCCCAACTTGAGCCCGACACGCAAGTACATGGATCGGGTCGGGTCGAGCCAGCCCGCTATATTAAAAAAAAGATTTCCTTAATCCAATACCATAGATTCCAATGTTTGAATCCATTTAACTAATCTGGTAGTTGTATCAAATCTGGTGGTTGAATGACACAAAAGGGGTTAGCTTTCACTTGTTATTTCTAATAAGTCAGGTTCCAAAATAGAAATTAATATTCGAATATGGATTCAAATGTATGTATTATGATATCTTTCTCCTCGTCCTTTTTAAACATTAATACAATATATTTTAATATACAAATATACATATTGAATATATATTTTCTTTCAAAACATGAACATGGTTGATGTCTAAACAACATAGATATGATATTAGAAATCAGGAATTACAGATGAAAAAAAATTCCGGGCCTATATATGGGCTACGCTATGCCTATACTCAGGCTGGCCCACAGGCTTCGAGCTCAGGGTCAAGCTAGCCCGAACCCGATCCAAAAAATGGATGGAGTCAAAATCAAGCCCAAGCATGCATGTTTATCGTTCGGCTCGGACGGGCTCATGCTTTATCGGTCTGGGCATGGGGCTGGGCCGGACCGACCCAAAAATATGCCCATCCTAATCTCAACGATTCATTTTACCATCATTCACTATATGAAACTTTAAGGATTTTAGATCACCATATATCACCATGGTGTCATTCAATTCGAGATTTCTATCCCCTATCAAGACTGGCAAATTTTAACGGTATCAGAATTGTTGAATCAACCCCCTTCGGATGGATATGTTAGGGGTGTTTTTTACCAGAAATTTGAAGCATACGTTCCACTCATTATTCTATCTAAATCCCCTCAGGCTTCATGCTGTGAATGATGGGAAAATGAGCGGTTGAGATTACCCATCTCACCATCTCACAAAAGCCCCATCTCACAAGATCGCATGTGTGTGTGTGTGAGAGTAAAATGTGGCTGCTCCTTGGGAGAGCCAACGGGTTGCTCCTACCTCAATTTTCTCCCCATTTTTTTATTTTTTGAAAAATAAAAATATGTATATTCATCATTGTATCCCTCTAATGTTCTATTAAAATTTCGTCAGAAACCGAGACTCATATGCCCTTTTATCCAGAACATGTAATTTTAACGGGCTTAGAATTGTTGTAATCAACATGTTCTGTGGACCGGGCCTTCATCCAAAACAGGACTTGGAGTGTCTTTTTCGAAAGCTGACACAACTCGAAACAATCGGAGGCGGGGTGATTCTGTGGACTGGGCCCGTTGAGGAGGCGTGAAGAATCTATTTTCTTATTTTTGGATAGAGAGAGTGTGTGTTCTCTTTATTTATTTTTGTAATTACTTGCTCATTTCCAATGATC
Source organism: Ottelia alismoides (assembly GCA_037367405.1). Lineage (NCBI taxonomy): Eukaryota > Viridiplantae > Streptophyta > Magnoliopsida > Alismatales > Hydrocharitaceae > Ottelia > Ottelia alismoides. Next base: position 8,235 of record JAZKJV010011772.1, on the reverse strand, counting down.
TTAGTTCGAAGACTCACGTTTATACCCAATACTTGGTCTATTGGGTCATATTATTTATGGTGATTGGCGTAAATTTACGATTACTTAACATATATTAGAGCTACTAGACTTCATTTATTGCGCTCATAGTCCCAGGTCCACACTTTCACAATTAACAGACACACTAATTGTTCTACTTAGCTAAATTTAACACGATCTTCACTTGCTAATAAAACTATCTGTCTAGGAGTTGTTTTCCACTACATTCATATAGATCAAATTTCAATTCTGTTAACATCTGCATGGAGATTGTGATGATCCCTATAAGTATTTCTACTTAAGCATGCATCATTGATTAGTTGAATTGCATTAGCTTTTCCGACTTCTTCCTCTGTGTTTTCTTACATAGGGTTTAAAGGAAATTGGAACTACTCGATAGACGTGATTGGTTCCGAACTTCTAAACAAAGTGATCACCAAATAAAATAGGGGCTACTAAATACTATTGACCAAACTTGGAAATCATGGTTTGTGGGAAAACAACCACATCCTTATGCACATGTACATACCTCCAAACTGTGAGTAGGTGAAGACATATCCATAATGTTAGAGGTCAAAACCCTGGACTTGCGCTCTAATTCTCCAGATCTAACTCTTGCAGATTTGGGATCCAACCATAGTCGTTGTTTTTGGGTATGTCCATCTACTATCTCCTTTAGGCGTATGATATATAACCAGGAAGTCCGAGCAGATCACTCAATTTGATTGAGGCATAGTAGAACCACATCTGAGAGTTATAGCGATATACATGTGTGTACCGCATTCCAAGATTATTTTATCACCAATTTAGAATTGAAAAGATAATCGACCAAACTTTCATGACCTTCACTATGTGAAGTTGGTGAATTTTGGGTTTGCGTTGTCCATTGAATTACATGCGTTCAAAGATCATTGCATTTGGATACACATCGAGATTCGTAAATCATTCACCTTCATTTTTGAAGATGTTGGAATATCGGTGTTCATACCCAGACTCCTTGGTTAAGCCTACATGACAAATCTCGACTATCTTTGTCTTCATTCCATATCAAGAGAACCTCTCTTTGAGTCGGTTCTTTCCCCAGCCATCATCCACTTCACTCTCATTTCACAACCACACTCCTTCCTTGGTTGAGTTTTCAAGATATGAACTACTCACAGAACTGAATGATTATTATGTGGACACAATAGAGCGAGCGAATTAGAGTATGGACATGAGCATAATTGAATTTGATGGAGAAATATGATTCTCGATTATGATTGAGAATTCACTATTTGAGCCATCCTCTACTCGGGAAAACTCTCTCCCTGAGTACGACTGATTTTCCTTTGACCAGACATTTGAGATTCATAGTCAAGGAAATAAGACTCATGACCAAGCCACAAGACCCGAAGGCCAGATATTAGGTAGATCCAAAGTCGAGGATACCCCAGCCCAGACCTCAAGGGCGTATGGGCAGGGAAAAAAAAGATGAACAGTGGTTTCCCAAACCTATCCACAAAGATAACAATTTCCAACGGCAGAGAGCCCATGTCTAGATAGTCTTTCCAGTGTCGGAAGGCCAACGGCAGAGAGCCCATGTCTATTTATGTCCAAAGGTTGCAGGTCAGCTAGTTGTATAGCAATCTTTGGCAAAAGGCCAATATGTTTCTCCACACAAGAGAGTCCCCCGAGGAGTAGGCGCAACACATGATGTCACCCCCCCCCTAAGTGCCTTTCATGCATGAATGCAGCCCAAGTGGAATTGTTGTTCGAGAGAACATTCCCACACCAAGTAAGGATCATGGCCTCGCAGATAGAGAGAAGAAGCGCAAGCCCAAGTCGCCTTCCTTCTTAGGAAGGCAAACCACATCCCACTTTGACGTGATGTGTACCATATCCCCAAGGGAAATCCGTGCATATCGCATCCACCTTCTTAGCAGTCCCAATTGGTATAAGCATTCCGATGCCTAGTATATGAGCACTCCAGAAATTACAGAGTTGATCAGCTGTAAGCAGCCCGGCAAGGGTTAAGGACCCTGCTCTCCAGCTACCGAGCACGGTCCTAACCCTATCAGTAAGAAGTTGCGCCGCCTCTCTCCTACATTCGCAGGGGTCAGTGGAATCCCCAAGTACTTCACTAGGAGGGGTTGAGACAGCGGGCCAGCTTCCAAGTAAAGCGTAAAATCTCTAGAGGATAGCACATGAAGAATGAGTTTGCTTTTCTTCACATTCATCACTAATCCAGACATATCCTCAAATGCGGCTAAGATACGGACTTCTTTCAAAGCCACCGCGGATTTTTTGCAGAAGAAAAGAAGGCCATCCGCATAAATCAGATGCGATGGTACCGTAGCACCACCCATACGAATGGGGTGATATGAACCATCTCTTACAACCTTCTCCGCAAGCAAGGAGAGTGAATCCATGGACAACACAAAAAGAATAGGACTGAGGGGGTCCCTTGCCGAAGCCCTCTCGCGGAGGGGAAATATCCATGCGGTGAGCCATCCACAAGTACACGGAACATAGGGGTTGAAATACATGTTTGAACCCATCCTATTCATTTCAAGTCGAAACCTCTCAACCTCATACTTTCAAGTAAAACAATATGATCTACCAAGTCGAATGCTTTTGATAGATCAACCTTAATGCAAGCCTTGAGCGCATTAGCTCTACGTCCAAATCCGTAAATCACCTCTTGTGTAAGTTTGTTACAGTCCCCCGCTAATCTCCCTTTAATGAATGTCGTTTGGTTGGGGGCAACCAATTCAGGGATTATAGTAGCCATTCTGGAAGCCATCAGCTTTGGAGAAATTTTGTAAAGTGTATTGCAACAAACAATTGGCCTAAAGTCGCCCAAGTTTGATGGAGAAGAGACTTTGGGAACAAGAGTTAGAAAGGTGTGGTTAGCACCACCGGAAGATGCCCCCTTCCCAAAGAAAGTCCAGAGCGAGGATGAGGTCATTCTTAATCATAGTCCAGTGCCTTTTGAAGAATCCCGCGTTGAAGCCATCTGACCCCGGGGCCTTGAGAATGTATACTCTTAAGCGCGGCCCAGATTTCTCGCTGAAGGGGCTAGACAACCATTGGCTGGCTATCGATGTTAGGACAAACTTAGGCTCCACCGGCCTATCTCTCTCCACCACGGTGTCATTCGGTGACAAGAGCCTAGAAAAAAAAGACATAGCTTCCTTAGCAACTCTCGCATGCGTATCAACGGTGTTACCCATCTCATCTAATAATAAAGGGATGAAGTTTCCCGTTCTACAGGCACAAGCCTCTAAATGGAAAAACTTGGTGTTCATGTCTCCCAGCTTGAGCCAATTAACTCTGCTTTTCTGCCTCCACATCGAACTTCGCAAAAACAGGCAGTTGTCTGACCTTATTAGTCTCCACCAGCCAAATTATGCTCGCATTGATGCTCAGGAGGTGTTTGATAACCTTCCTCACCTTCGATGGCCTATTCAGACCTCTAGCGTTACAGACAGCCACCTGCATCTGAATGTGTGCTTGATGAGGGTTGGGCCCTGCCAGAGACAATATAGACCTTTGGGTTCCCCTTTTTTCTTGGAAGTTTAGTCATTTGTAGGTTTTAGAATTGGAATCGACATTAGATCCGAATCTTACAAATTATCTTCCGGCAGAGCATCTCATGCTATTAAAAATCACGGTCTGAAAAGTTTATCTACGGTTGCACTTATAGTGATAGACAACGTCTTGGAAATTCATACAATTTTCTCTAATCTACTAGCAATGCTTCAGGTGTAATTAGCTAAGTGTGACATCTTGTGAAAGTGATTTTATACGATGTTTCAAGAGATTGATTTGTAATGATGATAGTGAAGTTATGTATCTTGAAAGATCGAATTTTGGGAATGATTCCGAGAATTCGGTGATTGTCATCTGATGGTCCTGATTTTTGAAGCCAAAGATGATTTTGACATGGCTATGGAAGTACATTTTTTGCATTCTGTTTATGCAAAAAAAATAGCTTTCATTTTATCTTCATATATTAATTGCATTATCCAACGTTCTATTTGCAACTTCATATATATAGGGGGCCTTTCAAATAGGACTTGGTCCTTCCATCCTTAAGGAAGGCCAACGATCGTAGCCGTTAGATTCAAATCTAAAGGCGTGATCAATTTATTTGTCCAAAAGGGCATTTTAGTCATCAATTTTTGCATTAATTATGCATGTCAATTAATATTCCGAAATACTAAATTTAGCTAGTTTTATTTTTGGTATTTTTTCACAATACCATATTTAAAAAATCTTCAGTTTTGTGCTAGGCGTCATTACGTGGGGGCAATGTTTGTATCATTGCACGTTTTTTTGTAGAATTCAAGGTTCCTTTTGTAACGACTACATGTTTTTTTTAGAATCGTCGTTCATTCAAAAAGTCGTTAGTTATTTGTAAATTTTGCATTGTTCTTTGTAGAATATAACTCATATGAGCAATTAATATGTGTTTCTTTGATAAATAAAATTTATATAGTTCTTCATAAAAATTGCGATAGTCATTCACACTAAATAAATGTGAATATACAAACCAAATTTGTATAAACACGTCTAAAATGTATAATGCACATCCAAAATGTGTAATATACGTCAATATATACAAGATTTATAAAAATATAATTTTCATTCGCAACCAATTATTTTGTAAAAATACATGACAAATATGTATAATACATATCAAAATTGTATAATACATATTAATATTGTATAGTACACATCAATAGTGTATTAAACTGGGAATCGTTCTTCATCCAGGACTGGTTGCAGCACAGTGTACACGCATCGCATTCGATCTACGTATTGTCGTCGTCGTTTACATGAAGATCTTCAAAGAAAACCGCAACATCGTTCCCTGGCAACTACACGTGCCATCAACTACATGTTGTCGTTGCCGCCTGCATGAAGATCTACACACGTTGTCGTCGATTTAGACCATCCCTGGTAGATCCACTTCCGTCTTGCCATGAGACTGCGCACGACATTGAAACATGGATCACGTGATCACTTGAATTTGAGAAACATGATTGAGATCGTCCGCGCAACTTCGAACGCTTCTAACGCGAATGCCAAACGAACAACAGAGAAGATATGTAAAAATGAAATTTAACGAAAAGGGTCTCATGCAAAGAAAAAAACGGACGGAAATGAAAAGAATCAATTTTAATGGGAATGTTTCTCTCATAAAAAAAGGATAAAGCAAGAACAATCAGAAGAATAAAGCAAACCACAGTCTAATCGTGAGGCGGAAGCCAATACCCTATTGTTGTATCTCATAGAGGAGACCATCGAATTGCAACAAGCGATTGTTGCTGCTGCTGTGGATTCGTATGACAACAACACAATACGGTGAATATCAGAATCAGCATCCACGGGAAACCCTCAACATGCCAAAATAATTAAAATTTCCAATTTTGAATATGCAATTAAGTGACATATTAATGGAGGAGATAATTGTGGTTGTTAGATACTATATTTAGATTATGTATAAAGATGAAAATAGGTTTTTATTTAATTTACAAATAATATTAACATAGCATTAATAACAACCACAAGATTAAAAACGAAGGGTTGTGATTGCAGCCTTCCATAGGAATGGAAGGACCATGTCATATTTGAAAGATATCCTATATATATATATGGTGCACTTGAATTGAGGTGGCACCTTTCCTTGATTATGGAAAGGTGTCATCTTAGGTCGTGGGATGACGAGTGTACGAAGGAGATTGAAACCACTATGTGGTTTTCGTGCCAACTAACATTCCTAAAATGTGGGGAGGGTTAAATTAATGCTAATTTAGAGAATACACGTCATTGAACATTCTATATTTAGGTATATGCGGACTGATGTACAAAAATTTCAGAAATAATTGATGGAATAAAGGACCACATTTTGAAACAACTGTTATGAATATACATTCGATTAACATATTTTACATTTACATGTTATAAATTACAACACCGTGTCTACCGATGTTTGAGAAAAAAAATCTAAATCCGGTGAAAATTTTGTGTTTAACATGGCAAACTTTCCTATAACGAAAGCCAAAATTTGATCACTCTTTAAAAAGTTGGATACTTAATTTTATATTACTAAAAAATCTATTCCAACGGATTTGCGTTTTATTGAAACACTACTACATACTTTAGAACAAGCCACAGTATTATATCATTGCAAAAAGGTACCATACCGTTGCAATATCTCTTTTCCTACGGTAATAATACCGTGACAAAAAGATTGTAGCGAAAGATAATACCGTTGCAATTATGTATGTTATTTGTAACACTTATTTATTCGTTGTAATATCTTTCTAACAATGGGATAAAAACTGTAAAAAAAAGTAGGTTGATACATTAAATCAACCGTTGCAAATTCTTATTTCAACGTTTATAATACAATTGTAAACATATTATTGTCATGGTATAAATACCGTTACAAATAGTATCATAAAGCATTAATTATTTCTATTTTAATATGATTTTGTAATGACATCTAGCTTTTCAAATCTTATTTAGAAAATTAACATAGACGACATGCATATGTTCCCTATCACGTCGTACTTGTTGTTCCATAATAATTACTTTTTTTACTAAATAAACAAGAGTAACTAATAAACAAATCAGATATACGATATGCATGAGACGTATATCATAAAATCACATACATGTATATGAAATGGAACACATTATCTATTTAATGAAATAAAACTGAATCAACTAGTACCAAGTTCCACCATACATCATAAGTTCATAAAGAAACAAAATACAACTAAAGACATCACATTAAAATGGAAGCAAAAAAAGTCCAAGAAAAGTAAAGTGATAATCTGCTATTCATCCAAATAATAAGCATCTTCATCTTCATCCTCGCCCTCATTTTTGTCAACATCATCGCATCGTGTGTTCCTCATTTCCTTTTGCCAAAGGAGAACTCAAAGAAGATGTTATATGTTGCAGCTTGCTTTGCATGTCCATCAAAAGTGTAATTGTTTTGTTCTGTTTTCTCTACTATATCTTCAATTTGTTTGAAACGATTTTCAACCAAATGCTTTATGGATACATCATCTCCTGCATAGTAACGAGAAGGTGTGATGCCTCGTCCAACACCACGAACACGTCCTGGATGTCCAGGCCCAGTAACTTGTAGGTATGTGCATCTGGGGAGAGTACTGAAGAATGACTTTGTCCCTCAACTGGAGTCTGAAGCTTTATCATTGATTCCTATCAAAAAAATCATGATTATATATCTATATATTACAAAAATCTTTTGAAATAAATATTACATCAAGGATTTAAATAACAAACATATTGTTTTTCATATGTAGTATCTCTCCATACTCTGGAACCATCAGATGCCTCTCGACTCTTAGAATATAAGAATAGATTTGTCCGATGACTATCGATCCCATTTCTCTCCTGAAATCAATTTCATATTTATTTTTTAGAAATATTGAAATCAAACTTGGATATATTTAAATCTTGAAATATTTATATTACCAGCTTAGTTCTCAGTTGATGCATATTCTTTCTAACCCATGTAATGAGTAACACTTTCTCCCTTTAATCGTTTTGTTGTGTTTCTCTTTGACATGGCCTGTAGGCAAGAACACAGTAGAGATATATAATAACTTCTTATATGATTACTTAGTAGAGTAAAAATACTTATAAATAAACATTGGAAAATGTTATTTTTAAAATATATTACTTGCTTTAAATGTATCTAATCTATTTTGTACCTTATATGCAGGAGAAGTCCAATAATCAACTAGATCACCCCATTCATCTGGATGCACACATTCAGGTACATTTTTAAGTATTTGTGACACAGGGAGTTTCTCATCAAAGTGCTATGGAAGAAAATATTCAATTCAGTAAGCATATACCAAATAATTTATGATAATAATAAAAAAGTAAAAACAACTTACATCCTTCTTTAGCTTAAACCGAAATTGACGATGCAAATCACCAGCGTGTTGAATGATAAGCTAATCTAGAAATAGAATAGAACCCTCACGATCATTCTCAACTCCCACAGATTTGCACGTATCCCTTGCATAGGATTGAACGGATTATCTTACACATGCAATTTCGTTATCCTATTGCCAATATGATCCACAAATATTCAAATCTGAAATCTGCAATAAATTTCAAAAAATTGGCGTACTTTTCCTCTTGTGCGAAGTAATCCTACACTTTCTTGCGATCGACACAAAGATA